>CM059789.1:62565879-62718379 GCA_030435695.1 Brachymystax lenok tsinlingensis
TACTATCAGAGAGGGAGAGACAGGGAAAGGTGGATTATTGGTACTATCAGAGAGGGAGAGGCAGGGAAAGGTGGATTATTGGTACTATCAGAGAGGGAGAGACAGGGGAAAGGTGGATTATTGGTACTATCAGAGAGGGAGAGGCAGGGGAAAGGTGGATTATTGGTACTATCAGAGAGGGAGAGACAGGGGAAAGGTGGATTATTGGCACTATCAGAGAGGGAGAGACAGGGGAAAGGTGGATTATTGGTACTATCAGAGAGGGAGAGGCAGGGGAAATGTGGATTATTGGCATTATCAGAGAGGGAGAGACACGGGAAAGGTGGATTATTGGCACTATCAGAGAGGGAGAGACAGGGGAAAGGTGGATTATTGGTACTATCAGAGAGGGAGAGACAGGGGAAAGGTGGATTATTGGTACTATCAGAGAGGGAGAGACAGGGGAAAGGTGGATTATTGGTACTATCAGAGAGGGAGAGGCAGGGGAAATGTGGATTATTGGCACTATCAGAGAGGGAGAGACAGGGGAAAGGTGGATTATTGGTACTATCAGAGAGGGAGAGGCAGGGGAAATGTGGATTATTGGCACTATCAGAGAGGGAGAGACAGGGGAAAGGTGGATTATTGGCACTATCAGAGAGGGAGAGACAGGGGAAAGGTGGATTATTGGCACTATCAGAGAGGGAGAGACAGGGAAAGGTGGATTATTGGCACTATCAGAGAGGGAGAGACAGGGAAAGGTGGATTATTGGTACTATCAGAGAGGGAGAGACAGGGAAAGGTGGATTATTGGTACTATCAGAGAGGGAGAGACAGGGAAAGGTGGATTATTGGTACTATCAGAGAGGGAGAGACAGGGAAAGGTGGATTATTGGTACTATCAGAGAGGGAGAGGCAGGGGAAAGGTGGATTATTGGTACTATCAGAGAGGGAGAGGCAGGGGAAATGTGGATTATTGGCATTATCAGAGAGGGAGAGACACGGGAAAGGTGGATTATTGGCACTATCAGAGAGGGAGAGACAGGGGAAAGGTGGATTATTGGTACTATCAGAGAGGGAGAGACAGGGGAAAGGTGGATTATTGGTACTATCAGAGAGGGAGAGACAGGGGAAAGGTGGATTATTGGTACTATCAGAGAGGGAGAGGCAGGGGAAATGTGGATTATTGGCACTATCAGAGAGGGAGAGACAGGGGAAAGGTGGATTATTGGTACTATCAGAGAGGGAGAGGCAGGGAAAGGTGGATTATTGGTACTATCAGAGAGGGAGAGACAGGGAAAGGTGGATTATTGGTACTATCAGAGAGGGAGAGACAGGGGAAAGGTGGATTATTGGTACTAGCAGAGAGGGAGAGACAGGGGAAAGGTGGATTATTGGTACTATCAGAGAGGGAGAGACAGGGGAAAGGTGGATTATTGGCACTATCAGAGAGGGAGAGACAGGGGAAAGGTGGATTATTGGTACTATCAGAGAGGGAGAGACAGGGGAAAGGTGGATTATTGGCACTATCAGAGAGGGAGAGACAGGGGAAAGGTGGATTATTGGTACTATCAGAGAGGGAGAGACAGGGGAAAGGTGGATTATTGGTACTATCAGAGAGGGAGAGACAGGGGAAAGGTGGATTATTGGTACTATCAGAGAGGGAGAGACAAGGGAAAGGTGGATTATTGGTACTATCAGAGAGGGAGAGGCAGGGGAAAGGAGGATTATTGGCACTATCAGAGAGGGAGAGACAGGGGAAAGGTGGATTATTGGTACTATCAGAGAGGGAGAGGCAGGGGAAATGTGGATTATTGGCACTATCAGAGAGGGAGAGACAGGGGAAAGGTGGATTATTGGTACTATCAGAGAGGGAGAGGCAGGGGAAATGTGGATTATTGGCACTATCAGAGAGGGAGAGGCAGGGGAAAGGTGGATTATTGGCACTATCAGAGAGGGAGAGGCAGGGGAAATGTGGATTATTGGCACTATCAGAGAGGGAGAGACAGGGGAAAGGTGGATTATTGGTACTATCAGAGAGGGAGAGGCAGGGGAAATGTGGATTATTGGTACTATCAGAGAGGGAGAGGCAGGGGAAAGGTGGATTATTGGTACTATCAGAGAGGGAGAGACAGGGGAAAGGTGGATTATTGGTACTATCAGAGAGGGAGAGACAGGGGAAAGGTGGATTATTGGTACTAGCAGAGAGGGAGAGACAGGGGAAAGGTGGATTATTGGTACTATCAGAGAGGGAGAGACAGGGGAAAGGTGGATTATTGGTACTATCAGAGAGGGAGAGACAGGGAAAGGTGGATTATTGGTACTATCAGAGAGGGAGAGGCAGGGGAAAGGTGGATTATTGGTACTATCAGAGAGGGAGAGACAGGGGAAAGGTGGATTATTGGTACTATCAGAGAGGGAGAGACAGGGGAAAGGTGGATTATTGGTACTAGCAGAGAGGGAGAGACAGGGGAAAGGTGGATTATTGGTACTATCAGAGAGGGAGAGACAGGGGAAAGGTGGATTATTGGCACTATCAGAGAGGGAGAGACAGGGGAAAGGTGGATTATTGGTACTATCAGAGAGGGAGAGACAGGGGAAAGGTGGATTATTGGTACTATCAGAGAGGGAGAGGCAGGGGAAAGGTGGATTATTGGTACTATCAGAGAGGGAGAGACAGGGGAAAGGTGGATTATTGGTACTATCAGAGAGGGAGAGGCAGGGGAAAGGTGGATTATTGGTACTATCAGAGAGGGAGAGACAGGGGAAAGGTGGATTATTGGCACTATCAGAGAGGGAGAGACAGGGGAAAGGTGGATTATTGGTACTATCAGAGAGGGAGAGGCAGGAAATGTGGATTATTGGCATTATCAGAGAGGGAGAGACAGGGAAAGGTGGATTATTGGCACTATCAGAGAGGGAGAGACAGGGAAAGGTGGATTATTGGTACTATCAGAGAGGGAGAGACAGGGAAAGGTGGATTATTGGTACTATCAGAGAGGGAGAGACAGGGAAAGGTGGATTATTGGTACTATCAGAGAGGGAGAGACAGGGAAATGTGGATTATTGGCACTATCAGAGAGGGAGAGACAGGGAAAGGTGGATTATTGGTACTATCAGAGAGGGAGAGGCAGGGAAATGTGGATTATTGGCACTATCAGAGAGGGAGAGACAGGGAAAGGTGGATTATTGGCACTATCAGAGAGGGAGAGACAGGGAAAGGTGGATTATTGGCACTATCAGAGAGGGAGAGACAGGGAAAGGTGGATTATTGGCACTATCAGAGAGGAGAGACAGGGAAAGGTGGATTATTGGTACTATCAGAGAGGGAGAGACAGGGGAAAGGTGGATTATTGGTACTATCAGAGAGGGAGAGACAGGGGAAAGGTGGATTATTGGTACTATCAGAGAGGGAGAGACAGGGGAAAGGTGGATTATTGGTACTATCAGAGAGGGAGAGACAGGGAAAGGTGGATTATTGGTACTAGCAGAGAGGGAGAGACAGGGAAAGGTGGATTATTGGTACTATCAGAGAGGGAGAGACAGGGAAAGGTGGATTATTGGCACTATCAGAGAGGAGAGACAGGGAAAGGTGGATTATTGGTACTATCAGAGAGGGAGAGACAGGGGAAAGGTGGATTATTGGTACTATCAGAGAGGGAGAGACAGGGGAAAGGTGGATTATTGGTACTATCAGAGAGGGAGAGACAGGGGAAAGGTGGATTATTGGTACTATCAGAGAGGGAGAGGCAGGGGAAAGGTGGATTATTGGCACTATCAGAGAGGGAGAGACAGGGGAAAGGTGGATTATTGGTACTATCAGAGAGGGAGAGGCAGGGGAAAGGTGGATTATTGGTACTATCAGAGAGGGAGAGACAGGGGAAAGGTGGATTATTGGTACTATCAGAGAGGGAGAGACAGGGAAAGGTGGATTATTGGCACTATCAGAGAGGGAGAGACAGGGAAAGGTGGATTATTGGTACTATCAGAGAGGGAGAGACAGGGGAAAGGTGGATTATTGGTACTATCAGAGAGGGAGAGACAGGGGAAAGGTGGATTATTGGCACTATCAGAGAGGGAGAGACAGGAGAAAGGTGGATTATTGGTACTATCAGAGAGGGAGAGACAGGGGAAAGGTGGATTATTGGCACTATCAGAGAGGGAGAGACAGGGGAAAGGTGGATTATTGGCACATACTAGCAGTCAAAGAGGGAGAGGAAAGGGACAAACATGGAAAGACAAAGGGATGCATTCCTGAGGGAAGCCACTGGACAACAGGCCCTCATTGTGACAGAGAGAGAGATTGTTAGGGGAGTGTGACGGTGATGGCACCAGGTCCTGTGAGAGAGAGAGAGAGAGAGAGAGAGAGAGAGAGAGAGAGAGAGAGAGAGAGAGAGAGAGAGAGAGAGAGAGAGAGAGAGAGAGATTGTGAATCACTAAAAGAATACAGAAATATACTACGGAAAAAGACTACCAGAACCCATTGGATTCTCCAATTACCTTAAATGAACTACAGGACAAAATACAAACCCTCCAACCCAAAAAGGCCTGTGGTGTTGATGGTCTCCTCAATGAAATGATCAAATATACAGACAACAAATTCCAATTGGCTATACTTAAACTCTTTAACATCATCCTTAGCTCTGTCATCTTCCCCAATATTTGGAACCAAGGACTGATCACCCCAATACACAAACATTTGACCCCAATAACTACCGTGAGAAATGGTCAACAGCAACCATGGGAAAATCCTCTGCATTATTAATAACAGCAGACTCGTACATGTCCTAAGCGAAAACAATGTACTGAGTAAATGTCAAATTGGCTTCTTACCAAATTACCGTACGACAGACCACGTATTCACCCTGCACACCCTAATTGACAAGCAAACCAAAACAAAGCCAAAGTCTTCTCATGCTTTGTTGATTTCAAAAAAAGCCTTTGACTCAATTTGGCATGAGGGTCTGCTATACAAATTGATGGAAAGTGGTGTTGGGGGAAAAACATACGACATTACAAAATCCATGTACACAAACAACAAGTGTGCGGTTAAAATAGGCAAAAAACACACACATTTCTTACCACAGGGCCGTGGGGTGAGACAGGGATGCAGCTTAAGCCCCACCCTCTTCAACATATATATCAACGAATTGGCGAGGGTACTAGAACAGTCGGAAGCACCCGGCCTCACCCTACTAGAATCTGAAGTCAAATGTCTACTGTTTGCTGATGATCTGGTGCTTCTGTCACCAACCAAGGAGGGCCTACAGCAGCACCTAGATCTTCTGCACAGATTCTATCAGACCTGGGCCCTGACAGAAAATCTCAGTAAAACCAAAATAATGGTGTTCCAAAAAAGGTCCAGTTGCCAGGACCACAAATACACATTCCATCTAGACACCGTTCCCCTAGAGCACACAAAAAAACTATACATACCTTGGCCTAAACATCAGCGCCACAGGTAACTTCCACAAAGCTGTGAACGATCTGAGAGACAAGGCAAGAAGGGCCTTCTATGCCATCAAAAGGAACATAAAATTCGACATACCAATTAGGATCTGGCTAAAAATACTTGAATCAGTTATCGAATCCATTGCCCTTTATGGTTGTGAGGTCTGGGGTCCGCTCACCAACCAATAACTCACAAAATGGGACAAACACCAAATTGAGACTCTGCATGCAGAATTCTGCTAAAATATCCTCTGTGTACAACGTAGAACACCAAATAATGCATGCAGAGCAGAATTAGGCCGATACCCGCTAATTATCAAAATCCATAAAAGTGCTGTTAAATTCTACAACCACCTAAAAGGAAGCAATTCCCAAACCTTCCATAACAAAGCCATCACCTACAGAGAGATGAACCTGGAGAAGAGTCCCCTAAGCAAGCTGGTCCTGGGGCTCTGTTCACAAACACAAACACACCCCACAGAGCCCCAGGACAGCAACACAATTAGACCCAACCAAATCATGAGAAACAAGGAGATAATTACTTGACACATTGGAAAGAATTAACAAAAAAACAGAGCAAACTAGAATGCTATTTGGCCCTAAACAGAGAGTACACAGTGGCAGAATACCTGACCACTGTGACTGACCCAAACTTATGGAAAGCTTTGACTATGTACAGACTCAGTGAGTATAGCCTTGCTATTTAGAAAGGCCGCCGTAGGCAGACCTGGCTCTCAAGATAAGACAGGCTATGTGCACACTGCCCACAAAATGAGGTGGAAACTGAGCTGCACTTCCTAACCTCCTGCCCAATGTATGACCATATTAGTGACACATATTTCCCTCAGATTACACAGATCCACAAAGAATTCAAAAACAAATCTGATTTTGATAAACTCCTGGGTGAAATACCACAGTGTGCAATCACAGCAGCAAGATGTGTGACCTGTTGCCACAAGAAACAGGCAACCAGTGAAGAACAAACACCATTGTAAATACAACCCATATTTATGTTGATTTATTTTCCCTTTTGTACTTTAACCATTTGTACATCGTTACAGCACTGTATATATACATAATATAACATTTGAAATGTCTTTATTCTTTTGGAACTTCTGTGATTGTAATGTTTACTGTTCATTTTTATTGTTTATTTCACTTTTGAATATTATCTACTTCACTTGCTTTGGCAATGTTAACATATGTTTCCCATGGCAATAAAGCCCCTTGAATTGAATTGAGATTGTTAGGAGAGTGTGACGGTGATGGCACCAGGTTCTGTGTGACGCCAGTCAGACAGCAGAAAGACAGATGAGACCAGTTTTGCGCCCCAAATGGCAGCCTATTCCCTGAATAGTGCACTACTTTTGGGCCCGTAGGGCTCACAGGGCCCATAGGACTCTGGTCAAAAGAAGGGTGCCATTTGGGACACAGACCCAACTTACTCTAAACAGCATTAGTTATCGCCTTACTTCCCTCCAGCTCTGCTCCACTCACACAAAGACATGTTCACAAGCGATCACACTTCCTGGTAGCTGGAGAGTGCTGAGGGCTTTGACACCTATGTCCAGTTGGAGACAGGAGACAAACCAAAGAGATCATAGTCCCAAGTAGCAACCTATTCCCTATATAGTTCACTATTTTGAACAAGAGCCCATTGAGACGTGGTCAAAAGTAGTGCACTATAGCTGACTTGTTGGAAAGGTGGCGTCCTATGACAGTGCCACGTTTAAAGTCACTGAGCTCTTCAGTAAGGCCCTTCTACTGGCAATGTTTGTCTATGGAGTTTGCATGGCTGTGTGCTCGATTTTATACACCTGTCAGCAACGGGTGTGGCTGAAATAGCCAAAATCCACTAATTTGAATGGGGTGTCCACATACTTTTGTATATATAGTGTACTTATGTGAACTCAACTGAAGCAGTTTTGTGAACTCAACTGCAGTAGCTCTGTGAACTCAACTGCAGTAGCTCTGTGAACTCAACTGCAGTAGCTCTGTGAACTCAACTGCAGTAGTTCTGTGAACTCAACTGCAGTAGCTCTGTGAACTCAACTGCAGTAGTTCTGTGAACTCAACTGCAGTAGCTCTGTGAACTCAACTGCAGTAGCTCTGTGAACTCAACTGCAGTAGCTCTGTGAACTCAACTGCAGTAGCTCTGTGAACTCAACTGCAGTAGCTCTGTGAACTCAACTGCAGTAGTTCTGTGAACTCAACTGCAGTAGCTCTGTGAACTCAACTGCAGTAGCTCTGTGAACTCAACTGCAGTAGCTCTGTGAACTCAACTGCAGTAGTTCTGTGAACTCAACTGCAGTAGTTCTGTGAACTCAACTGCAGTAGCTCTGTGAACTCAACTGAAGTGTGTGATAAGGAAGAGATTGTGTACAGAACAGAAGATAAAGCTGTAAATTACAAGCTTGGTTACAGTAGTAATCAGATAGAGACAAACATGTGTTAAGTCCCAAATGGCACCCTATTCCCTTTATAGTGCCCTATGGACCCTGGTCAAACGTAGTGCACTATATAGAGAATAGGGTGCAATTTGAGACAAAGACATACACTAATCACCTTGCCCTGTGCTGTAGAGGCAGGGAGTGGTAAGAAACAATGTGACTGCCTCCTCAGTTCTGCACCCGTCTGCTCCACAGTAACCCGCTGTACTAGATATCACCGCCCTGCCACATCAATGAACTACAGTGGCTTTCTTTCCCTTCACTGAATAGGCCTAATAGTCACACTCATCTGGGGGAAAAACATGTCAAACATCCTCACTGAATTCAATGGTTGATGGAGCTCCATTCAATAATATTTACTTCATGGCTTCAGTCACACAGTACCAGTTCAATGGTACAGTGGGTGGTATCATATTTGTAAGGGGCTAACCTACCATTACCTAAATCCTACCATAGACTAGTTTTCTATTGTTCTGGGTGGATGGACACGTTAGGGCATGATAGCTGTAATTTGGCCCTATTGTGGGAGCTCAAGGGTATTTCCCTTGCTGCTAATCCCTCTCTCTCTCTCTCTCTCTCTCTCTCTCTCTCTCTCTCTCTCTCTCTCTCTCTCTCTCTCTCTCTCTCTCTCTCTCTCCCCCCTCCTTCTCTCTCCAGACAGCCACCTAAGGTATTTCTCGCTTTCTCTCTTCACTCCATCATTGGGTATAATGCTCTGAGGGAAGCAGACTGTGGTTTGAAAACAAAATTGCTTTCCCAGATTCACATTTCAAATGTGCCACTCGTGCCTGTCCAGGACAGAGGTAGACTGAAACCTGAGAATGTGAGCGTGAACATCACTAGCGGCTTGGGTGAGGAAATGTAACCTCCATCGTCCTGCAGTCACCTTCAATGATTCCAGTTCATGTTTCAGGGGGAGAGAAACAGAGGGAGGGTCACAAGTGCCCATGCAATGAATCAGAGTGGCAAAACATACCCTGATGTTCCTAGGACCTAAGCCATCAAAGGAAAAGCACGTATATTTTTCACATTCTTTACATAGTTTACATGGTGCCTGTGGCATGGTGCTCTTAGAGCAGAAAACTAGAAGCTAAGACCCACAATGGGACCTCTAGGGAAAGGCACACAATTAAGAATGTTCTACCTAATTCACATTGTACAAGACAGTGTTTTACTGCATATAAATGTATTCAAAATATACAATGACTAGTTAGGTTAATTATCTGAGACAACCTTAATCCTACACACTTTTATCAGGATGAAACTGAGTACTTACATCTCTCTCTCTCTCTCTCTCTCTCTCTCTCTCTCTCTCTCTCTCTCAGGACCTGAGCATTAGGACCATTCCTCAAGGCCTACCTGGCCTGATGACTCCTTGATGTCCCCAGTCCACCTGGCCGTGCTGCTTCTCCAGTTTCAACTGTTCTGCCTGTTCTATGAACATTTAAAAGAATCTTGTCCATGTTCTGTTATAATCTGCACCCGGCACAGCCAGAAGAGGACTGGCCACCCCTCACAGCCTGGTTCCTCTCTAGGTTTCTTCCTAGGTTCTGGCCTTTCTAGGGAGTCTTTCCTAACCACCTTGCTTTTACACCTGCATTGCTTGCTGTTTGGGGTTTCAGGCTGGGTTTCTGTACAGCACTCTGTGACATCAGCTGATGTAAGAAGGGCTTTATAAATAAATCTGATTTGATTTGATTTCATTGATTGGGAGGAAAAATGCAATGCTGACGTTCCCATGATTGTGGCCCTGCCTGCAGCCCTATCTGGCATGCTGATAGATCACCAACGTTGACACATCTCAACCGCATACAGGAGTCCTGAACAACAGAGACAGGGCCTGAGGGAGCAGGAGTCCTGAACAACAGAGACAGGGCCTGAGGGAGCAGGAGTCCTGAATGACAGAGACAGGGCCTGAGGGAGCAGGAGTCCTGAACAACAGAGACAGGGCCTGAGGGAGCAGGAGTCCTGAACAACAGAGACAGGGCCTGAGGGGGCAGGGTATCCTCTATCGTCTTCTATAGACACACTAATCACAGGACAGGTTGGAGGACTCAGGAGGAAGATTTAGAATAACTGTGCCAATCTCAACTCACTCAGTAAGTGAACATTAGCTGCCTTGGATTTTTTCCACTTTCTTCATAGAATTCCTGGCCTAGAAGTTATTTAAAACAGAGAGAAAGAACTACTACAACTGGGAACTAAGTGAGTTATAACATGTGTTCATCTTGTTCTGACTCAGAGGGGAAATAATACAGAACATAACATCCAGAGAATAATACTGGCTCAGAGAAATACAGTCCAACATCTCAAAACTTCAACGTTTAAAGTGACTTTCTACATTCCAAGAAGAAGAAAGTGAATTGAGACTCTAGGTAGGGACTTGAACTAGGCTAAATAACAACTATGAATGTTGGTTGGTGAAATGGTAGGCTTGCACAACACATGTATCTTGTGTGACCTTGGATAAACCTTCCAGTCCAGCTGTTGGAAGTGAAACCAGACAATAGAGCAGTCATCAAGTCAACCCTGCATTACAGCACATGGAAGGGACATTGGCTTTAGCCTTTCTGAATGGTTGAGAAGTGCAGAAGGCCAATCACCTTGCCAAGAAATTATGACATCTAACATAACGTGGTGGGTCATGTTAACTTAGCCTACATACTGCATGGATAGGAAACAGACTTTTACGTCATCAAAATGGGACACAATAAATCATAGCAGACAGTAAATAAACATCCGACCCTGGACCCACTGGAAAGCATTGGTCAACATAACGGTGGTAAGATCCCGCTAAGTATTCCAGCTGCAATGACAGACAGTCAGTAAACTAGACCAATTCACTGTCACCCCAGTTAATGTTAAGTTTCATTTCCTTGACCTCTGACCCAGACACGTGGCTTTTGTTCTATTGTTGCATCCTCTAGTCTTGTTCCATGAATGTTAGCTTTAAAGCCTCATTTGCTTAATTGCCTGGAATGGGGCAGTTCTGTGGCAATTTCAGATCTCATAAGGGCCTTAAATATAGGTTAACGTGTGGTTAACGTGTGGTTAACGTGTGGTGGGTCTTGAGGCTGGAGCAGAAAGCTCATTGGTGGTTAACGTAGAGCTGCTGATTACAAGAGCCACATCAGATGTAGCGCTAGGCTACAGATGAACAGACCAGTCTGGCTTCAAGCCCTACTTACTAGACAGGGATCTGACTGCTAGATGACGGCTCTTTTCCCTGTTAGCCTCTCTGGCTTTGGATGTTTATTTACTGTCTGCTATGATTTGTTATGTCCCATTTTGATGACGTAAAAGTCAGTTTCCTATCCATGCAGTACGTAGGCTAAATTAACATTCCCTACGGGGCTCTGGTCTAAAGTAATGCACTACATAGGGAATAGGGTGCCATTTGGGATGCAGCCTTTCCAGCTGCAATTAGTTAGGGTAGACCTTTTCTCTCTGGTCTACATAGTTCACCCTGAAGACAGCGTCCCTTCATGTTTACTCACAATGAGAAAGACGTGCATGCTGCATGTTGGGCCCATCTACAAATCATAGCAGCATTAAGAAAATGGATTGAGAGCCAAAGAGCAAGAGGACAGCGTAAATAATCTTTCAGGGATGATTTCATTTGCATCTCTGGTTAATCAGGTCACTAGTTTAATCAGGGGTGACAGAGGCAATGTCCCAACTGGCACCCTATTCCCTACATAGTGCACTACTTTGGACCAGAGCCCCCATCAGGAACAGGGTGTAATTTGGGACACAGACATAGATGACAGCAGCAGTTCACTCAAGAGGTTGAGGTAGAGTGAACTAAACCAAGCACAGCAACATTGACCACAAAGCTGCTAGCTTACATGGAACAATTTAGTTAGATAGGTTAGACACAGTATGATAGATAGGTTAGACACAGTATGATAGATAGGTTAGATACAGTATGATAGATAGGTTAGATACAGTATGATATATAGGTTAGATACAGTATGATAGATAGGTTAGACACAGTATGTATGATAGATACATACAGTATGTTAGATAGGTTAGATACAGTATGTTAGATAGGTTAGATACAGTATGATAGATAGGTTAGACACAGTATGATATATAGGTTAGATACAGTATGTTAGATAGGTTAGACACAGTATGATAGATAGGTTAGACACAGTATGATAGATAGGTTAGACACAGTATGATAGATAGGTTAGATACAGTATGATAGATAGGTTAGATACAGTATGTTAGATAGGTTAGATACAGTATGATAGATAGGTTAGATACAGTATGATATATAGGTTAGATACAGTATGATAGATAGGTTAGATACAGTATGATAGATAGGTTAGATACAGTATGATAGATAGGTTAGACACAGTATGATATATAGGTTAGATACAGTATGTTAGATAGGTTAGATACAGTATGTTAGATAGGTTAGATACAGTATGATATATAGGTTAGATACAGTATGATATATAGGTTAGATACAGTATGATAGATAGGTTAGACACGGTATGTATGATAGATACATACAGTATGTTAGATAGGTTAGATACAGTATGATAGATAGGTTAGACACAGTATGATAGATAGGTTAGATACAGTATGATAGATAGGTTAGATACAGTATGATAGATAGGTTAGATACAGTATGATATATAGGTTAGATACAGTATGTTAGATAGGTTAGATACAGTATGATAGATAGATACAGTATGTTAGATAGGTTAGATACAGTATGATAGATAGGTTAGACACAGTATGATAGATAGGTTAGACACAGTATGTTAGATAGGTTAGATACAGTATGATAGATAGGTTAGATACAGTATGATAGATAGGTTAGATACAGTATGATATATAGGTTAGATACAGTATGTTAGATAGGTTAGATACAGTATGTTAGATAGGTTAGATACAGTATGATAGATAGATACAGTATGATAGATAGGTTAGACACAGTATGATAGATAGGTTAGATACAGTATGTTAGATAGCTAGTTTTTATGGAACAATGTAGTGAGATAGGTTGTTTGATTATATCCCTCATCATAACTAAGCTACAAAACATAGGGACAAAAACGTGCGAGCCAGCTGCAGATTTCACTCCACTCTGATGTGTTTAGATGGCTGTTTATGTCTGTCTAGGCCATATTAGATGGTTTCCCTTTGTGGGTGGAACGTGGAAGTGCATCTACTAAAAATACTCACAAAGGTGAATGGAGGGCTGATTGGCTCAAGCTCTCGTCTTTGGCCCCTGAGACAGCGGCCCCACTGGGCCTTTAAAAACAGAGCTTCTTACTTTCTGCTGATACACACACTTCCCCTTGTTCTCCTGTTTCCTGACCGACTGTTGAGTAAGCTTCATAGAGAGACAGAGAGACCCAGGGAGCAGCCCAAATGGAGCCCTGTTCCATATATAGTGCACTATTTTGGGTGAAAAGTAATGCCCCATATAGGGAATAGGATGCAATTTGGGGTGCAGCCTTGGTTGTACACTCACTCCCAGCATGTGAAACATGAGAGGATGCTGACCTGTCTGTTTACTAGTATACCTGGCTGGTGCAGCTCGGTGCTATAGTGTACTAGTTTACCTGGCTGGTGCAGCGCGGTGCTATAGTGTACTAGTGTACCTGGCTGGTGCAGCTCTGTGCTATAGTGTACTAGTGTACCTGGCTGGTGCAGCTCTGTGCTATAGTGTACTAGTTTACCTGGCTGGTGCGGTGCTATAGTGTACTAGTTTACCTGGCTGGTGCAGCACGGTGCTATAGTGTACTAGTTTACCTGGCTGGTGCAGAGCGGTGCTATAGTGTACTAGTTTACCTGGCTGGTGCAGCTCGGTGCTATAGTGTACTAGTTTACCTGGCTGGTGCAGCTCGGTGCTATAGTGTACTAGTTTACCTGGCTGGTGCAGCTCGGTGCTATAGTGTACTAGTTTACCTGGCTGGTGCAGCTCGGTGCTATAGTGTACTAGTTTACCTGGCTGGTGCAGAGCGGTGCTATAGTGTACTAGTTTACCTGGCTGGTGCAGAGCGGTGCTATAGTGTACTAGTTTACCTGGCTGGTGCAGAGCGGTGCTATAGTGTACTAGTTTACCTGGCTGGTGCAGAGCGGTGCTATAGTGTACTAGTTTACCTGGCTGGTGCAGAGCGGTGCTATAGTGTACTAGTTTACCTGGCTGGTGCAGAGCGGTGCTATAGTGTACTAGTTTACCTGGCTGGTGCAGAGCGGTGCTATAGTGTACTAGTTTACCTGGCTGGTGCAGAGCGGTGCTATAGTGTACTAGTTTACCTGGCTGGTGCAGCTCGGTGCTATAGTGTACTAGTTTACCTGGCTGGTGCAGAGCGGTGCTATAGTGTACTAGTTTACCTGGCTGGTGCAGCTCGGTGCTATAGTGTACTAGTTTACCTGGCTGGTGCAGAGCGGTGCTATAGTGTACTAGTTTACCTGGCTGGTGCAGAGCGGTGCTATAGTGTACTAGTTTACCTGGCTGGTACAGAGCGGTGCTATAGTGTACTAGTTTACCTGGCTGGTACTAGTTTTGACTATAGGGCCTGTGTTCTTCTGTATTTGCCTGACCTCAAATAACTAGGAAATGAAGCGTGTGTCTGTGAGCAGCATGTGACTGGGATGAGGTAGTAGTCTTACTGAGTAGAATTATGATACTCTTTTGTGCTACTGTTGTTACTAGCTGCTGTACAACAGGCCAGTGTGTTGATATGGTGTGAGGAATTTCCTTTAGTCATGGTCGTTGTCACTCCATGTACTGTCAGATGATCATAACACTGTTCTAACCACGCTGTCCTAATAGGACTCCACTGGTTTAACCACGCTGTCCTAATAGGACTCCACTGGTTTAACCACGCTGTCCTAATAGGACTCCACTGGTTTAACCACGCTGTCCTAATAGGACTCCACTGTTCTAACCACGCTGTCCTAATAGGACTCCACTGTTCTAACCACGCTGTCCTAATAGGACTCCACTGGTCTAACCATGCTGTCCTAATAGGACTCCACTGTTCTAACCACGCTGTCCTAATAGGACTCCACTGGTCTAACCCCGCTGTCCTAATAGGACTCCACTGTTCTAACCCCGCTGTCCTAATAGGACTCCACTGTTCTAACCACGCTGTCCTAATAGGACTCCACTGTTCTTACCACGCTGTCCTAATAAGACTCCACTGTTCTAACCACGCTGTCCTAATATGACTCCACTCGTTTACCCACGCTGTCCTAATAGGACTCCACTGGTCTAACCACGCTGTCCTAATAGGACTCCACTGTTCTAACCACGCTGTCCTAATAGGACTCCACTCGTTTAACCACGCTGTCCTAATAGGACTCCACTCGTTTAACCACGCTGTCCTAATAGGACTCCACTGTTCTAACCACGTTGTCCTAATAGGACACCACTGTTCTAACCACGCTGTCCTAATAGGACTCCACTGTTCTAACCACGCTGTCCTAATAGGACTCCACTGTTCTAACCACTCTGTCCTAACCACGCTGTCCTAATAGGACTCCACTCGTTTAACCACACTGTCCTAATAGGACTCCACTGTTCTAACCACACTGTCCTAATATGACACCACTGGTTTCACCACGCTGTCCTAATAGGACACCACTGGTTTAACCACGCTGTCCTAATAGGACTCCACTGGTTTAACCACGCTGTCCTAATAGGACTCCACTGGTTTAACCACGCTGTCCTAATAGGACTCCACTGGTTTAACCACGCTGTCCTAATAGGACTCCACTGGTTTAACCACGCTGTCCTAATAGGACTCCACTGGTTTAACCACGCTGTCCTAATAGGACTCCACTGTTCTAACCACGCTGTCCTAATAGGACTCCACTGTTCTAACCACGCTGTCAAAACCACGCTGTCCTAATAGGACTCCACTGTTCTAACCACGCTGTCCTAATAGGACTCCACTGGTTTAACCACGCTGTCCTAATAGGACTCCATTGGTTTAACCACGCTGTCCTAATAGGACTCCACTGTTCTAACCACGTTGTCCTAATAGGACACCACTGTTCTAACCACGCTGTCCTAACCACGCTGTCCTAATAGGACTCCACTCGTTTAACCACACTGTCCTAATAGGACTCCACTGTTCTAACCACACTGTCCTAATATGACACCACTGGTTTCACCACGCTGTCCTAATAGGACACCACTGTTCTAACCACGCTGTCCTAATAGGACTCCACTGGTTTAACCACGCTGTCCTAATAGGACTCCACTGGTTTAACCACGCTGTCCTAATAGGACTCCACTGGTTTAACCACGCTGTCCTAATAGGACTCCACTGGTTTAACCACGCTGTCCTAATAGGACTCCACTGTTCTAACCACGCTGTCCTAATAGGACTCCACTGTTCTAACCACGCTGTCAAAACCACGCTGTCCTAATAGGACTCCACTGTTCTAACCACGCTGTCCTAATAGGACTCCACTGGTTTAACCACGCTGTCCTAATAGGACTCCACTGGTTTAACCACGCTGTCCTAATAGGACTCCATTGGTTTAACCACGCTGTCCTAATAGGACTCCAATAGACACTATGTATGCAGTAGGCTGGCCTACTGAGATGACACTTTGGTGAAATAATCCAGGTTAATGGCTTGGGGTGGTAGAGTGGTGTTAGCCACTGCCTCTGGATCCCATGTAGAGCTGTGACTATGGGTTTGTTTCCGACACACTGCTTTAGCACTCTCTCTGCCGTCATTTCCTCTCTACCTCTCTCTCTCCTGTTCAATACACATCAAAAATACCAAAAGCGTGATCACTCTTTCAAAAAAATGATCAAGGTTAGCTGTCAACTTGAATATTTACGTACTATAAAATTCAAGATGCTTCCTCCTTCTCAGCCAATAGCAAGTGGAGGATAATTACTATGGCATGTTAAACTAGTTCTCCATCCCTAAGCCACAGCCCCTTTAACACCAGATGTGAAACTCACATGAAAAGTTATGGTGAAGAGACAGAGTGGTGTCAAGGGTGGTCAGCTGGTATGGAATTGTTTAGCTCTAGAATGAGTAGTTATTATGCATTGGGTTCTGACTGAGACCACAAATTCTGTTTTCTTGGACACAATATTATATATTATTATATTCAAATTGGCTTAATTAGGCTACTTTATGTTTCCAGGTCCCGTAGACAATTATTCAATAGATGATTTACATAACAATTGTAAAAAATGATGATGAGGAAAACCGCAAGTACAGTAAACAGGTAGGGCTGTAATTCAGCCACTGATGGCCTCTCGTCGCTGCATCTATTTATACAGTCTGTTGCGTTGGAATGTTGTCACAGTGCCAGCAGTTGGTTCGCTGTTGATCACTTTGTTGAGGAAAAGGTTTTGATCAGGTCCCGGTCATTCTCAAAGAAAGAAGCAGGAGCTTCCACCGAACATTTAAAACATCTGGACACTCTAACATAGAATGATCTTAGTTCACTTGCTAGATTTTTAGGAGATCACAACAGAACATAAATACTTCGATCAGCTACAGTGTAGCTCCAACAGCAGGCGTCGGGTCCAGCGGATGTTATTAGAGCGTTATAGCGGGGCGACGCTGCAGACAACTTTCTTAAAGAGACAGTATCGAGAGCCAGTCTAAACGGGGTGCTTGAGACATCCCAACTCCGAGGTCACCCCAATGAAGTTGAAATGTAAAACGGTTAAGGTAAGGGTTAGGTAAGGGTTGGGTTAGGCAGCGTTTCCCAAACTGTCCTCGGGACCCCAAGGGGTGCATGTTATGGTTTTTGCCGTAACACTACACAACAAATTCAAATTATCAACACTTGATTAGTTGATTCTTTGAAACAACCAAAACGTGCATCCCGTGGTGTCCCGAGGACCGGGTTTACCCTGGGTTAGGGTACGGACGTCCCATGGATCCCATATAGTACTAACCCTGCTGCGGCGCGAGATGAAAGAATCAGTGAGCTGCATTATTAGGCCACTCAGTCACTTTCATCCCGGGGAGAAAAAACATGTTTTATTTTAAATTACACAGGGACGATTAACTTAGTTTTCACTGTTTTAAAGCTTGAAAAACTTCCCGGGAAAACTCAACAAAAGTCCAGTTTCAGTCCAGTTTGAGCCGGTGTTGAAAGTGCCCTAATTACACAATCCCAGAAGAGTCCAGTCCAGAAGACGGAGAAAAGAGAAACGGAACATTGTCTTTACATCCATCAAGTTAGCTGGGAAAAGTTGGTTCCTCGCAGGACAGAGCTTGAGACGCACCCTACATAATGATGTCACACCAAAATAAAATAAGACGTTCTTCAAATGGGCCACAGGCACAAACAATAAATAATAAAGACAGATCAGCATGTTGAACAACTGTAAATGTGTTTTTACCTGCTGTTTTCTCCTTTATTGTTTGAAGGCGGTGGGTGCAGAACAGTTTGGTTATCCTCCATATCCACCACACATTTCGTATGCAGTTCCGTTTCTGCAGAGTTCAGAGCAAAGGTGTCTGTCTTGTTGAGACAGTTTCCATACATTTCTAATCAAAGTCGCTAGCTAGTTAGACTAATCATGTATCTACTTCAACTACATCTGACTGACACTTGGCCAGTTGGATTTATTGCCCATATTTCAGATTAGAGGTAGCTAGCTAGCGTTACACTAGCCACATATAAGCAGCCTGTCATTTGGCTAGAAGACTTGGTTACTAACTTTCTATCTGCAGATAAACATCCATTTGGGATAAAAGGCTAAAGAATGGGGACCAAAAACTAAAAACTGTTTAGCACGTATTAAATAGAACTGTAACGTTTGCAGAGTTCTGGTTGTTCTTCAGTTAACTTACCTCTCCGGTTCATGGGTCGGACTCTGACTGCAACTTGTACCTTGGTCTGGGACATTTTCCTCCACTTTACCCCCAGCCTGGACTACCATCAATGTGTTAGCTAGCACGCTATGGCTAGCCGTCTAGCTCTCCCCGTCCCCGAAAACACCACCCCACTTTCAGTCCACTTTCAGCCGGCGTTGAAAGTGTGCGTATGCCCTAATTACACAATCCCAGAAGAGTCCAGTCCAGAAGACGGAGAAAATAAAAAGTGAACATTGTCTTTACATCCATCAAGTTAGCTTCCTATGCAGATCCAGCGCTGTGCTCCAGTCCCAGACAGCATCACAACCGCCATCTTCAAGTGGGAGCAGTTCGCCTGATTGGGCTCTCTGGCTGCTGGGAATCCTGCCGTGCTTAAGGCTATGCAACAAAAAAAGGATTTCTCATAACACGAACCGAACTGGCCAATATTGGGAAACCCAGCATGGGTGATCGGGAAAAGTCGGAAACAGTATCAGTGCACGCGCTTATGGGGTTCCAAAATATCGTGAAACGTGAAATGCAGACTGTGTAAAATGTGGAAGAAGAAGAAGAAGAGATAGTAGCCCTCCTCATCAGTGGCCTGAAGTTACTAAACTTTCACTGATGCCCATCACATTTGATTTCTGTTTGGGGCCTTTTTTATGTCTGGGACTGGACCGGATAGCCTAGCCTACTTAGTCGACACACCAGGAGTATAATCATTAGTCCAAAACGTTTTGCAAAGAAAACCGTTTACTCCAAACAGAAAACGTTTTACAATGAAAACGAGAGTTTCAATTGGACAAATTCAGGTTTCGTTCGGTTTGGACCAGTTTGGTTCGTAGCAAATGACCTCCAAAAGTGTTCAAACAAATATACTTTATTCAAAATAAATGAACCTTATGGCAACAGGTCTCCCTTGTAAAATAGATCTTCTGATCTCAATGGGACTTCCTGGATAAATAAAGATGAATTAAATGTATTGTCTAATTAGCACCAAGCTGTCAGTAAAAACAGAACCAGAGATGAGCAGTGTTCCTAAAATATGCAATGGCACATGTACAGTCAGTGTAATCACAGTACCGTTTTACTAGGTAGGCTAGTTTAAATCTCAGAAGTAATTATCCACCTGTCATGACCATGTTATTATCCCCTGTCATGACCATGTTATTATCCACCTGTCATGACCATGTTATTATCCACCTGTCATGACCATGTTATTATCCACCTGTCATGACCATGTTATTATCCACCTGTCATTACCATGTTATTATCCACCTGTTATGACCATGTTATTATCCCCCTGTCATGACCATGTTATTATCCACCTGTCATGACCATGTCATTATCCACCTGTCATGACCATGTTATTATCCACCTGTCATGACCATGTTATTATCCACCTGTCATGACCATGTTATTATCCACCTGTCATGACCATGTCATTATCCACCTGTCATGACCATGTCATTATCCACCTGTCATGACCATGTCATTATCCACCTGTCATGACCATGTCATTATCCACCTGTCATGACCATGTTATTATCCACCTGTCATGACCATGTCATTATCCACCTGTCATGACCATGTCATTATCCACCTGTCATGACCATGGTATTATCCACCTGTCATGACCATGGTATTATCCACCTGTCATGACCATGTCATTATCCACCTGTCATGACCATGTCATTATCCACCTGTCATGACCATGTTATTATCCACCTGTCATGACCATGTTATTATCCACCTGTCATGACCATGTTATTATCCACCTGTCATGACCATGTTATTATCCACCTGTTATGACCATGTTATTATCCACCTGTCATGACCATGTTATTATCCACCTGTCATGACCATGTTATTATCCACCTGTCATGACCATGTTATTATCCACCTGTCATGACCATGTTATTACAGAGCATTAGGGACACTTGAAAATGGGAAGAGAGCACTAACACAGCATTTTATTCATGCTCTTCATTTCATTCTTTCCAAAAACGCTCAAAAAGAAACACATGCTGTTCACACAAAAAAAAATACTCTTAAAACATTTGCATGATTTTAATCTGTGTTACATCACAACAGGGGAATCACCAGTCATTATGCATTTTGTTTATGTATTTTTTCACAATACGAGTCAACCAGACAGCTAACTCTTCCTACATCATTTTTGGACTAGAATAGCATCCAATTGAACTGAATACATCTTCACTGCATGGTCTCCACTGTCTAAAACAATCAGCGTGTTCTGTGCTGTGGCGACCAGCCCCACCGGGCGAACCAAGTCTTCACTGACCAGGGGGGTTAGGACCGGACCATTCTGGAGCTTTCCCAAACTCCAAATCAACCCACGCTGGGAGTCTATCACAATCACATCCCCATCCCTGTCAAAGGCCACGGCAGACATGCAGGGCCACACTGAGGCCCCCAGGCTCAGAGTAAAGCTGTCTATCTGAGACAGCACGTTAAAGTCTTTGTTGAATATTGTCAGTCTGGTAGGCCGGGGGCCATTTGGAGGTTGTGTGGTGGTGAGCCCCAGTGTCTCCACCAGGGCGATGTTCCCGGTCACCCGACAGCAGGCCACTGCCTTGGGCCGCTGGAGGTCGGTTATGACCGCTCGGTTCATCAGAGTCACACCGCGGGCAAAGTCCACCACAACCTGGGAGAGCGTGCCGGCCTGGATGTCAGTGACCAGGATATGTCCACAGCTGTCCACGTCCACCCCCCAGGGCATCTGGAAGGAGTCCCGCACCGCCAGAACATAACTCCCCCTGGTGGTGAACACTTTCACAGCACCGTCACCGGCATCTGTCACGACCACATACCCGCTGGGAGTCACCGCCACATCCACCGGGTGACACACCTCCCCGTGGCCGCGACCCCTCCGCCCGAACCCGTGCAGCCGCCTGCCCTGAGGCCCGAATACCACCACCCTCCTGTCTCCATCATGCACCACCACC
Source organism: Brachymystax lenok tsinlingensis (assembly GCA_030435695.1). Lineage (NCBI taxonomy): Eukaryota > Metazoa > Chordata > Actinopteri > Salmoniformes > Salmonidae > Brachymystax > Brachymystax lenok. The sequence goes on from CM059789.1 coordinate 62,587,543, forward strand.
ATGGTCCCAGAGGCACCGAACACGGCTATCCCCGTGGGGTTGATCAGGGACCCCCAGCCCCCGAAGGCCGGGCGAAGCCGCAGAGCTCCAGAGCCCAGACCCCCGACCCAGCCGCTGCCTCCTCTGACCCGATGAGGGACAGGGGACCTGGGGGAGCGGGAGAGCAGAAGATCCTGGAGGTCTGTCAGCGCCTGGCAGTGGGAGGTGCTGTCAACGTCACATAGCTGCCGGCAGAAAGGGCACTCAAGCTTCTTGAGGACGGGGTGGGAGAGTGCCCGGACACATTCCAGACAGAGTACATGGCCGCAGGACAGGTTCTGAGGTCGGCGTTCCTTCTGCCGTGGGTTATACTTCTCGAAGCAGACTTTACACTCCAGCAAGTTGACGTGGATATCTCTCAGGAGGATCCCCTCTGTTCTCAGTGAGGAAGGAGGAACAGGAACATCAGCCATAATAGTGTAGATATCCTCTCTTTTACTTTACCCAACGGCAGTCACAGTGTCAGCTCTGCTGCAGTCTCTTTACCCAACGGCAGTCACAGTGTCAGCTCTGCTGCAGTCTCTTTACCCAACGGCAGTCACAGTGTCAGCTCTGCTGCAGTCTCTTTACCCAACGGCAGTCACAGTGTCAGCTCTGCTGCAGTCTCTTTACCCAACGGCAGTCAGTGTCAGCTCTGCTGCAGTCTCTTTACCCAACGGCAGTCGCAGTGTCAGCTCTGCTGCAGTCTCTTTACCCAACGGCAGTCGCAGTGTCAGCTCTGCTGCAGTCTCTTTACCCAACGGCAGTCGCAGTGTCAGCTCTGCTGCAGTCTCTTTACCCAACGGCAGTCGCAGTGTCAGCTCTGCTGCAGTCTCTTTACCCAACGGCAGTCGCAGTGTCAGCTCTGCTGCAGTCTCTTTACCCAACGGCAGTCAGTGTCAGCTCTGCTGCAGTCTCTTTACCCAACGGCAGTCGCAGTGTCAGCTCTGCTGCAGTCTCTTTACCCAACGGCAGTCGCGGTGTCAGCTCTGCTGCAGTCTCTTTACCCAACGGCAGTCGCAGTGTCAGCTCTGCTGCAGTCTCTTTACCCAACGGCAGTCGCAGTGTCAGCTCTGCTGCAGTCTCTTTACCCAACGGCAGTCGCAGTGTCAGCTCTGCTGCAGTCTCTTTACCCAACGGCAGTCGCAGTGTCAGCTCTGCTGCAGTCTCTTTACCCAACGGCAGTCGCAGTGTCAGCTCTGCTGCAGTCTCTTTACCCAACGGCAGTCGCAGTGTCAGCTCTGCTGCAGTCTCTTTACCCAACGGCAGTCGCAGTGTCAGCTCTGCTGCAGTCTCTTTACCCAACGGCAGTCGCAGTGTCAGCTCTGCTGCAGTCTCTTTACCCAACGGCAGTCGCAGTGTCAGCTCTGCTGCAGTCTCTTTACCCAACGGCAGTCGCAGTGTCAGCTCTGCTGCAGTCTCTTTACCCAACGGCAGTCGCAGTGTCAGCTCTGCTGCAGTCTCTTTACCCAACGGCAGTCGCAGTGTCAGCTCTGCTGCAGTCTCTTTACCCAACGGCAGTCGCAGTGTCAGCTCTGCTGCAGTCTCTTTACCCAACGGCAGTCGCAGTGTCAGCTCTGCTGCAGTCTCTTTACCCAACTGCAGTCACAGTGTCAGCTCTGTTGCAGTCGGCTACGGCTGGAAATCATTTTTGAGAAAACACGGAGGAAATATGTTGAAAGTTAGAGAAGGAAAGAGAGAGGAGGAAAGAGACAGAGAGAGGAAAACAACACCGGTGACATTTTGAAAGTATGAGAGCACTGGCCTCCTGTAGGTCTAGGCTGTCATGTGACTTTGACACAGTGGGCAGGCTCACTCTGAGGGCCTCTGCTGCCCTCTAGTGGAAAGAGGTGTCACACAGGTCTGAGGAGCAATTCAGTGACTTCTGGAATGTCTGAGCCATGCAGTAAAAAGTAAACACTAGTCTGGATGGTAATGGATAGATTCAGAAAGGACTTACTTCTGTTTGTCAGAATAGACACAAATACTCAGTGATGTATGGGCCCTCTGCTAGTTACTCCACATTACTCTGTGTGACTTCAAAACCATCATCATCCTGTCATTTCTAGTCTATCGTCAAAGTCATGCTTTAACTTCTTCCTGACTTGGCAGCAGCATCAATTAACAGTTTGTTGAAATCTATCTCTTTATAGATCAGAACATGGCAGCTATTTCTGTCTGTCTGTTCCCTGGTGTGCCGAATGAGTGAAATCCGATCCCTCTGGGTGCTTCTCAAACGGCACCCCACTCCCTATATAGTGCACTACTTCTGACCAGCACCCTATGGGCCCTGGTCATAAGTAGTGCACTGTATAGGGACTAGGGTGCCATTTGGGACAGGTTAGTTGAGTGGTGAGGAAGGACAGCTCCAGGCTCAAGAGCAGGTCCACTTCCCTCTCCTGCTACAGAGAGCAGAGCCCCCTCCAGAGGTCAATCCAGGTAATTACACATCTTCTACAGGACTAATCTCAGCAACCCAGAATCAAACCTCACTTGAGTGCTGGCCAAGCTACTTCATCGCCACCACACTACGGTTTTGTCGACCCAAGGGCCTAATTGGACACTGGCAAGCAAGTTAAAATAAATACCTCGAGTTGGACAAGCTATTAACTGTAGTGCTTTATACTTAGTGATTAGGCCTGTATGCAGATACTGTACCTTGGATAACAAAAATCCAGCGTTGGTGTTTGGAGGAACCCAAAGTAGGTCCCAAATGTGTTGTAGAATTATTGTGTAAATAGCTAAATATTTTGGAATCACCATGTGTGCTGGAACAAGGAAGCATTCCACTATACATTATAATAATTCAGCCCTATCAACCTTTTCAACAATGTACCCTTGAATCACAAGGGCAGTTACAGAGAATGGATAAGAACACATAACAAAGGCCTTTGTAAAAAGGCTATAGGTTTTAACCTCTAACACAGCATAAGGTACTTCTAAGGAGATACACATAGTCTACAAGACAACTGAAGAGAAAATGCAAAACATTTTTAATAAAGTTTTATTAGTTCAGAGTGAAAAACAAACAAAACACAAGTCTCCTTTTTGAGAGGAATTGTTTTGGCAAAACGGCATCTTCATTCCAGAAACAACGTGCCATATTCTGTATACCCAGGGAGTCTGGTCTATGCTACCTGGGGGTGAGTGTCAGTGTCTGAGATTGACATGAGACAAATATGTGCTGAGATGATGGCTATGGTTGAAAACGTCTAAAATGCTCCCTCCCTCGAAGTATTCACTTATCTGACAACTGGATGGGTGATAATAGCTCAGAGTGCCATCGCTAAACTCCATTGGTCAAACCACGTTTCTCAGTATATACAATCTTGTATGCAAAAAGGTAGCTTAAAAAGACCCAGTGATGTCAGAACAGCGTTTACTCCAAGGGAGCGATGGCGGAAGGATGGATGCCTTCTAAGAGTATTGGAACAGGGCCAGTGACTGACAAACCTTTACTTAAGCAATAAGGCATTCGGGGTTGTGGTATATGGCCAATATACCATGGCTAAGGGCTGTTCTTAGGCGGGACGCATCGCGGAGTGCCTGGACACAGCCCTTAGCTGTGATATATTGGCCATATATCACAAAACCCCAAGGTGCCTTATTGCTATTATAAACTGGTTACCAACGTAATTAGAGCAGTAAAAATAAATGTTTTGTCATACCTGTGGTATACGGTCTGATATACCACAGCTGTCAGCCAATCAGCATTCAGGGCTCTAACCACCCAGTTTATACATCAATAGAAGACTGGGATAACAACTCCAGGAGAAATGTAGTCGGCTGAATACAGACTGCAGAAAAGTGGGGTGTAAAAAAGAAAAAACAACAACATACAGGCACAAGGGCGCTGAATTTAAAATGTTTACATCAACACTGAAAAAAGACATGTTGTGAATACTGGCTTTCTGATGTGGTGTGACACTGACGCAAAGACCATTTGTTTTCACTACTACTGTAGTAAATCTGTAGCATCCCTCAGTCCCTCCCGAGACACTCCCATCCATTTCCACACTTAGCCATGCAAAATGCCATGAAGGTGAGAACGAGAGCGTCCACATAGCAGTAAAACGAAGCTACCTGCCTGCACAGACAGACCAGGCTCCAACTATGAACGACTGGCCTTGTCATTTACTGTAAAAGACAGCAGCCCGGATGTGAAGGGAGAGGAAGGCTGCATCCCAAATGGCAGCAAAATCCCTTTATAGTGCACTACTTTTCAACCAGGGCCCATAGGACTCTGGTCAAAGGTAGTGCACTATACAGGGAATAGGGTGCCATTTGGGACGTCATATAATAATCACACAAAGGGCATGACGATGATTTCACAAAACACGCAAAACATTACAGTAAATGTACGGCATCTCCAAAACAACGGAAGTCAACGGCTCGTATGGAGCTGATGGAGCGCAAAGCCAATATTTAGACCCAGGAGGGTCAAACACACAACAACATCTGAAACATCCGTCCTTCTAAGCCAAAGCAGCTTTGCAATAAAATCCTGGTGCCATATGTACCAAGCATCTCTACTCCGACAGTAGAGTGCTGATCTAGGATCAGTTTGAGTATTTTAGAGCATAATGAGTACGATTACATTGACAGGGGGGGGACCTGATCCCAGATCAGCACTCCTACTCAGATGTTTGATACATATGGCCTCTGTTCACATTCCTCTCTTTGTTCAAGTCATAAAAACAAACCAAAAATGGTGAACACTTACAAATATGAAACAACTGATGAAGAGCTGGCCCGAAGGAGCAGAGAATAACAGCCTTCCCCTACGGTAGTCCAACTTCTGTGATATTATACAGCTATATAACGTCTGCTTCCCAAATGACACCCTATTGTCTTCTTAGTGCACTACATTGGACTGGGGTCTGGTCAAACTTAGTGTGCTATATAGAGAATAGGGTTCCATTTACATACAGTAGTCTGATGGAGGGAGGGGCTATGTCATAAACCCTCACATTTGGCAGCCATGTTGATCAGGGAGAAATCCAAACCAGTCTAACTGGAATGAATGGCAGTAGAGGCAGAATCCTGATTTGACTTATACAGGAAAATAAAAGTAAGGCATGTGATATCAGAAATGTCTAATGTAACCGTCAATCTAAAATAGTCATAATTACAGTTTATACAGGTTTTATACACATTTTGATATAGCCTCTATAATATATGTAAACAGACCATGAATGTGAAAATTGTTGTTGTTTTCTTGGAAAACTGTGAGCGGCACTATGATGCAATATCAGCAGCCAACTAGACTAAGTCCAACCAGACAGTGTATGGCTGTGGGTTGACTGCATTGTTTGAATGGAATATTGGCAGATTGACAGTTCATTTGATCAATTAAAAGCTGTCCGGTTAGCTAGCTAACAAACATACACTGCAGACAAATTCTTCCAATTCATTATTTTACACAATATCTTATCGCAGCACTGACTAACCATGGTCGACCAACTCCCTGACCAACATGGCTGACAACCTGTATACCATCATAAGAAGGTTCATTACCATTCTAGGATTCTAATTCCTAATTCTATGGGCTGAAGCACATGAAAGATATATGGTATAGGATAAATGTAGTTCTCCAATCACAGTAGTTTACCAACTCTTGTACAATGTAACATGCATTCTTCTATTCTGACTGAGGATAAGCAATATTGCCATCACACACACATGCTTACGCAGACACACACACACAAACTGATCAGCAGTAGGGTAGGTAGGAGCTCTGACCGTGTGAGCCACCAGTAGGGATCTGTGTGGGTCTCTGATCTATAGGCCACACACCCCCTCTCTCCTTCCTCTACAACCCTGCATGGACATGGTGTCTGTCTATCCTGTCCACTGACCATGCCTCTAACCTGGGTCCACTCTCTCCCCTCTTATGGATGGGTGCTTCTCCGTACGTTAAAATGTTGAAATGCACAGGGAAAGTGTTGTCTATCCTTTCTTTCTCTTCCATCTCTCCCAACATGCACCTCTTCCTCTGTGGTCCGGGGTTCTGACAGGAGAAGAGGGCGGGACTCCACCCTGGGTGGCACGGCTAGCATTACTTCTTCCCCAGCCCATTGGTGGATTTGTTCTTCCCTGAGCTCCGCCCACGCTGCCGGGTGGGAGGAGCCTCACCCTCAGAACGCAGTTCTCCTGCAAGGTTTAAGATTAGGATTAGGTTTAGATAAGGTTTAAGTTTAGGATTAGGTTTAGATAAGGTTTAAGTTTAGGATTAGGTTCAGGTTCAGGTTTATTATAACATATTGGTACATATCTAGAAAACACATCAAATGTGATGTCCAACAATATAAAACAGTAAAAAGATATGGGAAGAGGATGCCATGAGACAGCCAAGATGTCTAAATGTACAGACAGCGCACCATCATTAAGTCATTCACAACAAAAAGGCATAACCAAAGAACGGAGTGAGTGAGGGAGGGAAAGATTCTCATTGTTTTAATGTTCATATTGTGTCTGTGTTGAACAATTCTCTAATGGACGACACATTTTGATGGTTGAACATAGTTGAAAGTAGAGGTGTGTTTCCATTGGATAAGTGAAAAGTTCCCCAATCAAAACACTAGAGGACAGACTACTACCTAACTATATTTAAACTCAACCCTCCCAGTCAACCACTAGAGGTCAGACTACTATCCAACTATATATACAGTCAACCCTCCCAGTCTCAGCAACCCTCCCAGTCTCAGATCAGATGAAACTCAAGTTACCCAACAATGGGAGGCATAAATAACTAAATGGCATATTACATATGAAACCCATTAATAATCACATGCATGTGTTTAACCCTAGATGATCAATAGAGACACCATAGTTACCTTTCCCTTGTTCTGATACAAAGTCCTCATTGTAGTTGCTGTCCTCACATTCAGAGTAGCTCTGTAAAACACAGGGGTCAGAACAGACATGTCATAGACATATGGCTGAGAGAACGCTACACAAGCAACAGATCCAGCCACAGGCAGGAGTCCCAAATGGCATCCTCCCCCCTGTTCTGTATAGCGCACTAGAATCCTGGTGAAAAGTAGTGCACTAGACTATATAGGGAGTAGGGTGCCATTTGCTACGTTACCCAGGTCATTGGAGTGAATACAAGGTTAATGATCTCCAGAGGAAGAGCTGTGACATCCTGTCATATTCTCTACAGATGAACCACAAGGTCATATTCCCTGAAGACTAAAATACACAGTCAGCTAGATTATGTTGGCACTCTAAAAACACAGTTGTGGAAACTGCCATTCACAGTGCGGTAAAAAACGAGGGTTAAAATGACTTTCTACACAAATCATGGTTTCTGTAGAAAAGCCTTCCAGTTGGCTATGAGTACTTCTGGGAGAACTCTCTCAAACCCTCTCCCTGGCCTATGGTGCTTTAGGCGGCAGCAAACTTGGCTAGGCAAACTGAACGAGTGTGCTCGCATACTCCCTTAAAAAGACCTTCGCTTGAAAAACAGCAATATGCTAACTGCTAACCGCCTGTTATTGTAATGGTGAGAGGTTAGCATGTCTTGGGGTTATGATATAAAATGCTAACCTCCTGTTATTGTAATGGTGAGAGGTTAGCATGTCTTGGGGTTATGATATAAAATGCTAACCTCCTGTTATTGTAATGGTGAGAGGTTAGCATGTCTTGGGGTTATGATATAAAATGCTAACCTCCTGTTATTGTAATGGTGAGAGGTTAGCAGGTTCCTGTTCGCCATGTGTGGTCATGTACCACGTCTGTCTGTCTGGTGTGTGGTCATGTACCACGTCTGTCTGTCTGGTAATAAAGTGTGGATTGTATCCCTGCTGCTCGTTCTACATCCTCTAACAAGGACACCAGGACAGTTACACCTACAGTATATCGAAACCGGCACCTCTATCAGAATCCACCACCAGTTGGTGGCGCTCTCTTTCAGTTTCTACAGAATAAAGAGCTGCTGAACAATGACAATTAGAAGACACTACTAGTGCCTGTCATGGCCTGGGATAGTCCCAGTTCCAGGGACATGTGTTCTAAATGGCCTGGGATAGTCCCAGTTCCAGGGACATGTGTTCTAAATGGCCTGGGATAGTCCCAGTTCCAGGGACATGTGTTCTAAATGGCCTGGGATAGTCCCAGTTCCAGGGACATGTGTTCTAAATGGCCTGGGATAGTCCCAGTTCCAGGGACATGTGTTCTAAATGGCCTGGGATAGTCCCAGTTCCAGGGACATGTGTTCTAAATGGCCTGGGATAGTCCCAGTTCCAGGGACATGTGTTCTAAATGGCCTGGGATAGTCCCAGTTCCAGGGACATGTGTTCTCAATGGCCTGGGATAGTCCCAGTTCCAGGGACATGTGTTCTCAATGGCCTGGGATAGTCCCAGTTCCAGGGACATGTGTTCTCAATGGCCTGGGATAGTCCCAGTTCCAGGGACATGTGTTCTAAATGGCCTGGGATAGTCCCAGTTCCAGGGACATGTGTTCTAAATGGCCTGGGATAGTCCCAGTTCCAGGGACATGTGTTCTAAATGGCCTGGGATAGTCCCAGTTCCAGGGACATGTGTTCTAAATGGCCTGGGATAGTCCCAGTTCCAGGGACATGTGTTCTAAATGGCCTGGGATAGTCCCAGTTCAGGGACATGTGTTCTAAATGGCCTGGGATAGTCCCAGTTCCAGGGAGATGTGTTCTAAATGGCCTGGGATAGTCCCAGTTCCAGGGACATGTGTTCTAAATGGCCTGGGATAGTCCCAGTTCCAGGGAGATGTGTTCTAAATGGCCTGGGATAGTCCCAGTTCCAGGGACATGTGTTCTCAATGGCCTGGGATAGTCCCAGTTCCAGGGACATGTGTTCTCAATGGCCTGGGATAGTCCCAGTTCCAGGGACATGTGTTCTAAATGGCCTGGGATAGTCCCAGTTCCAGGGACATGTGTTCTAAATGGCCTGGGATAGTCCCAGTTCCAGGGACATGTGTTCTAAATGGCCTGGGATAGTCCCAGTTCCAGGGACATGTGTTCTAAATGGCCTGGGATAGTCCCAGTTCCAGGGACATGTGTTCTAAATGGCCTGGGATAGTCCCAGTTCCAGGGACATGTGTTCTAAATGGCCTGGGATAGTCCCAGTTCCAGGGACATGTGTTCTAAATGGCCTGGGATAGTCCCAGTTCCAGGGACATGTGTTCTAAATGGCCTGGGATAGTCCCAGTTCCAGGGACATGTGTTCTAAGCGATGAATAGAGGTGCATGTATATGGAGAATGGTTACAGCAGGAACATCCTGTAGTCAAGGAGGTGTAGTTCATATCTAGCCTGGTATGTCGGCATACCTTCTCTTTGGGGCCATAGATCTCTGCATACCACACCATCCCATACAGACACAGGAATGTGATTAAGGCCTGGGAGGAGGAGACAGAGTTAAGGCCACAGTCAGTTCAAGGTCAAGTTTCAGCTTTATCGTCCTAGAGGGGAATGGGTTGAAACAATTGTCAAACATAAAATTCAAAAATGTACATAGAGATAGATCTATCTATGAATACATAGGGGGGTACTGAACACAATGGACTGAATACACCAGCGTCAAGTAGTCCCCCATATATTCAACATGTCAGCCACAAAATGAAAGGCCTTTTAGCTGCAAACACATTGACATTCCATAGATAAAGCAGTAGCCTAAGACAGTTCTGAAGACTGTTATCCTGTCACCATCTAATACTAGGACAACTACAGCCCTGGTAGGTTGGTCCAACAGTCACGTGCTCTTAGCGATGACTGACTTATTTATGGAACATTAACTAGAAACGGACTGGTCTGCTAGCATTAATAGTGATATGGACTTTTAGAGACCTGAACAACTGTTTGGAGATGGTTTGTTTATGTACATAGTAAAATGACTTGTGACGAGAGAGCTGTGTGGAGAGCATTCTTACCACACACACGAGCCACACCAGCACATAGAGGACCTGGGTCTTGGAGAACAGCTCCATTCCAAACTTTATACACGCCAAGGCCTCCAGAAACGCTATGGCCCTGTGATGTCAACAGAGACACAGACACAGAGGTCACACACTACAGCTAAGGCTGCTGGGTAATCATCCAGCTATAAATGTGTCCCAAATGGCTTCCTATTCCCTCCATGGTGGATAACCTGGTCTAAAGTAGTGCACTATAAAGGGAATAGGGTACCTGTTGGGATGCACCCTATGACACCTGTCACCCGGCTGGGTGGTGACATGACAGAGTGAGGGAGAGGAGGGTGAGGGAGTGAGAGCGAGGCAGAGAGAATGTGTGAGAGAGCGAGGTAGAGAGAATGTGTGAGAGCGAGAGAGAGAATGTGAGAGAGAGAGAGAGAGAGCGAGGTAGAGAGAATGTGAGAGAGAGCGAGGTAGAGAGAGAGAGCGAGGTAGAGAGAGAGAGCGAGGTAGAGAGAGAGAGCGAGGTAGAGAGAGAGAGCGAGAGAGAGCGAGAGAGAGAGGTAGAGAGAGAGAGAGAGAGCGAGAGCGAGAGCGAGGTAAGTGGAGGCCCATGGATACATGAGACCAGTCCCCCCCCCCAGCTACATGGTCAGATGTTAACATTGCCAACAGCCTTTCCTCTACTGGGAGCTGGAGGCAATACGTAAGATATTCAGATCCCTGCTAAGCACTAACCAAAATAAACATACTGAGGACAGTACACAAGCCCCACGCACAATGGAAACATGGATAGACAGCATTTTAGTGGGATAGTTTATTACACTAGTTTATTTAGTAAATATTTTCTTAACTCAATTTTTTTAAACTGCATTGTTGGTTAAGGGCTTGTAAGTAAGCATTTTACAATAAGGTCTACACCTGTTGTATTGTGACTAATAAAATGTGATTTGATTTAGAGAAGTGTGTGTGTAACAAAACATAAACAGTCAGAATACACACATCTACTGACAAAGTGATTCCAGTATTATAGAGTGTTCTACCCTACACATTCCTACATCATGTGTCTTAGTAATGACTTTAATACAGTCCGTCTTTAATACTCAGGGTTTAGCTGGGGGATAATGGAGGCCATTGTTTTGTAGTGTTTCACTGCCTGCCTGCCTGCCTGCCTGCCTGCCTGCCTGCCTGCCTGCCTGCCTGACTGCCTGACTGCCTGACTGTGTGTACAGCCCTAACCAGCTACAGTTTCTCAGTCCTCCACTCTGTTGAAGATCCGTTAACAACAGCCTCCATCTCCCATGTCTTCACCATCACACTGCTAGTTTACATACAAATACACAGTCCAACGGTAGAAACCAGGCCGTCAAAGAGATCTGTTCACAAATACACAGTCCAACGGTAGAAACCAGGCCGTCAGAGATCTGTTCACAAATACACAGTCCAACGGTAGAAACCAGGCCGTCAGAGATCTGTTCACAAATACACAGTCCAACGGTAGAAACCAGGCCGTCAGAGAGATCTGTTCACAAATACACAGTCCAACGGTAGAAACCAGGCCGTCAAAGATCTGTTCACAAATACACAGTCCAACGGTAGAAACCAGGCCGTCAGAGATCTGTTCACAAATACACAGTCCAACGGTAGAAACCAGGCCGTCAGAGATCTGTTCACAAATACACAGTCCAACGGTAGAAACCAGGCCGTCAGAGATCTGTTCACAAATACACAGTCCAACGGTAGAAACCAGGCCGTCAAAGATCTGTTCACAAATACACAGTCCAACGGTAGAAACCAGGCCGTCAGAGAGATCTGTTCACAAATACACAGTCCAACGGTAGAAACCAGGCCGTCAGAGATCTGTTCACAAATACACAGTCCAACGGTAGAAACCAGGCCGTCAGAGATCTGTTCACAAATACACAGTCCAACGGTAGAAACCAGGCCGTCAGAGATCTGTTCACTTGTTGACTAAAGGTAAATCGTGGACCTGACAGCTGGCTACTGCAGACGTAAATGTGTATTATAGTTTAATGGTGTAGACGGCAGAGTCTCCAGCTGTATCTCCTCAGACATCATCTATGGTTGTCATGGCAGTAGCTAATGAAACAACACTCACCCAAACACCCAGCACTGTGTCCCAACACGCTTACACTGTGTGTCTGTGAGGTAGGCATAGTACTGCCTGAAAAACACGGGGAGAAAACAGGTCAGGACGAATACAGGACGGAAAGACAGACATGTGAACCAGTTTCCCACAGACAGAGAGCTGTCCACTCATAGCCATTAACTCTAGACATGTTGAGATGGAAGAAGAACTCTGATGTTGGACAAACACTGACAGTATGACAGACAAGTTTTCCAAAGACTGGTGCAGAAGGGGTGCAAATTGGGAGAGAAGGGGGACTGGACAGAGGAGAGGAGGGGGGACTGGACAGAGGAGAGGAGGGGGACTGGACAGAGGAGAGGAGGGGGACTGGACAGAGGAGAGGAGGGGGACTGGACAGAGGAGAGGAGGGGACTGGACAGAGGAGAGGAGGGGGGACTGGACAGAGGAGAGGAGGGGGGACTGGACAGAGGAGGAGAGGAGAGGAGGGGACTGGACAGAGGAGAGGAGAGGAGGAGGGGACTGGACAGAGGAGAGGAGAGGAGGGGGGACTGGACAGAGGAGAGGAGAGGGGGGGACAGAGGAGAGAGGAGGGAGGGGGACTGGACAGAGGAGAGGAGAGGGGGGACTGGACAGAGGAGAGAGAGAGAGGGGACTGGACAGAGGAGAGAGAGGAGGGGACTGGACAGAGGAGAGGAGGGGGGACTGGACAGAGGAGAGGAGGGGGACAGAGGAGAGGAGGAGGGGGGACTGGACAGAGGAGAGGAGGACAGAGGAGAGGAGGACAGAGGAGAGGAGAGGAGAGGAGGAGGGGGACTGGACAGAGGAGAGAGGAGGGGGGACTGGACAGAGGAGAGGAGAGAGAGGAGGGGGACTGGACAGAGGAGAGAGAGAGGGGGGACTGGACAGAGGAGAGGAGGAGGGGGACTGGACAGAGGAGAGGAGAGGGGGGACTGGACAGAGGAGAGGAGAGGGGACTGGACAGAGGAGAGGAGGAGGGGGACTGGACAGAGGAGAGGAGGGGGGACTGGACAGAGGAGAGGAGGGGGACGACTGGACAGAGGAGGAGAGGAGGGGGGACTGGACAGAGAGAGAGAGGAGAGAGGGGACTGGACAGAGGAGAGGAGAGGGGGACTGGACAGAGGAGAGGAGAGGGGGGACTGGACAGAGGAGAGGAGGGGGGACTGGACAGAGGAGAGGAGGAGGGGACTGGACAGAGGAGAGAGGAGGGGGCTGGATAGAGGAGAGGAGGGGGGGGACTGGACAGAGGAGAGGAGAGGGGGGACTGGACAGAGGAGAGAGGAGAGAGAGGGGGGACTGGACAGAGGAGAGGAGGGGGGGGACTGGACAGAGGAGAGGAGGGGGGACTGGACAGAGGAGAGAGGAGGGGGGACTGGACAGAGGAGAGAGGAGGAGGGGGGACTGGACAGAGGAGAGGAGGAGGGGACAGAGAGGAGAGGAGGAGGGGGGACTGGACAGAGGAGAGGAGGACAGAGGAGAGGAGGACAGAGGAGAGGAGGACAGAGGAGAGGAGAGGAGGAGGGGGGACACTGGACAGAGGAGAGGAGGGGGGACACTGGACAGAGGAGAGGAGGGGGCTGGACAGAGGAGAGGAGGAGGGGGGACTGGACAGAGGAGAGGAGGAGGGGACTGGACAGAGGAGGGGGGACTGGACAGAGGAGAGAGAGAGAGGAGGGGACACTGGACAGAGGAGAGGAGGGGGGCTGGACAGAGGAGAGGAGAGGAGGGGCTGGACAGAGGAGAGGAGGGGGGCTGGACAGAGGAGAGGAGAGGGGGGACACTGGACAGAGGAGAGGAGGGGGCTGGACAGAGGAGAGGAGGAGGAGGGGGGACTGGACAGAGGAGAGGAGGAGGGGGGACTGGACAGAGGAGAGGAGGAGGGGGGACTGGACAGAGGAGAGGAGGGGGCAGAGGACAGGAACAGCAGACAGGGGAGGAGATCAGCCCAGGCGAGGGGTGAGGTCCTACCTCACAGTGGGAGCTGTGATGATGCCGATGAAGAGGATCCGACACCAGCTGAGGGCGTGGCATGCCGGGAACACAAATATGTGCTTCAGGAAGAATGTGTTCAACTCTGTCAGCTATGGAGAAACAGAGAGAGAGAGTTATCACAGACACCATCACATAGCCCCCCCCCACAGGGCGATATAGAGCTCCCTCCATTTCAATTACACTTAATACAGCCACAAATTACTTTAAATTATTTTATTTAACCTTAACCTATTTAACTAGGCAAGTCAGTTTAGAACAAATTCTTATTTACAATGACGGCCTACCGGGGAACAGTGGGTTAACGTCCTTGTTCAGGGGCAGAACGACAGATTTTTACCTTGTCAGCTCGGGGATTGGTTTTGGTTACTGGCCCAACGCTCTAACCACTAGGCTACCTGCCGCTCCAACTAGCTCCTCCCTCTCTCTACCCTCCCAAATGAGGAAGTAGAATACATAGCCTAGCTATGCAATACAAACTAGAACAGTGAACCAGAACCATGTCAACATGTGGACCCACCCACCCACAGTTTGACCCTGCGCTTCTCATCCTCCACAGTACAGCATAATGAAGAGACTGGAACCAGACTGTCTCATCACGCTGTCATTTGGCCCTGAGCCTGTGTGTGTGTGGAGAGAGAGAGACTGTCTCTCTCAGTGTAGAGGTAGTCTTATTTGGCCCTGAGCCTGTGTGTGTGTGTCTCTCAGTCTTATTTGGCCCTGAGCCTGTGTGTGTGTGTGTCTCTCAGTCTTATTTGGCCCTGAGCCTGTCTAGAGGCCCTCTGGAGAGAGCAGCTAAACTGTAGCTACTACTGAGTCTCCTGAGGATCGACCCTCCCCTCCCTCCCTCTCTACCCACCCTCCCTCTCTCTCTCTCTCTACCCACCCTCCCCTCCCTCTCTCTCCCCCTCCTCCCCTCTCTACCCACTCTCCCCCCTCTCTACCCTTCCTCCCCTCTCTCTCTCTCCCCCCTTCCTCCCCCCTCTCCCTCTCTCTACCCTCCCCTCCCTCTCTACCCACCATACCCACTCTCCCCCCTTCCCTCCCCTCCCTCCCCCTCTCTCTCTACCCTCCCCTAACTAACTCCTCCCTCCCAACATTCAAGTCCTACTTTCAAGTCCAAGCTACTCTCAAAGACTGGGTAATTATTATTTCAAGTCCCTAGAGTGTTGGGAACGGGAGACAGAGGGGGGAGGGAGGGATAGGAGCGATTTCACCGCCACACAAAAAGCAGAGAAGCTACTCAGCTTTTCATCGCCATGGCAGCCAGTATTGAGGATGAAAGGGGGGTGGAAGGAGTATTGGCAGCTATGGTGGGACCTGGAATGTATTCATTAGGCAACAAACAAAAGACAACGGACTAAAACAGGGAGGGACTACTAGAACTTTTCCAACAAGAAATGCTTGTTTTCATTTTCCATTGCAAAATGTTTTGCAACGGTGGTCCCTAATGAAAACAACCCTGATTTAATGATGGAAAGCACTGGAGTTTGCCATCCATCCATCCACCCACCCCTGGGGTGCTGTCCCCTGTCCAGAAACTGTCCACCCAGTCACATGTCATCCAACTAGTTTTTCCACTCTTTAAGTGATGAGTTGTTAATAAGAACAAGCCAGGCAGTGCTAACTGCTAACCCCCGTCAGGCAGAACTCCCCATATACCTAATGCTAACTGCTAACCCCTGTCAGGCAGAACTCCCCATATACCTAGTGCTAACTGCTAACCCCTGTCAGGCAGAACTCCCCATATACCTAATGCTAACTGCTAACCCCCGTCAGGCAGAACTCCCCATATACCTAATGCTAACTGCTAACCCCTGTCAGGCAGAACTCCCCATATACCTAGTGCTAACTGCTAACCCCTGTCAGGCAGAACTCCCCATATACCTAGTGCTAACTGCTAACCCCCGTCAGGCAGAACTCCCCATATACCTAATGCTAACTGCTAACCCCTGTCAGGCAGAACTCCCCATATACCTAATGCTAACCCCCGTCAGGCAGAACCCCATATACCTAGTGCTAACTGCTAACCCCTGTCAGGCAGAACTCCCATATAACTAGTGCTAACTGCTAACCCCTGTCAGGCAGAACTCCCCATATACCTAGTGCTAACTGCTAACCCCTGTCAGGCAGAACTCCCCATATACCTAATGCTAACTGCTAACCCCTGTCAGGTCAGAACTCCCCATATACCTAATGCTAACCCCCGTCAGGCAGAACTCCCCATATACCTAGTGCTAACTGCTAACCCCTGTCAGGCAGAACTCCCCATATACCTAATGCTAACTGCTAACCCCTGTCAGGTCAGAACTCCCCATATACCTAATGCTAACCCCCGTCAGGCAGAACTCCCCATATACCTAATGCTAACTGCTAACCCCTGTCAGGCAGAACTCCCCATATACCTAATGCTAACCCCTGTCAGGCAGAACTCCCCATATACCTAGTGCTAACTGCTAACCCCTGTCAGGCAGAACTCCCCATATACCTAGTGCTAACTGCTAACCCCTGTCAGGCAGAACTCCCCATATACCTAGTGCTAACTGCTAACCCCTGTCAGGCAGAACTCCCCATATACCTAGTGCTAACTGCAAACCCCTGTCAGGCAGAACTCCCCATATACCTAGTGCTAACCCCCGTCAGGCAGAACTCCCCATATACCTAGTGCTAACTGCAAACCCCTGTCAGGCAGAACTCCCCATATACCTAGTGCTAACCCCCGTCAGGCAGAACTCCCCATATACCTAGTGCTAACTGCTAACCCCTGTCAGGCAGAACTCCCCATATACCTAGTGCTAACTGCAAACCCCTGTCAGGCAGAACTCCCCATATACCTAGTGCTAACCCCTGTCAGGCAGAACTCCCCATATACCTAATGCTAACCCCTGTCAGGCAGAACTCCCCATATACCTAGTGCTAACTGCTAACCCCTGTCAGGCAGAACTCCCCATATACCTAGTGCTAACTGCTAACCCCTGTCAGGCAGAACTCCCCATATACCTAGTGCTAACTGCAAACCCCTGTCAGGCAGAACTCCCCATATACCTAGTGCTAACCCCCGTCAGGCAGAACTCCCCATATACCTAGTGCTATCAGGTCAGATAGACTTTGACCAGGGCCCTAAAGTAGTGCACTATAGGGTGTTATTGGCTGTGGGTGCATTAGAAATAGAATGCCAGTTGTACGTTTGAAACTAGGAACATACCTGCCAGATGATCATGAAGAGGTAGACCCCAGTGACGCGCTGCAGGGAAGACTTGGGGTCAAACCAGCGGACGTAGGTCCAGCTAGCCGGGGTGAACTGGAGCGCAGCACGTTTGATCTTCCCTGTCGTGGTGTGGATGTCCCTGGACAGGTAGAGAGAGAGACACACACACAGCAGAAGAGTTAACAAGGCTTGTGAATAGACATACAATAAGATAAGTAACACACAGCTAACTAGGATTAAAAACAATGCCATTACATAAATCATTCAAGTCCACCTCGTTACCGGGCAACAGGCCTGATAATACTAAACAAAAGCTAAACTAAACTATAAACAGGTCAGCCACACCCGTTGCTGACCTGTATATAAAAATCGAGCACACAGCCATGCAATCTCCATAGACAAACATTGGCAGTAGAATGGCCCGTACTGAAGAGCTCAGTGACTTTCAACGTGGCACCGTCATAGGATGCCACCTTTCCAACAAGTCAGTTCGTCCCTGCTAGAGCCGCCCCGGTCAACTGTAAGTGCTGTTATTGTGAAGTGGAAACGTCTAGGAGCAACAACTGCTCAGCCGCAAAGTGGTAGGCCACACAAGCTCACAGAACGGGACCACCGAGTGCTGAATTGCGTAAAAATGGTCTGTCCTCGGTTGCAACACTCACTACGAGTTCCAACCTGCCTGTGGAAGCAACGTCAGCACAAGAACTGTTAGTCGGGAGCTTCATGAAATGGGTTTCCATGGCCGAGCCTACTTGATGGAGGCCCAATGATAGGGTTAGGGTTATGGGGACCTACTTGATGGAGGCCCAGTGATAGGGTTATGGGTACCTACTTGATGGAGGCCCAGTGATAGGGTTATGGGTACCTACTTGATGGAGGCCCAGTGATAGGGTTATGGGTACCTACTTGATGGAGGCCCAGTGATAGGGTTATGGGTACCTACTTGATGGAGGCCCAGTGATAGGTCCTCATCTCCAGGAAGCGACAGACAGTCATACCCATCCAGATGCCTCCTCCATTACACAACAGGATGTCCAGGATCAGCTGGTCCCACCAGCACTCAGCAAAGTTAGGCAGCAGGTGCATGAAGAACAGCTGAGGAGGAGAGGGAGAGAGGGAGAGAGGGAAAAGAGGGAGAGGAAGAGGAATCATTTCTACCTCTCCTAAACTCCTTCCCTGACACTCTCCTAACTAAATGTTCTGACATTTTGTGTGTGTGTTCGTGCTTTGGGATGTGTGCGTGTACCTCAGTGAGCTCCCAGGTGATGCTGATGGTCCAACAGAGGCCGTAGCTGCGGATGAGCAGGGCCTTCATGCCCCAGCCCCAGAAGTGACTGAAGGCAAATATGTCAAAGTGGCTCAGGATTCGCTCCCAGGTGATCACGTGACAGTTCACTGCATACTCCTACAAGCAGAGCACAGCGGCCAGAGACGGCATCAACAACATCCAATCAGAACAAGAGCATAGTAAAGAAAGTGTGCGTCCCATTATAGTGCACTACTTTTGACCACGGCTCTAGTGAAAAGTAGTGCACCCTATAGGGAACAGGGTGAGTTGGGATGCAGCCACAGAGACTGATAGGAGAGCAAGGCTGCTGCTTCCTCACCATGATGTCAGCCTCCCGGGTGGCGTAGCGCAGGTTTGGGTCCAGCCAGTACATGACGTTCTTCACCTGCTCCCAGTTTAGGAAGATGATGAACACCAGGAACAGGAAGTACAGCACACTCAGACCTGACCAGACAATAACAGAGAGATATCAGATCACCAGGAACAGGAAGTACGGCACACTCACACCCGACGATAACAGATTAGGCAGAATCTCATTCAATCAGGGCAGAATTGGCTTCAGCAATTTTTAAAGGCCTTTTTACATCTACAGTTGTCACAAAGTAGGCCTAAACCCTAAAGAACAATCGAAGCAGAAGCACAGTGGCCAGGAAACACTCCCTAGAAGGAAGGAAACTATAAAGAAACCTAGAGAGAGTACCAACTCATGAATTGGGTGGATAATTCATGGTTAAGCTCATTCAAAGTGAACTGGAACGGTAGCTAGGCCTATACAAAAAAGGGATTGTTATATTTGTCACTTAATGTCACTTACCGAAAACCATTCGCCATATCGCCGGATGTGGTCTGGTAAATGGTCCTAGAGAGAGATGTGGCAAAAAATATTGAATCAACAACTTCATCCACACAGAAGAGTTACAAGGCTGGTACAATGACATGTAGAGATGTCTGACACATACAACGTTTTTATCTCAACATATTATTGTACCAGCACAACGTTATTACCAGGACCTGGTGTAACAGAATTACTTCAGTCCCTCGCCTCACCCGAACCTGGGATTGAACCAGGGACCCTCTGAACACAGACAACAGTCACCCTCGAAGCATCGTTACCCATCACTCCACAAAAGCCACAGCCCTTGGAGAGTAAGGGAAACAACTACTTCAAGATCTCAGAGCGAGTGACATCACCGTTTAAAAACTCTACTAGCGCGCACTAGCTAACCATTTCACAACGGTTACACTAGCACCATATTCCCTATATAGTGCACTACTTTTGACCAGAGCCCAGGTCTAAAGTAGTGCACTATATAGGGAATAGGGTGCCATTTGATGTCAGAAGCAGCTTGGACAACCTTGTCCTTACCGTTAGGGAAGGCCAGAACACTGATGACCAGGAAGAAGGAGATGACCAGGATGAGGCCCACCCACAAGTTTGCGTCTTCGTTTGTCTCATCCCTAACATAACAAAAAGGCACAGATTATTAACACACCAAAACCGGCATTAAGACATTTCAGAGTCAGGGAGATAAAAAAACTGTTATAAACCGGATGCACTGATGGCCCAGCTGGGTTTGAAACCCACATTCTACTCCACCTCTGTCCCCACATAGCCTGCTGTACTGTGCTCTCCTTCAATCACACTTATTAAAGATCAGTGAAAGGGCTGAAATTATATTATAATTCACTCATCAGTGCCGGTTGACCTACACCTGACACCCCCCATTCCATTTGGTTATTGAGGATAAACCACTCTTGATAAGAGCAGCAGATAAGGGATTTGTCCCAAATGGCACCCCATTCCACATAGTGAAATACTTCGACCAGGGCGCTATATGGAATAGGATGCCATTTGGACACAGACAAGCTGTGCATCATGGGCTGCGTTCAGTACGCAAAAACGTAGTGGAAACGGTGCTGTACGAACGACCAGTTGAAAAACGGGAGAGGTTGGGTTGTGAGTTCAAAATGCACCGCTCTCCTTTAAATACGTAACTCATTGCTTCAACCACAGCCTGCCACACCCAACAAACGGCGCAAAAGTACCTCAAAGACTGTTCAAGAACGTTCAATGCAAACTGTTCCGCAACGTAGCAAATGTTCAATCGAACTGAACGCACCCATGATGTAAGAAATGGCTAGATGCATCTTGCAGATAAAAATGGACCACCCGGAACCAGGAAACATTTTCCTTCATTCGAGACGAGAGCCAGATGGTCAGTCCCGCACCAGAGAACTTAAGCTAGCTAACTACTTCATCGAAAAACCTTAGTTAGACATGTCAATTGTCGGAAATACTAGCAAACTTAATTACTTTTTGACTGCATAAACAAACACTTAGCTGCTCTGACAGCTGGCCCAGTCAGTCTCGTTACCCAGCGTAGCATATAGCTAGCTAATGTTAACTACCGGTAGTTAGTCTACTTACCTGGTAAATGCGAAATACATCAAGCTGAGCACTGTGCATGTTAACAGTGTTATTGTGTGCGGCTTATAGAAAAAGTCCAAAGTAATATCCTCCACTTGCTGCTCGTTGATCATACGGAAATGCATCCTGTAGTTCACATCATATTTGCCTATGGTCCGCGACTCGTACCCATATCCGGACGCCATAGCGGGCCACCAGAGGAATCCGCTTCGCCTCCTGCGGGCTCCTCTAGATGGACATTTACACGTTCAGCTCAAATTAACGATTCATGTTGTCCACGAGTAAAGACCAGAACGACCAGACGCACGTCCGTTAAAATAGGTGCGCAACAGCACAACCTAAAGAAAACCAGAGTCGAGCATGAACTGCTGCCTTCCTGCGAGTGAGAACATCACGGGTTAAATTCACTGAAACGTTTTAGGGGAAAAGAAACTCTCGATTTTTGATTGGTTTGTAAATCTAGGGGAGTACTATGGAAAGCCGAATGGTTCAGTTTGCGAGATCAATCACGTAAACCACCAAAGGCAAACCCACATAAATATAATGGATTATATTTCTATGGGCAAACCAAGGTCAGTTCCACACCGCGTGAGGTTATTTACGTTCATGTCACAGGAGGGCAAAAAGTAATATGAATATTTTCCAACCAGAAGCATTGATGTCATGAGTGTCCTAAACCTACATTATTCCCAACCTACATTATTCCCAACCTACATTATTCCCAACCTACACGAGTTATCTGAAAAGTGGGAGAGATCGGCATCAAATCACTACAGTATGAAAATCCATTAGTAAAACGGATATCATTCTCTGTTAGGGATTCACATATTGTATGAAAAACCATCAGTATGGTCATTTTAAGAATAGAAGATAATAAATCAACGTTATTATACTGTCCACTAAGGCTGGGAATCGCCAGGGATGTCACGATAAGATATTATCACGATACTTTGGTGCGATACAATATGTATTGTGATTCTCACGATTCTATATTGAGATTCTATACTGTGATTTTATTGCAATTCGATGTTCCAAACATACTGCTCTAATAAAAGGCATGAGCTGGCGCACACCCAGAGAAATTATTTAGTGGAGAGGTGCTGACTAACTGCAAATAAACTGTATGCTATATAAAAAAATAAGAGAGAGTCACACTCTATATATAAACTCCCAGTAATTTATTGGGTAAAACACCAACGTTTTGGTCACCCAGTGAGGCAGAAACGTTGGTGTTTTACCCAATACATTACTGGGAGTTTATGCATAGAGGGTGTGACTCTATTTTAATTTTTGCCAAACATATTGCTCACCATATACTGCTGTCTGTGATACAATATGTTTGTACCATGTTTTGTGCTGCTACCATGTTGTGTTTCTACCATGTTGTTGTCATGTTGTGTTGCTACCATGCTGTGTTGTCATGTGTTGCTGCCTTGCTATGTTGTTGTCTTAGGTCTCTCTTTATGTACAGTAGTGTTGTGTTGTCATGATGTGTGGTTTGTCCTATATTTATATAGTCCCTGCAGGAGGCCTTTTGCCTTTTGGTTGGCCATCATTGTAAATAAGAATTTGTTCTTAACTGGCTTGCCTAGTTAAATAAAGTTCAAATAAAAATGTTGAATTAAAAAGAGCCATGAGAAAACAGGTTTTGATCAGTCATGGAAATAAAAGTGCTGAAAACATTGGCTCCCTATTTAAAAAGATGGAGAACAAGCTATGAAGGAAAAATATTGGCGTTTTGGTGCAGGTACAGCCAACTAACACAAAAATAATATTGCGAAAATGTCAAAATGATATGATATATTGTCAAAAATAATATCCTGATATGTAACTGTCGATTATTTCCCCCATCACTACTGTTTACTGTCTCTTGTTTACCAACTAAACATCATGACTGTATTTCCCCACAGTCTGGTATTTTTGCACATAGCCTAATGTTATCTATTTCTGTGCCTCTGACTCCCTCAAGTGGTGACTTTTAGGGCTTGATAAAGCCTATCAGAAACAAAGAAGTTTCAGCCCAGTCAAAGCACTTCTCTATCCTGGCACTCCAATGGTATAACCAGCTTCCCCTTGAAGTTAGGACAGCAGAGTCCCTGCCCATCTTCTGAAAACATCTGAAACCCTATCTCTGAAAAACTCCCCAGTCCTTAACGATTACAAGCATCAAATCAAATCGTATTTGTCACATGCGCTGAATACAACAGGTGTAGACCTTACAGTGAAATGGTTACTTACAAGCCCTTAACCAACATTGCAGTTTTAATAAAAATAAGTGTTAAGTAAAAAATAGTGAAGTAAAAAATAAAAATAATTAAATAGCAGCAGTAAAGTAACAGTAGCGAGGCTATATACAGGGGGTCCCGGTACAGAGTCAATGTGGAGGCTATATACAGGGGGTACCGGTACAGAGTCAATGTGGAGGCTATATACAGGGGGTACCGGTACAGAGTCAATGTGGAGGCTATATACAGGGGGTACCGGTACAGAGTCAATGTGCGGGGGCAACCGGTTAAAGTTCCTTGGTGTCTACAAGCTGTTGAGCTGTTTTGAAACTTCTCTTTTGTGGAACCTCACATGCACCCTGCTAACTCCCCAGAGGCCTGAGGGTTGTGCTTCTCAGGCGTCACTCCGGGCTGTGTGGTGGAGGTGTCACAGCATCAGCACATCAAGCCTAGACCCTAGACCTCTGTTTAAACAAACCTCAATTATGTCGAAAGAAATAGTTCCTCTCTGAGAGCTAATTTACTTCTCAGTCTCACCAAAACATATAAAATATATACTGTATATTCAATTAAAAATAATATAAATAATTACATTTTTTGATCTTGAAATTCATTGGTGATCATTTGTAGTTTAATAAGTCCTATTTTATTGGTATATTATCTAAGAGTTGGTTGGAAAATATTCTGTACGCTTTGGTGCATAAAATATAGCTATATTATTATGACAACGTGATCAGGAAGGCAGGGAAGTCTATTGTTAAAAAAAGAAGACATTAAACAATACATGTTTAAATTCATTTTAATCAGATACAAGTCAAATGAAAATATAGCCTATGTTTTCAAATGTCATATTGCAAAATGCAATTGTAAGTAGAACATCTGTCATGATAATAGCTTTTCTCTTTGACAAATTGCTACAACAAATGGTATGCAACGTTATTACTATTTCTCAGAGGATATATGTATAGTGAAAACTTCAAATGTTCCTTATTTGCACTTTTGAGACAGTGCCAATGTATCACTATTTTGCAATGGTTAGAATTACACAAAATACGAATATACACACGATGTAATAAGTAATCACTACTACATCATAGGTAATCAGTACTACAGCATAGGTAATCACTATTACGTCATAGGTAATGACTACTACATCATAGGTAATCGCTACTACATCATAGGTAATCACTATTACATCATAGGTAGGCAATACTACATCATAAGAAATCACTATTACATCATAGGTAGTCACTACATCATAAGTAATCACTACTACATCATAGGTAATCACTATTACATCATAGGTAGGCAATACTACATCATAGGTAATCACTATTACATCATAGGTAGTCACTACTACATCATAAGTAATCACTACTACATCATAGGTAGTCACTACTACATAATACTGTAGGTAATCACGGGTTATTTTGTATTTTTATGAACCTTTATTTAACTAGGAGTTAAGTCAAGTCAGTTAAGAACAAATTCTTATTTACAATGAGAGCCTACCGGTTAACAGTGGGTTAACTGCCTTGTTCAGGGGCAGAATGACAGAATTTTACCTTGTCAGCTCTGGGATTCGATCCAGCAACCTTTCGGTTACTGGCCCAACACTCTAACCACTAAGTTACCTGCCGCCCCAATTACACAATTAATCACTATTACATTATTGGTAATCACTATTACATCATAGGTAATCACTATTACATCATAGGTAATCACTACTACATCATAGGTAATCACTACTACATCATAATAACAAACACAAAGTGAAGACTATCTGTATCCACTATAAATTGGCACAAGTAAAACAAATGTCATACAATTTTGGAATGATTTCACTTAATTGTTTGTTGTTTGTTCATACGTCCTGCTTCAAGGTGACCATGGGCTGGAGAGAAAAATTGCAAGCATCTTATTTTATTTATTTAACAATACAGGAAGTCTTCATTGAGACCCATGTTTTATTTTGAGTTAGCCCTGCAAGGAATGTGTTGTTTGGTTATGTAGTGTGTCTCACCAGAATGTTCAGCCCAGTCAGTATAATAAACAGTAGAGTCTCACCAGAATGTTCAGCCCAGTCAGTGTAATAAACAGTAGAGTCTCACCAGAATGTTCAGCCCAGTCAGTGTAATAAACAGTAGAGTCTCACCAGAATGTTCAGCCCAGTCAGTGTAATAAACAGTAGAGTCTCACCAGAATGTTCAGCCCAGTCAGTGTAATAAACAGTAGAGTCTCACCAGAATGTTCAGCCCAGTCAGTATAATAAACAGTAGAATCTCACCAGAATGTTCAGCCCAGTCAGTATAATAAACAGTAGAGTCTCACCAGAATGTTCAGCCCAGTCAGTATAATAAACAGTAGAGTCTCACCAGAATGTTCAGCCCAGTCAGTGTAATAAATAGTAGAGTCTCACCAGAATGTTCAGCCCAGTCAGTGTAATAAACAGTAGAGTCTCACCAGAATGTTCAGCCCAGTCAGTGTAATAAACAGTAGAGTCTCACCAGAATGTTCAGCCCAGTCAGTGTAATAAACAGTAGAGTCTCACCAGAATGTTCAGCCCAGTCAGTGTAATAAACAGTAGAATCTCACCAGAATGTTCAGCCCAGTCAGTATAATAAACAGTAGAGTCTCACCAGAATGTTCAGCCCAGTCAGTATAATAAACAGTAGAGTCTCACCAGAATGTTCAGCCCAGTCAGTGTAATAAACAGTAGAGTCTCACCAGAATGTTCAGCCCAGTCAGTGTAATAAACAGTAGAGTCTCACCAGAATGTTCAGCCCAGTCAGTGTAATAAACAGTAGAGTCTCACCAGAATGTTCAGCCCAGTCAGTGTAATAAACAGTAGAGTCTCACCAGAATGTTCAGCCCAGTCAGTGTAATAAACAGTAGAGTCTCACCAGAATGTTCAGCCCAGTCAGTATAATAAACAGTAGAGTCTCACCAGAATGTTCAGCCCAGTCAGTATAATAAACAGTAGAGTCTCACCAGAATGTTCAGCCCAGTCAGTATAATAAACAGTAGAGTCTCACCAGAATGTTCAGCCCAGTCAGTATAATAAACAGTAGAGTCTCACCAGAATGTTCAGCCCAGTCAGTATAATAAACAGTAGAGTCTCACCAGAATGTTCAGCCCAGTCAGTATAATAAACAGTAGAGTCTCACCAGAATGTTCAGCCCAGTCAGTATAATAAACAGTAGAGTCTCACCAGAATGTTCAGCCCAGTCAGTGTAATAAACAGTAGAATCTCACCAGAATGTTCAGCCCAGTCAGTATAATAAGCAGTAGAGTCTCACCAGAATGTTCAGCCCAGTCAGTATAATAAACAGTAGAGTCTCACCAGAATGTTCAGCCCAGTCAGTATAATAAACAGTAGAGTCTCACCAGAATGTTCAGCCCAGTCAGTGTAATAAATAGTAGAGTCTCACCAGAATGTTCAGCCCAGTCAGTATAATAAACAGTAGAGTCTCACCAGAATGTTCAGCCCAGTCAGTATAATAAACAGTAGAGTCTCACCAGAATGTTCAGCCCAGTCAGTGTAATAAATAGTAGAGTCTCACCAGAATGTTCAGCCCAGTCAGTATAATAAACAGTAGAGTCTCACCAGAATGTTCAGCCCAGTCAGTATAATAAACAGTAGAGTCTCACCAGAATGTTCAGCCCAGTCAGTATAATAAACAGTAAAGTCTCACCAGAATGTTGAAGTGCTGTCGGCACACTGCTTTACTCTCCCAGTAGATCACCACCATGGCAACAACCAGTTCAATGACCAGGAGAACTACAATCATCCATTTCATTCCAGAAAATACCTGACAAACAAAGTAAAGAGAATAGTAACTTAATACACGGTACATAACTACATGTTTTTTTCTGGTTTAATTTGATGTTGATAAGCTGATGTGATTCAGTATTTTGTTTGTGGAGAACATTTACACATAGTTACAAAGCAAACAAACAGTTCAGTATCCATATTTCGTTATCTAATTTGAATGCTTGTACTATTCCACCTTATTAACAAGTCAATACTAATTAATTAACTCATTGTAATAAACAAACAATTAAGTAATTAACTCTGGAACCTCTCGATGTTCCCCATGGAAACCAGAAGAGATGCAGAGAACAACAGCAGCTACTGTCCAGAAACAGCTGACGATGTTCAAGGAAAATGACAGTTTGGCCTGTTGATAGTGGAGAAAAACACAGAATCACCTCACTATTCAATTGGTATGTTTATGATATATTTGATGTGTAATATTTTCATAATAATTTATAATAATTTAAATAATCTACAATTATTAAATATTTGATCCATGACTGAATTGAGATGAGTTTGGAAAGCTTGAACTTACCACACACATATTTGGAGAGTGACCTGCAGCATAGGTCAGCAGTCCGGCAGCAACAAACTTTATAAAACAAATTTTAAAAAAATTCCTTCATTATTTGAGAGACTGATTACAGTTCAATCAATAGTACATGTATTATCCTCACTGTAGAGTACACACTTCACACACAATGCACACTGACGACAGGAGAGAATAACGGATAGAGATGAGATGACACAACGCTTTGGTCCAACATCGGCTGTATCAACATGTGTCTAATCCAATAATTGATGATGACACAAACTACTTTGTGGGCTGATTGCAGTGGTTCTTACCAGGACACTGGGCATGGTGTAGATCAGAACTACTGGGCTGTGCTGGACAAGCAGTAGCCCCAGAATCAAGACAAGGACTCCAGCAATGAGCTGAGCCGCCTAAAACAGGAATAAGAAGATGTAATCAGACTAACAGACGAGAAAATAATACAGGACAGTTTCCTGGACACAGATTAATCTTAATCCTGGACTAAAAATCATAGACCCTGTATCCCGGAAACTGGCCCTTACATGAACTTATATCAAATGTTCAACGTAACTTCTGCTCATCATTAATGTATTTTAATAATCCACAGATTAGGCTGCCTGAAAGACATTTATAATCGGCTGTATAGGAACATGTTTGCTTTCATACCCCCAGAGCTTTAGGCTGACCCTTGAGGAAGACCTTGTAGACATCTTTGAAGACACAGTGGAAGTTCTCAGGCATCAGCTGGCCCTCCTGAGCATCTCTGAGACTGCCCAGAGGGATAGTGATGACCATGCACTCATCTGACTGAAATGTGTACTTCATTTACCTGGGAACAATACATTTCATTAAAGGGAGAAAAATAAAATAAAAACTACTGCATAGTAAATAGAGGAAGACAAGTGTTTCCAATGACATAATTAGTAAACAATTAGTAGGTAATTAGTATGCAATGCCTCCTCACAACTGGTCAAAATCACACGATGCACAACGATGATGTCATTGGAAACACATATCTTTCTATGTTTTTAGTACAGAACATGGAAACACACCATTTTCCCATAAGTTGATGTTGGGGTGGTGCTGGAGACCATGAATATGAAGTTTCCCTTTATTAAGACATCATGTAGACAATAACACTACTGATGTAATGAGGACACTGTAATGTAACGTGTTACCATAATAACTATCGGAGTGATATTGCTGAAATAAACCATAAACTGTTGTAATAACTCTGGATATTGTAATTAAATGGGAAACATGTCATGAATGGTTAAAGGTAATAGTAGAACAAGCTTTCATGAAGTTTACATACCTGCTGCTGTTTGTTTCTAACTGTATGGATGAAGTCACACTTGGAGGGCGTCTGCGCTGGTCTGGTAAGCAAGCTGTGATGGACATAGACATTTTCATACACACACACACAGCAAGAGAGAGAGACAGAGAGAGAGAGAGAGAGAGAGAACCAGAGAGGGAGAGAGAGAGAGAACCAGAGAGGGAGGGAACCAGAGAGAGAGAGTACACTGAGAGAAATTCTGCTTATTGAAAACACTAAAGCTGAGTGGATGAGCTCTGGGTACAAGTTCAAGGTGACCTGAATTCACAGGTGGAAAAGTTACTCAGAAACTGAACAGTATACATACAACATTAAGTGTTGTAGTGTGTTTCTGAGCGCTTCACAGCATCTCTCTCATCACCTGAAACTAACAGCACGTTTGTGGTTTGAACAATTGGAGGACACGGCGCCTCAGCAGATATCTCCTATGACAGGGTGGCCATTGTGGTCAACAGTTTAGAAGAGCTTCCTCCACGTCAGTAGAGGAAATGGTGAGAAGCTAACCATTACAGGGAGGAAGTGCAGTGATGCTGAAGAAGGCACTTAAAGCTCATATTTTTGGGGGGACAACACTACAAGCATTAAATAAACTGGTGAGTGTGAATATGAGAAATGTCAATATAATAATTGTGATAGTTTTAATGTAAATGTTTATCATATGAATGCGGTTGTATTATAATTTTTTTGATCTTATATGTAAAAGTAGGCGAGACACTCGGATTTCTCTCACAACAGTTTCAAGCTAAATGTAGGCTGTCTGTTTTGATAAGCTAGTGATGAGGATGATGATGGTGATGATGATGATGGTGTTGATGGTGATGATGATGATGGTGTTGATGATGGTGTTGTTGTTGATGATGATGGTGTTGTTGATGATGGTGATGATGTTGATGATGATGGGGATGATAATGATGATGGTGATGTTGTTGATGATGGTGATGATGGTGATGATGATGTTGATGATGATGATGATGATGATGATGATGATGATGATGATGGTGTTGATGATGGTGATGATGTTGATGATGATGGGGATGATAATGATGATGATGATGGTGTTGATGATGATGATGGTGTTGTTGTTGATGATGGTGATGATGGTGATGATGATGGGGATGATAATGATGGTGATGGGGATGATGATGATGATGATGGTGTTGATGATGGTGATGATGTTGATGATGATGGGGATGATAATGATGATGATGATGTTGTTGATGATGGTGATGATGATGGGGATGATGTTGATGATGATGGGGATGATAATGATGATGGTGATGATGATGATGGTGTTGTTGTTGATGATGGTGATGATAATGATGGTGTTGTTGATGATGATGGGGATGATAATGATGGTGGTGATGATAATGATGATGATGGTGATGATGATGGTGATGATGATGGTGATGATAATGATGATGATGGTGATAATTTTAGACGATAATACATTGGATGATAATTATTATGATTGTTGCAATTAAAGAAATAGATGAAGGGTATACACTATATATATATATATAAATCAAACTGTTATGATTGCATTATAATTTCAAAAGTTTATACTCATCAGCAAAACAACACCATATTCCCACAGGTATTGTGACTGAGACGTCATGGCTTGTGCGGACATCCCTATGGACATCCTGGGTCCTCAATCTGAGGAGCAGGAGTACGAGGGGGACGGGGACCAGAGAGGAGAACCACTGATCAAGTATTACCAAGCAACTGAACTAATTCCTGCTCCCAAAGGACCACTCCATGACCTGTTACTGAAGCAGCCTGCCGTGTTGGGGGTAAGAGCATAGATACTAAGAGCTCTATATAATACCATTTAATACTGGTCTTTATCTATGGGCATAGATACCAAGAGCTCTATATAATACTATATTATACTGGTCTTTATCTATGAGCATAGATACTAAGAGCTCTATATAACACCATATTAAACTGGTCTTTATCTATGAGCATAGATACTAAGAGCTCTATATAATACCATATTAAACTGGTCTTTATCTATGAGCATAGATACTAAGAGCTCTATATAATACCATATTATACTGGTCTTTATCTATGCGCATAGATACTAAGAGCTCTATATAATGAAATATTATACTGGTCTTTATCTATGGGCATAGATACAAAGAGCTCTATATAATACCATATTATACTGGTCTATCTATGAGCATAGATACCAAGAGCTCTATATAATACCATATTATACTGGTCTTTATCTATGAGCATAGATACCAAGAGCTCTATATAATGCAATATTATACTGGTCTTTATCTATGGGCATAGATACAAAGAGCTCTATATAATACCATATTATACTGGTCTATCTATGAGCATAGATACCAAGAGCTCTATATAATACCATATTATACTGGTCTTTATCTATGCGCATAGATACTAAGAGCTCTATATAATGCAATATTATACTGGTCTTTATCTATGGGCATGGATACTAAGAGCTCTATATAATACCATATTATACTGGTCTTTATCTATGCGCATAGATACTAAGAGCTCTATATAACACTATATTATACTGGTCTTTATCTATGGGCATAGATACTAAGAGCTCTATATAATACCATATTATACTGGTCTATCTATGAGCATAGATACTAAGAGCTCTATATAACACTATATTATACTGGTCTTTATCTATGACCATAGATACTAAGAGCTCTATATAATACCATATTATACTGGTCTATCTATGAGCATAGATACTAAGAGCTCTATATAACACTATATTATACTGGTCTTTATCTATGACCATAGATACTAAGAGCTCTATATAATACCATATTATACTGGTCTTTATCTATGGGCATAGATACTAAGAGCTCTATATAACATCATATTATACTGGTCTTTATCTATGAGCATAGATACTAAGAGCTCTATATAACACCATATTATACTGGTCTTTATCTATGAGCATAGATACTAAGAGCTCTATATAATACCATATTATACTGGTCTTTATCTATGACCATAGATACTAGAGCTCTATATAATACCATATTATACTGGTCTATCTATGGGCATAGATACTAAGAGCTCTATATAATACCATATTATACTGGTCTTTATCTATGGGCATAGATACTAAGAGCTCTATATAATAGCATATTATACTGGTTTTTATCTATGGGCATAGATACTAAGAGCTCTATATAATACCATATTATACTGGTCTATCTATGGGCATAGATACTAAGAGCTCTATATAATACCATATTATACTGGTCTATCTATGGGCATAGATACTAAGAGCTCTATATAATACCATATTATACTGGTCTTTATCTATGGGCATGGATACTAAGAGCTCTATATAATACCATATTATACTGGTCTTTATCTATGAACATAGATACTAAGAGCTCTATATAACACCATATTATACTGGTCTTTATCACTGGGCATAGATACTAAGAGCTCTATATAACACCATATTATACTGGTCTTTATCTATGGGCATAGATACTAAGAGCTCTATATAATACCATATTATACTGGTCTTTATCTATGGGCATAGATACTAAGAGCTCTATATAATACCATATTATACTGGTCTATCTATGGGCATAGATACTAAGAGCTCTATATAATACCATATTATACTGGTCTATCTATGGGCATAGATACTAAGAGCTCTATATAATACCATATTATACTGGTCTATCTATGAGCATAGATACTAAGAGCTCTATATAATACCATATTATACTGGTCTATCTATGGGCATAGATACTAAGAGCTCTATATAATACCATATTATACTGGTCTATCTATGAGCATAGATACTAAGAGCTCTATATAATACCATATTATACTGGTCTATCTATGGGCATAGATACTAAGAGCTCTATATAATACCATATTATACTGGTCTTTATCTATGAGCATAGATACTAAGAGCTCTATATAATACCATATTATACTGGTCTATCTATGGGCATAGATACTAAGAGCTCTATATAATACCATATTATACTGCTCTTTATCTATGGGCATGGATACTAAGAGCTCTATATAATACCATATTATACTGCTCTTTATCTATGAGCATAGATACAAAGAGCTCTATATAATATAGAGATAACACGTTTGGAATCATGTAGTAACCAAAAATAGTGTTAAACAAATCAAAATATATTTTATATTTGAGATTCTTCAAATAGCCACCCTTTGCCTTGATGACAGCTTTGCACACTCTTGGCTACTCATTCAAGGGTTTTTCTTTATTTTTACTATTTTCTACATGTATATATATATATACATATTTAATTTTTTATTTTTAAGTTAAAAAAATATATAATTCCGATTTTAGCAGGGGTACTGCAACACCGTCAGCACCTTACTTCCTATGGCTATGTCTTTTGGTAAGACTCAGAGACAGGCCTTTACAGTGTCTCTGTTGTATGTTAAGTGGACATGCACAGTGAGGGGAATTTCTAAGAGGAACTAATGCAGATATTAGTGTGCTGCTTCATGAGAGAAGTGTGAAAGTCTATTTTGAATGGGGAACTGTTAACCTTACGTGTTTCTTTTAACATAATGTATACTGTCTCATTAGTTCTCATGGTTCCAGGCATGCATGAATGCCGATCTAAAGTTTATGGATAGTTTAGGCTCCATAGTTTGGACCTGTGTGATATTTAAATACCTTGTTATATAAGTCCTGTATTATACACTGTGATATTTAAATACCTTGTTATATAAGTCCTGTATTATACACTGTGATATTTAAATACCTTGTTATATAAGTCCTGTGTTATACACTGTGATATTTAAATACCTTATAATGAAAATCATGTATTATACACAGTGAGATTTAAATACCTTATAATGAAAATCATGTATTATACACAGTGAGATTTAAATACCTTATCATGTATTATACACAGTGATATTTAAATACCTTGTTTTGTAAGTCATGTATTATACAATGTGAGATTTAAATACCTTATCATGTAAATCATGTATTATACACGGTGGTATTTAAATACCTTATCATGTAAGTCATGTATTATACAATGGGAGATTTAAATACCTTATCATGTAAATCATGTATTATACAATGTGATATTTAAATACCTTATCATGTAAATCATGTATTATACACAGTGATATTTAAATACCTTATCATGTAAATCATGTATTATACACAGTTATATTTAAAAACCTTAACATGTAAATCATGTATTATACACAGTTATATTTAAATACCTTATCATGTAAATCATGTATTATACACAGTGATATTTAAAAACCTTATCATGTAAATCATGTATTATACACAGTGATATTTAAATACCTTATCATGTAAATCATGTATTATACACAGTGATATTTAAAAACCTTATCATGTAAATCATGCATTATACACAGTGATATTTAAATACCTTATCATGTAAGTCATGTATTATACACAGTGAGATTTAAATACCTTATCATGTATTATACACTGTGTCACGTCCTGGCCAAAGAGAGCCCTCAGGGTTCTCTATGGTGTTTTAGGTCAGGACGTGACTAGGGGGGTTTCTAGTTGTTTATTTCTATGTTGGTTTTGTGTCTGGTTCCCAATTAGAGGCAGCTGTTATTTGTTGCCTCTAATTGGGGATCATACTTAGGTAGTCCTTTTTCCCACCTGTGTTTGTGGGGTATTATTTTGGTTAGTGCGTGTGAGCGCTACGTTTATTGTTACGATTAGTTGTTGCCTGTTTTTGGTTTTGTATGTTCCATTTAAATAAATATGTGGAACTGCATGCACGCTGCGCCTTGGTCCATTTATAAAGACGATCCTAACACACTGTGATATTTAAATACCTAATCATGTAAGTCATGTATTATACAATGTGAGATTTAAATAAATAATAATGTAAATCATGTATTATACACAGTGAGATTTAAATACCTTATCATGTAAATCATGTATTATACAATGTGATATTTAAATACCTTATGTATTATACACAGTGATATTTAAATGCCTTATCATGCATTATACACTGTGATATTTAAATAGCTTATCATGTATTATACACAGTGATATTTAAATGCCCTATCGTGTATTATACACGGTGATATTTAAATGCCTTATCATGTATTATACACATTGATATTTAAATACCTTATCATGTATTATACACAGTGATATTTAAATGCCTTATCATGTATTATACACAGTGATATTTAAATACCTTATCATGTTAGTCATGTATTATACACTGTGATATTTAAATACCTTGTTTTGTAAGTTCTGTATTATACACTGTGATATTTAAATACCTTATAATGTATTATACACAGTGATATTTAAATACCTTTAATGTATTATACACTGTGATATTTAAATACCTTGTTTTGTAAGTTCTGTATTATACACTGTGATATTTAAATACCTTATAATGTATTATACACAGTGATATTTAAATACCTTATAATGTATTATACACAGTGATATTTAAATACCTTATCATGTTAAACAAGGTATTTAAATATCACTGTGTATAATACATGACTAACATGATAAGGTATTTAAATATCACTGTGTATAATACATGATAAGGCATTTAAATATCACTGTGTATAATACATGATACGGCATTTAAATATCACTATTTAAATACCTTGTTTTGTAAGTCCTGTATTATACACTGTGATATTTAAATACCTTATCATGTAAGTCCTGTATTATACACTGTGATATTTAAATACCTTATCATGTAAGTCATGTATTATACACAGTGATATTTAAATACCTTATCATGTTAGTCATTTATTATACACAGTGATATTTAAATACCTTGTTTTGTAAGTTCTGTATTATACACTGTGATATTTAAATACCTTATAATGTATTATACACAGTGATATTTAAATCCATTTAATGTATTATACACAGTGATATTTAAATACCTTGTTTTGTAAGTGCTGTATTATACACAGTGATATTTAAATACCTTATAATGTAAGTCATGTATTATAGACAGTGATATTTAAATACTTTATCATGTAAGTCATGTATTATAGACAGTGAGCAGGAAAGAGCTGTAATGACACATGAAACATTTTCACAGAACATTGAGCAGGAAAGAGCTGTAATGACACATGAAACATTTTCACAGAACATTTTCCCAGACCCAAATGTAAATGTTTTAAACTGCATTAAATATATGACAGGACTGTGTACCAGTTAACTATATAACTATATGACAGGACTGTGTACCAGTTAACTATATAAATATATGACATGACTGTGTACCAGTTAACTATATAAATATATGACAGGACTGTGTACCAGTTAACTATATAAATATATGACAGGACTGTGTACCAGTTAACTATATAAATATATGACAGGACTGTGTACCAGTTAACTATATAAATATATGACAGGACTGTGTACCAGTTAACTATATAAATATATGACAGGACTGTGTAACAGCTAACAATATAATTCAGGATAGAGAGAAAACAGCACAATTTGAAGAAGTGTATGTTTAGTTAGAATGGTTTTGCTTCTTGTGGCACACAAATGCGTTTCAAAGAAACTACATTTATAGATGATAATTTACCATGGTTAATTTGTGAGGGTTTGTAACAGTCTTTGCAGATGACGAGCGGTCTACTAAGTGTTGCAGTAGGAGTTGTGTTTGCTGCAACTCGGGAGGCGAACCAGTCCCTTTTAACCATGTTCAGAGTCGCACCCTTCACTGGACTATTAGTAAGTAGTGGTAGCATTGTCTTTTAATCGTTACATGTTATTTGTTTTAACGTCGAGGACCACTTTGGAAATACTGAAAGTCTTCTGATGAAGGTTTTCAAGAGTACTATTCTGGGGTCAATTTCACAGCTTTTTCGATGCATATATTGTTTTTGCCCACAATTCAATAGCACTGACTGAACAGGTGATATTTAAGGGTGAACATATTTTACATTAAATTCTGAATGGCATCTTCTTATTTTAGGGTATAATATACTGATCATGTAACTATCACAAAATTATTATTTCAGCAATGAAGTAAAATCAATTAGTAAAAAACTCTGTTCACCAAAATGTCTGTTCATTAAGCAATAGGAAAATATTGATGAATCAACGCTTATAAAACCTATTGATAATTGCTGTCAATGTGATGGACCTTTAAATGTGATCCTTCTCTCCTCTCTCTCTTCTCTCTCCTCAGTTCTTCATCGCTGGGTTGTTATCCAACCTGTTGTTCAAATTCCCCAGACTATTACCTGTAAGTCAATAGTTTTATCTGTGAGTCAATAGTTTTATCTGTGAGTCAATAGTTTTATCTGTGAGTCAATAGTTTTATCTGTAAGTCAATAGTTTTATCTGAGTCAATAGTTTTACCTGTGAGTCAATAGTTTTATCTGTGAGTCAATAGTTTTATCTGTGAGTCAATAGTTTTATCTGTGAGTCAATAGTTTTACCTGTAAGTCAATAGTTTTACCTGTGAGTCAAATGATTGCAAAGCAGAAAACACCCAGCGGGCAAAACAGATTGAAATACAACCAGATTAATGTCATAATCGCTGCATTGGAACCAGTTTTGCCCCCTGGGTAGATTAGATTAAGATAGATTAGAAAACATTTACACAATATAACGTACGGGCGGCAGGTAGCCTAGTGGTTAGAGTGTTGGACTTGTAACCGGAGGGTTGCAAGTTCGACTCCCCGAGCTGACAAGGGAAAAAAAATCTGTCGTTCTGCCCCTGAACAAGGCAGTTAACCCACTGTTCCCCGGGCGCTGAAGACGTGGATGTCGATTAAGGCAGCCCCCCGCACCTCTCTGATTCAGAGGGGTTGGGTTAAATGCGAAAGACACGTTGAAGGCATTTGGTTGTACAACTGACTAATAATGGTGACTTTGACATTGGGATACAGACAACATCATGAATTAAAAAACAACAGATCAACAAGGAGTGAAATGTTTTAATTGATTAAAGATTAAAACATTTCTTAATACATTGACTGTTCTCATATTCATGATTATAATAGACTAGAGTTAATACAAACCTTGATTGAATCCTTGGAGGCTTTGATGAGTTTCATTGTAACACACAGTAGCCGATCCATGTAACACTCTGCCTGATGTTCCTGTAGATCTGCCTGTGTGTCAACATTGGCAGCATGGTCGTAGCAGTAGTTGGAGGAGTGTTGATATGCGTTGACTTGGCCATGGACATGTCTACCTCGGATTCCAAAGTTCATCATATAAAGGTTATTAGTTATAAAAGTAGATTTAAAAAAAAAATCTAAGTTCACATACTGTATTAATGGGATATGGCAGCATCATGCTTGATGAAGGTCTGTCCCTGACATTTTTCTTTTGACTATTTGTTGTTGTGTTTGTGTAACAGCTGGAGGTGTTGATGCTCTGTGTGTTGGTGATGGAGGCCACCCTCTCTGCTGTTCTCTCATTCTGGATCCGGGGAGAGAAACGCAGCCATTCACTGTGAGCTGTTATCTGTCTGCCAACTATTCATGGACGACCACATCCAAATACATTGACATTTAGAAAAGACCATGATAGTGAGCGAGGATGACAATGGGGAAAGATATGCTGTGTCAAAGGGCAGCGGGGGCAGTATAAGCACTTATCATTATCATGTAGTCTCTACTTGATTGTAAATGAACCACCATCTGAATGTACAAGATAGAGAGTACTCTAAAAACACAGCAAACTGTTTAGCTTTGACCATCAGTATGTACCTCAATGTATGAGAAAGTACAGCAGCCTCCGATATCTTTACCCACTATCCAGGCTATGTAGGCTAGCGGTGAGTCCTCAAATAGGGACTTAAACCTATCTGTGGGTTTTAGAGTACTGTCTCAACCTCGGTGATTGCCTCCCTCCCTCCATGCCTGCCTGCCTGCCTGCTGCAAGTCCTGTCTGTGTGGTTTTCTGTGCTGAGGCTGGTTGTGGTCTAACTCTGCTGCATAGCTACACACACACGCACGCACGCACGCACGCACGCACACACACACACACACACACACACACACACACACAC
Source organism: Brachymystax lenok tsinlingensis (assembly GCA_030435695.1). NCBI lineage: Eukaryota > Metazoa > Chordata > Actinopteri > Salmoniformes > Salmonidae > Brachymystax > Brachymystax lenok. Next base: position 62,626,443 of record CM059789.1, read on the forward strand.
ACACACACACACACACACACACACACACACACACACACACACACACACACACACACACACACACACACACACACACACACACACACACACACACACACACACACGCACATGCACACGCACACAGCGTAGCTTCACGCTCCACTCAGCACTCAGACTGAGAACAACAGTCTTGTGGTCAAAACTAGAAGGCGTCCCAAATGGCACCCTATTCCCTATTTAGTGCATAACTTCTGACCAGGGCAGGGTAGTGCACAACAATGTATAGAATAGGGTGCCATTTGGGAGGCGGCCATATTGTGTTCTCTGAGGTGTCGAGGCAACCATTCTTCATTAGCATTACCTCCTTGGTTCGTTGTTCCCTATTTCAACCAGTATCCGTTCTTCCTGTATGACTCTATCTATCTCAGGGTGTGTGTGTTCAGGGGTCTGTTTGTCTGTCTTCCTGTATGACTCTATCTATCTCAGGGTGTGTGTGTTCAGGGGTCTGTTTGTCTGTCTTCCTGTATGACTCTATCTATCTCAGGGTGTGTGTGTTCAGGGGTCTGTTTGTCTGTCTGCCTGTATGACTCTATCTATCTCAGGGTGTGTGTGTTCAGGGGTCTGTTTGTCTGTCTGCCTGTATGACTCTATCTATCTCAGGGTGTGTGTGTTCAGGGGTCTGTTTGTCTGCCTGTATGACTCTATCTATCTCAGGTGTGTGTGTTCAGGGGTCTGTTTGTCTGTCTGCCTGTATGACTCTATCTATCTCAGGGTGTGTGTGTTCAGGGTCTGTTTGTCTGTCTGCCTGTATGACTCTATCTATCTCAGGGTGTGTGTGTTCAGGGTCTGTTTGTCTGTCTGCCTGTATGACTCTCTCTATCTCAGGGTGTGTGTGTTCAGGGTCTGTTTGTCTGTCTGCCTGTATGACTCTATCTATCTCAGGGTGTGTGTGTTCAGGGGTCTGTTTGTCTGTCTGCCTGTATGACTCTATCTATCTCAGGTGTGTGTGTTCAGGGTCTGTTTGTCTGTCTGCCTGTATGACTCTATCTATCTCAGGGTGTGTGTGTTCAGGGTCTGTTTGTCTGTCTGCCTGTATGACTCTATCTATCTCAGGGTGTGTGTGTTCAGGGTCTGTTTGTCTGTCTGCCTGTATGACTCTATCTATCTCAGGGTGTGTGTGTTCAGGGTCTGTTTGTCTGTCTGCCTGTATGACTCTATCTATCTCAGGGTGTGTGTGTTCAGGGTCTGTTTGTCTGTCTGCCTGTATGACTCTATCTATCTCAGGGTGTGTGTGTTCAGGGGTCTGTTTGTCTGTCTGCCTGTATGACTCTATCTATCTCAGGGTGTGTGTGTTCAGGGTCTGTTTGTCTGTCTGCCTGTATGACTCTCTCTATCTCAGGGTGTGTGTGTTCAGGGTCTGTTTGTCTGTCTGCCTGTATGACTCTATCTATCTCAGGGTGTGTGTGTTCAGGGGTCTGTTTGTCTGTCTGCCTGTATGACTCTATCTATCTCAGGGTGTGTGTGTTCAGGGGTCTGTTTGTCTGTCTGCCTGTATGACTCTATCTATCTCAGGGTGTGTGTGTTCAGGGGTCTGTTTGTCTGTCTGCCTGTATGACTCTATCTATCTCAGGGTGTGTGTGTTCAGGGGTCTGTTTGTCTGTCTGCCTGTATGACTCTATCTATCTCAGGGTGTGTGTGTTCAGGGGTCTGTTTGTCTGTCTGCCTGTATGACTCTATCTATCTCAGGGTGTGTGTGTTCAGGGTCTGTTTGTCTGTCTGCCTGTATGACTCTATCTATCTCAGGGTGTGTGTGTTCAGGGTCTGTTTGTCTGTCTGCCTGTATGACTCTATCTATCTCAGGGTGTGTGTGTTCAGGGGTCTGTTTGTCTGTCTGCCTGTATGACTCTCTCTATCTCAGGGTGTGTGTGTTCAGGGTCTGTTTGTCTGTCTGCCTGTATGACTCTATCTATCTCAGGGTGTGTGTGTTCAGGGTCTGTTTGTCTGTCTGCCTGTATGACTCTATCTATCTCAGGGTGTGTGTGTTCAGGGTCTGTTTGTCTGTCTGCCTGTATGACTCTATCTATCTCAGGGTGTGTGTGTTCAGGGTCTGTTTGTCTGTCTGCCTGTATGACTCTATCTATCTCAGGGTGTGTGTGTTCAGGGTCTGTTTGTCTGTCTGCCTGTATGACTCTATCTATCTCAGGGTGTGTGTGTTCAGGGTCTGTTTGTCTGTCTGCCTGTATGACTCTATCTATCTCAGGGTGTGTGTGTTCAGGGTCTGTTTGTCTGTCTGCCTGTATGACTCTATCTATCTCAGGGTGTGTGTGTTCAGGGTCTGTTTGTCTGTCTGCCTGTATGACTCTATCTATCTCAGGGTGTGTGTGTTCAGGGTCTGTTTGTCTGTCTGCCTGTATGACTCTATCTATCTCAGGGTGTGTGTGTTCAGGGTCTGTTTGTCTGTCTGCCTGTATGACTCTCTCTATCTCAGGGTGTGTGTGTTCAGGGTCTGTTTGTCTGTCTGCCTGTATGACTCTCTCTATCTCAGGGTGTGTGTGTTCAGGGTCTGTTTGTCTGTCTGCCTGTATGACTCTATCTATCTCAGGGTGTGTGTGTTCAGGGTCTGTTTGTCTGTCTGCCTGTATGACTCTATCTATCTCAGGGTGTGTGTGTTCAGGGTCTGTTTGTCTGTCTGCCTGTATGACTCTATCTATCTCAGGTGTGTGTGTTCAGGGGTCTGTTTGTCTGTCTGCCTGTATGACTCTATCTATCTCAGTGTGTGTGTTCAGGGGTCTGTTTGTCTGTCTGCCTGTATGACTCTATCTATCTCAGGGTGTGTGTGTTCAGGGTCTGTTTGTCTGTCTGCCTGTATGACTCTATCTATCTCAGGGTGTGTGTGTTCAGGGGTCTGTTTGTCTGTCTGCCTGTATGACTCCTATCTATCTCAGGGTGTGTGTGTTCAGGGTCTGTTTGTCTGTCTGCCTGTATGACTCTATCTATCTCAGGGTGTGTGTGTTCAGGGTCTGTTTGTCTGTCTGCCTGTATGACTCTATCTATCTCAGGGTGTGTGTGTTCAGGGTCTGTTTGTCTGTCTGCCTGTATGACTCTATCTATCTCAGGGTGTGTGTGTTCAGGGTCTGTTTGTCTGTCTGCCTGTATGACTCTCTCTATCTCAGGTGTGTGTGTTCAGGGTCTGTTTGTCTGTCTGCCTGTATGACTCTATCTATCTCAGGGTGTGTGTGTTCAGGGTCTGTTTGTCTGTCTGCCTGTATGACTCTATCTATCTCAGGGTGTGTGTGTTCAGGGTCTGTTTGTCTGTCTGCCTGTATGACTCTCTCTATCTCAGGGTGTGTGTGTTCAGGGGTCTGTTTGTCTGTCTGCCTGTATGACTCTATCTATCTCCAGGTGTGTGTGTTCAGGGTCTGTTTGTCTGTCTGCCTGTATGACTCTATCTATCTCAGGGTGTGTGTGTTCAGGGTCTGTTTGTCTGTCTGCCTGTATGACTCTATCTATCTCAGGGTGTGTGTGTTCAGGGTCTGTTTGTCTGTCTGCCTGTATGACTCTATCTATCTCAGGGTGTGTGTGTTCAGGGTCTGTTTGTCTGTCTGCCTGTATGACTCTATCTATCTCAGGGTGTGTGTGTTCAGGGGTCTGTTTGTCTGTCTGCCTGTATGACTCTCTCTATCTCAGGGTGTGTGTGTTCAGGGGTCTGTTTGTCTGTCTGCCTGTATGACTCTCTCTATCTCAGGGTGTGTGTGTTCAGGGGTCTGTTTGTCTGTCTGCCTGTATGACTCTATCTATCTCAGGGTGTGTGTGTTCAGGGGTCTGTTTGTGGTTAATGATAGGAGTGTGTCTGTATCTAGCAGTAGCTTTAAGCGCTAACTTTAAAGGGTGACAGCATCATTACATAGCTTAGGCCTTCCAGTTGACAGTTTGAAACAGAGACATTTAGAAACAAAGCCCCGATGTTGTTGTTTTCAACTGATACGCTCACATTTTGTCATCTAGCAGACTCCAGAGAGAGTGCTTTGCCTTTCGCTCGCTTGAAACACTGTAATTGTTGGTTGAGTAAAAATCAAAGAGCTTTTTAATATCCTTATTAATACTCTGTACAGAGAGACACATAGTACTGGTAAGGATGAGGAAAGCTTTTTAATATCCTTATTAATACTCTGTACAGAGAGACACATAGTACTGGTAAGGATGAGGAAAGCCAGAGAGACAGGGAAATGTTGCTTGTTCTGACGCCTCGGTCACACCCACAGCGTCATTGCGCAAAATGTTACGCAACATCATCTGGATATGTGTGCGACAGAAGTTCAACATTCACCTTCTGCTACCATTTCTGTCAAGCCGTCTACTCATACAGTTTGACCCATACGTTCTATAAATCCAAGGTATGCACCACATAAAACGCACTGCAACTGCCTCTGCAATGCAATTCCTGCAAGGCAAACGCAGCGTTCCATTGGAAATGAATGTACTTCTGCTGTACCAAAATGCAAATGACTCTGTCGGTGTGATCGAGGCGTCAATCAACAGAATAGCTGGTAGTGAATCACCACTGTCTGGCTGTCTGCTGAGTACTTTCCATGTGTTTGCTTCCTTGAATACGACATAATAAAACAACAACTCTTCTACATTATAAACAGTGATGCATATCTAGTTCATTAAAACACATATACAGTCAGAACGTGACGTACCAGCATTTGTGAAACTATTTCTTTAAATACTGCATACATAGCAATGTCAAATGTTCAGTACATCGTTATGAAATGCCAAAGGCCATCAGTATCAGCGGCAAGTCTTTGTTGTGTGTCTCTTGTTGTCAGAGTGGTCTGTTGTGTGTCTGTTGTTGTCATAGTGGTCTGTTGTTGTCAGAAGGGCCTGTTGTGTGTTTGTTGTTTTCAGAATCCAGTAGAGTCCAGTAAGGCCAGTAGAGAGACAGTAGAGTCCAGTAGAGTCCAGTAGAGTCCAGTAGAGACCAGTAGAGACCAGTAGAGACCAGTAGAGACACAGTAGAGTCCAATAGAGTCCAATAGAGTCCAGTAGAGTCCAGTAGAGACCAGTAGAGACCAGTAGAGACCAGTAGAGACACAGTAGAGACCAGTAGAGACACAGTAGAGTCCAATAGAGTCCAATAGAGTCCAGTAGAGTCCAGTAGAGACACAGTCGAGACCAGTCGAGACCAGTCGAGACACAGTAAAGACACAGTAGAGACACAGTAGAGACCAGTAGAGACCAGTAGAGACACAGTAGAGTCCAGTAGAGACAAAATTGGGACCAGTAGAGACCAGTAGAGACACAGTAGAGACACAGTAGAGACCAGTAGCGACCAGTAGAGACACAGGAGAGTCCAGTAGAGACACAGTAGAGACACAGTAGAGACCAGTAGAGTCCGGTAGAGACCAGTAGAGACACAGTAGAGTCCAGTAGAGACCAGTAGAGTCCAGTAGAGACCCGTAGAGACCCGTAGAGACAGTCGAGTCCAGTAGAGTCCAGTAGAGCCAAGTAGAGTCCAGTAGAGACCAGTAGAGACCAGTAGAGACAGTAGAGTCCAGTAGAGACACAGTAGAGTCCAGTAGAGTCACAGTAGAGTCCAGTAGAGACCAGTAGAGACCAGTAGAGACACAGTAGAGACACAGTAGAGACACAGTAGAGTCCAGTAGAGACACAGTAGAGCGCCCAGTGTTACAGGCGTCACTGTGCATGCTTAACAGGATAGCTTCCTCACTCACAAGTCCTTACTGATCATCCGTAACACCAGTTCTCAGTGCAGTGGTCTCACAGCTAGAAGAGGAAGACACATTGACAGGGTTAACAAAAAGGATTTACAAACTGTCAGACATTGCAAACGTCCACCCCCAACTGTCTGGTTACTACTCAGATAGAGAAAGGTTGATTTGACACTTCTGTCTAACATTCACACTGTAAATCTATTGATTAGGCTCCTTCTACGTCTTATGACCGTAAGAGTAGATGATTACAATGTAGTACTGTCATAACCTTTTATTATAACAGATTTCTGCACCAAGGATCTGCTGCCCCCTAACTGCTGAACTAAGGTATGAACAACAAGTGAACCTATCACCAAGGATCTGAACCTTTTAACATAATGACCGTGCATCAACAATGCCAAACAAACATACAGGTATGTAACATGCTATAGCACACATGGCAGAAGGACACAGAGGAGCATGAGACATGAGACCTGAGATATGAGACCTGAGACATGAGACGGACCAGAGAAGCTTGACACAACAAATCATCCATCACTAGGACACAGAGTGTTAACTGGTCAGGTCACATGGTCAGGGGAAACTCCTGGACCAACACAGCAGTCATTTAACCCTAGCAGGACACTGCCATGCACACACACACACACACACACACACACACACACACACACACACACACACACACACACACACACACACACACACACACACACACACACACACACACACACACACACACACACACACACACACACACACACACACACACACACACACACACACACACACACACACAGCATGTTTGCACACAGATTAGTATCCAGGGTACGGACGGAGGGAGATCCCCACAGTTGTTAACGAGGCTGTGAACCAAACAGAACACCACAACACAGACCACGCTCACTCTGGCCAGACCCAATTACTTACTGAGCTAAACAGCCCTCTCTCTCTCTGTGAGTCAGACCACTGTAGAGAGGCCTATTGCAATATGAGAGGTCTTGCTCTGGCAAAAACAAAACAACACACAAAATGCTGGTGAGAGAGAAACCAGGGAGAGCCAATGGCTGCAATGTTCACTCTTCACTCCACTGACATGACATGATTGATTGGACAGGATGATGTTGGATGACAGATAGTGGGTGGGTTAGGAAACCTCTGAATAAACAGAATGCCCTGGTGTATAAAAACCTCCAGAAGATACTTCACTTCAACAGAGAGTATTCAGCAATCAGCGCAAGAACAGAGATCTTTTACCTACCGACCAGACCTGGGTTCAAATACTATTTGAAATCTTTTAATGACTTTGAGCGTTTGCTCTAGTCTGCCTGAAGTGCTTGGGACTATTCTTATAATCCATTAAACCAAGATCAATCAATCACAGATTAATTATTTGAAATTATTTCATATAGTATTTGAACCCAGGTCTGTTAAACTTTTCTACACAATGTCACTATTATGTGTAAAAACAACCATTCTACTCACTGCTGTGATGAAGGTGCTGCCCTGGGCTTGGAGGACCTGGTCCTTAGGGAACAGGGCTGGGGGAGGGGCCATCTGAGGGTGGGAGGAGCCGGGAGGCGTGGACGAACACAGGAAGGAGGAAGTGGAGTCGCTGGGGAAGGCGTTGATGATGATGTTGGGGCGGCCGTGGCCTGGGATGGGGAGGGTGAGGCTGCTCAGCCCCGTCACACTGTCCCTGGAGGTACACTGGGACGACGTCTCCACCGAGCTCTCTGTGACTGTTGGACAGAGAAGATACAGCAGGCATTTAGTTCAGGGAGACTTTCAGGGAGACCACAACATGACCACAGTTTCACAGAGGAATTAGACATCCTTAGTAATGTGTTAGGGACAAATGCCGTTAGGGACAGTAAGACACTTTAAGCCGAGGACATGGGATGCATATCAAATGGCTCCCTATTCCCTATATAGTGCACTACGGTTGACCAGGACTCTGGTTAAAAGTAGTGCACTAAATAGAGAAGAGGTTGCCATTTGGGACTCAGACATGGATACCTGTTAGGGCCTGTCACTCACTCACAGAATGCTGCCTGTCACTCACTCACAGAAGGCTGCCTGTCACTCACTCACAGAAGGCTGCCTGTCTGTCACTCACTCATAGAAGGCTGGCTGCCCGTGTCCTGCTCCAGCTCGTCCTCCTCAATGCAGTCATAGGGCCAGTGGCTGAAGGAGGGTACGCTACCCAGGGGGTAGGGGTGCTGGTGGGCGTGGGGGTGCTGGTGGGCAGGCGAGGGGTACAGGTGCAGGTTGAGGGAGCCCAGCAGTGAGGAAGAGGACTGGGAGGAGGAAGAGGAGGTGCTACTGTTGGAGATAGTGGAGTGAGGCCGCTTAAAGGGCGTGGAGTGGTCGAAGGAGGACACCGCGATGGACGCCCTGGTCCTGGACTCTGGAGGGAGAGAGGGAAAGACTATGTAGAGAACATGAACATTTCACTGTACACTACTCTGGGACAACCACAGAATACAGGGGGTATCAGGCTACTCTGGGACAACCACAGAATACAGGGGGTATCAGGCTACTCTGGGACAACCACAGAATACAGGGGGTATCAGGCTACTCTGGGACAACCACAGAATACAGGGGGTATCAGGCTACTCTGGGACAACCACAGAATACAGGGGGTATCAGGCTACTCTGGGACAACCACAGAATACAGGGGGTATCAGGCTACTCTGGGACAACCACAGAACACAGGGGGTATCAGGCTACTCTGGGACAACCACAGAATACAGGAGGTATCAGGCTACTCTGGGACAACCACAGAATACAGGAGGTATCAGGCTACTCTGGGAAAACCACAGAATTCCAGGGGGCATCAGGCTACTCTGGGACAACCACAGAATACAGGGGGTATCAGGCTACTCTGGGACAACCACAGAATACAGGGGGTATCAGGCTATTCTGGGACAACCACAGAACACAGGGGGTATCAGGCTACTCTGGGACAACCACAGAATACAGGGGGTATCAGGCTACTCTGGGACAACCACAGAATACAGGGGGTATCAGGCTACTCTGGGAGAACCACAGAATACAGGGGGTATCAGGCTACTCTGGGACAGCCACAGAATACAAGGGGCATCAGGCTACTCTGGGACAACCACAGAATACAGGGGGTATCAGGCTACTCTGGGACAGCCACAGAATACAGGGGTATCAGGCTTCTCTGGGACAACCACAGAATACAAGGGGCATCAGGCTTCTCTAGGACAACCACAGAATACAGGGGGTATCAGGCTACTCTGGAACAACCACAGACTACAGGGGGTATCAGGCTACTCTGGGACAACCACAGTATACAGGGGGTATCAGGCTACTCTGGGACAACCACAGTATACAGGGGGTATCAGGCTACTCTGGGACAACCACAGAATACAGGGGGTATCAGGCTACTCTGGGACAACCACAGAAGACAGGGGGTATCAGGCTACTCTGGGACAACCACAGAACACAGGGGGTATCAGGCTACTCTGGGACAACCACAGAATACAGGGGGTATCAGGCTACTCTGGGACAACCACAGAATACAGGGGGTATCAGGCTACTCTGGGACAACCACAGAATACAGGGGGTATCAGGCTACTCTGGGACAACCACAGAATACAGGGGGTATCAGGCTACTCTGGGACAACCACAGAATACAGGGGGTATCAGGCTACTCTGGGACAACCACAGAATACAGGGGTATCAGGCTACTCTGGGACAACCACAGAATACAGGGGTATCAGGCTACTCTGGGACAACCACAGAACACAGGGGTATCAGGCTACTCTGGGACAACCACAGAATACAGGAGGTATCAGGCTACTCTGGGACAACCACAGAATACAGGAGGTATCAGGCTACTCTGGGAAAACCACAGAATTCCAGGGGGCATCAGGCTACTCTGGGACAACCACAGAATACAGGGGGTATCAGGCTACTCTGGGACAACCACAGAATACAGGGGGTATCAGGCTATTCTGGGACAACCACAGAACACAGGGGGTATCAGGCTACTCTGGGACAACCACAGAATACAGGGGGTATCAGGCTACTCTGGGACAACCACAGAATACAGGGGGTATCAGGCTACTCTGGGAGAACCACAGAATACAGGGGGTATCAGGCTACTCTGGGACAGCCACAGAATACAAGGGGCATCAGGCTACTCTGGGACAACCACAGAATACAGGGGGTATCAGGCTACTCTGGGACAGCCACAGAATACAGGGGTATCAGGCTTCTCTGGGACAACCACAGAATACAAGGGGCATCAGGCTTCTCTAGGACAACCACAGAATACAGGGGGTATCAGGCTACTCTGGAACAACCACAGACTACAGGGGGTATCAGGCTACTCTGGGACAACCACAGTATACAGGGGGTATCAGGCTACTCTGGGACAACCACAGTATACAGGGGGTATCAGGCTACTCTGGGACAACCACAGAATACAGGGGGTATCAGGCTACTCTGGGACAACCACAGAAGACAGGGGGTATCAGGCTACTCTGGGACAACCACAGAACACAGGGGTATCAGGCTACTCTGGGACAACCACAGAATACAGGGGGTATCAGGCTACTCTGGGACAACCACAGAATACAGGGGGTATCAGGCTACTCTGGGACAACCACAGAATACAGGGGGTATCAGGCTACTCTGGGACAACCACAGAATACAGGGGGTATCAGGCTACTCTGGGACAACCACAGAACACAGGGGGTATCAGGCTACTCTGGGACAACCACAGAATACAGGAGGTATCAGGCTACTCTGGGAAAACCACAGAATTCCAGGGGGCATCAGACTACTCTGGGAAAACCACAGAATTCCAGGGGGCATCAGACTACTCTGGGACAACCACAGAATACAGGGGGTATCAGGCTACTCTGGGACAACCACAGAATACAGGGGGTATCAGGCTACTCTGGGAAAACCACAGAATACAGGGGGCATCAGGCTACTCTGGGACAACCACAGAATACAGGGGGTATCAGGCTACTCTGGGACAACCACAAAATACAGGGGGTATCAGGCTACTCTGGGACAACCACAGAATACAGGAGGTATCAGGCTACTCTGGGACAACCACAGAATACAGGGGGTGTTTGAGTTGATGTTACACTGTATCTGGTGTTTGAGTTGATGTTATATTGTGTCTGGTGTTTGAGTTGACGTTACATTGTGTCTGGTGTTTGAGTTGATGTTACATTGTGTCTGGTGTTTGAGTTGACGTTACATTGTGTCTGGTGTTTGAGTTGATGTTACATTGTGTCTGGTGTTTGAGTTGACGTTACTTTGTGTCTGGTGTTTGAGTTGATGTTACACTGTGTCTGGTGTTTGAGTTGATGTTACATTGTGTCTGGTGTTTGAGTTGATGTTACATTGTGTCTGGTGTTTGAGTTGACGTTACATTGTGTCTGGTGTTTGAGTGGACGTTACATTGTGTCTGGTGTTTGAGTTGACGATACATTGTGTCTGGTGTTTGAGTTGACGTTACTTTGTGTCTGGTGTTTGAGTTGATGTTACACTGTGTCTGGTGTTTGAGTTGATGTTACATTGTGTCTGGTGTTTGAGTTGATGTTACATTGTGTCTGGTGTTTGAGTTGACGTTACATTGTGTCTGGTGTTTGAGTGGACGTTACATTGTGTCTGGTGTTTGAGTTGACGATACATTGTGTCTGGTGTTTGAGTTGATGTTACATTGTGTCTGGTGTTTGAGTTGACGTTACTTTGTGTCTGGTGTTTGAGTTGACGTTACATTGTGTCTGGTGTTTGAGTTGATGTTACATTGTGTCTGGTGTTTGAGTTGATGTTACATTGTGTCTGGTGTTTGAGTTGATGTTACATTGTGTCTGGTGTTTGAGTTGATGTTACATTGTGTCTGGTGTTTGAGTTGATGTTACATTGTGTCTGGTGTTTGAGTTACATTGTGTCTGGTTTTTGAGTTTACGATACATTGTATCTGGTGTTTGAGTTGACGTTACATTGTGTCTGGTGTTTGAGTTGACGATACATTGTGTCTGGTGTTTGAGTTGACGATACATTGTGTCTGGTGTTTGAGTTGACGATACATTGTGTCTGGTGTTTGAGTTGACGTTACATTGTGTCTGGTGTTTGAGTTGACGTTACACTGTGTCTGGTGTTTGAGTTAATGATACATTGTGTCTGGTGTTTGAGTTGACGTTACATTGTGTCTGGTGTTTGAGTTGACGTTACATTGTGTCTGGTGTTTGAGTTGACGTTACATTGTGTCTGGTGTTTGAGTTGACGTTACATTGTGTCTGGTGTTTGAGTTAACGATACATTGTGTCTGGTGTTTGAGTTGATGTTACACTGTGTCTGGTGTATGAGTTGATGTTACATTGTGTCTGGTGTTTGAGTTGATGTTACATTGTGTCTGGTGTTTGAGTTGATGTTACATTGTGTCTGGTGTTTGAGTTGATGTTACATTGTGTCTGGTGTTTGAGTTGATGTTACATTGTGTCTGGTGTTTGAGTTAACGTTACATTGTGTCTGATGTTTGAGTTGATGTTACATTGTGTCTGGTGTTTGAGTTGATGTTACATTGTGTCTGGTGTTTGAGTTGATGTTATATTGTGTCTGGTGTTTGAGTTGACGATACATTGTGTCTGGTGTTTGAGTTGACATTACATTGTGTCTGGTGTTTGAGTTGACGTTACATTGTGTCTGGTGTTTGAGTTGATGTTACATTGTGTCTGGTGTTTGAGTGGACGTTACATTGTGTCTGGTGTTTGAGTTAACGATACATTGTGTCTGGTGTTTGAGTTGATGTTACATTGTGTCTGGTGTTTGAGTTGATGTTACATTGTGTCTGGTGTTTGAGTTGATGTTACATTGTGTCTGGTGTTTGAGTTTATGTTATATTGTGTCTGGTGTTTGAGTTGATGTTACATTGTGTCTGGTGTTTGAGTTGATGTTACATTGTGTCTGGTGTTTGAGTTGATGTTACATTGTGTCTGGTGTTTGAGTTGACGTTACATTGTGTCTGGTGTTTGAGTTGATGTTACACTGTGTCTGGTGTTTGAGTTGATGTTATATTGTGTCTAGTGTTTGAGTTAATTGTGTTTGTTTTGTATTCTTTGTGTACAAAATCAAGAAACATTTTGATTACAAAAAAGACCAGGAGGCTGGGTAGAAATTGAGTACAGAACGAGGAGAGCTAAATGTTTTGTACTTCTTGAAGTAGCTAGTAGCCGTTCATTAAGGTCAGCAGGTATTGTTGAGAGAGAAATTCCAGCTTGCTTCATGAAAGAAAAGTCATTTGATTCTGAATGTTAGCAAATTAGATGCCTTTGGTTAAGGCTGCTGCACTGGAACGTCAATGGGAACAGTCTGTATGGCCTGACTCCACCTGCTGTGTTAACTTCAACATCCTTTGTTATCTGACATGCACCAAATCACCTGCGACAGACGCAAGTCCAGACAACCTCTCTCTCATTTCTCCAAGCAGGACACTGTGTCAGTACATAAGACCTGCCTGGTGGAGTATGAGTGGAGATGAACACGTTGAGAGGACCCACATATTTCAGCTGGAACAGAACATCTAAAGGCTTTAAAGGAAGAACAGGGGAGATGTGCTCTGAGATGCTGTGATGTTGTGTTTTGATTCAGTGAACTTGACAGTGCACCTCTATCCCGGGAGAGAGAGCATTTACAAATCAGCCTTTCTCATCAGCAGCTGGATTGGCAGACATGTTGTTGAAAGTTACATTCAGCAAACAGAGAGAAAGAAAGAGAGAGAGAGAGAGAGTGATAGAGAGAGATTGATTTTGTGTATTTTGGATGCTAACCTCAAAATCAATTTCCAGGCAAATGAGGTTATCACAACATATCGTAGAGACAGCTCACCTGACCCCTTCATGATGTAATCAATGGCTCGGTCACTAATGGCAGCATCACTAGGCTTGATGTCCATGAAAGGCTTGCTGCCAATCCCCATGGAAACCATCTCTTTCAAGCGCACCTCTGTAGTTAAGAGAATAAACACGTTATGACCGTCAATCAGACCCACAATGAGAGGTTCCATTTGATGTACCTGAGGTTGACTGATGTTGACTTCAACTAGAACCAGACATGCCACCTCTTAATGATTGGTCCATAATGTTATCAACACAGACCTCAGGTCAGACAAGAGACATGTCACCTCTTAATGATTGGTCCATAATGTTATCAACACAGGCCTCAGGTCAGACAAGAGACATGTCACCTCTTAATGATTGGTCCATAATGTTATCAACACAGGCCTCAGGTCAGACAAGAGACATGTCACCTCTTAATGATTGGTCCATAATGTTATCAACACAGGCCTCAGGTCAGACAAGAGACATGTCACCTCTTAATGATTGGTCCATAATGTTATCAACACAGGCCTCAGGTCAGACAAGAGACATGTCACCTCTTAATGATTGGTCCATAATGTTATCAACACAGGCCTCAGGTCAGACAAGAGACATGTCACCTCTTAATGATTGGTCCATAATGTTATCAACACAGGCCTCAGGTCAGACAAGAGACATGTCACCTCTTAATGATTGGTCCATAATGTTATCAACACAGGCCTCAGGTCAGACAAGAGACATGCCACCTCTTAATGATTGGTCCATAATGTTATCAACACAGGCCTCAGGTCAGACAAGAGACATGCCACCTCTTAATGATTGGTCCATAATGTTATCAACACAGGCCTCAGGTGAAGAGATAAAGAGGAATCACTTGTTCCATAACACAACAACAGAGATGATGAGCTCATGTCCAGATATGACCCACAACTCCCCCTCTGTGGCCGTGGTTCCTCACCCCTGTTTCGTAGCGCCTGCCTCCAGAGGATCTTTCCGATGATGGCTGTCCACACGGCCTTGACCTCTCCAGAGCTTGCCTGTAGGATGAACGTGTCCTGGGACTTCCTCCTCCGGAACCAGATCTCGAAACGCAGCCCGCTGTCGCCCACGCTCTCTGTCATTCCTATCTCTGCCGTCTGAATGAGTAGCCAGAAACAGTCAACTTTACAGGAAAACACTGACTGTGGTGGTTTTGAGAGTTCACATGGTGGCACAGCAAACTGAAGACAGTGGTGCAGCGTCTCCATGGGGAGAACCCTGCTAACTGTGGTTCCACACATCACAATAAACGATACAAACATCGCTGCCTGAACACAACAACATAGCATAATGTTAGCCAATTGGCATATTACTTCATAGTTCCTAACTTCATAGTAGATATTAAACAGTCTGCGTGTGGTGCCGTTGTCACCTTGTAAGACTGCTTGTAGATGTACAGGTCGTATCCTCCTTCAATCTTTTTGCTTTTGCTGAAGAGGATGAGGTCCTCGAACAGGAAGACGTGACGGAGGTACTTCCTGCGGCCGCACCACACGATGAACTCATCCTGACACCTCAGCTGACCCTGTTCCTTCAGGTTCACCTACAGCAGCAGAGACCAGAGGAGATGTTTCACATGACTTACTCTTCCAAACAAATAACTATACATGATGTGTACATTTCTATTTCCTCTCTCTCTCTCTCTCTCTCTCTCTCTCTCTCTCTCTCTCTCTCTCTCTCTCTCTCTCTCTCTCTCTCTCTCTCTCTCTCTCTCTCTCTCTCTCTCTCTCTCTCTCTCTCTCTCTCTCTCTCTCTCTCTCCCTGTCTCGTGCATACATTTTTCATATGGGTGGTCCCAGTGGGAATTGAATGCCGGTGCCATGCTCTACCACTCCATCCCCCCGACTTACATCACATCCTCGGATGGCGTCCATGGCCAGCAGGTCGTTGCCGTGGCGCAGCTGGAACTTAACCATCTCCTCTGCGGTGCGGAGGTCAGAGAGCTCCTGTTCCTGGGATTGACCACACTCCTTGATCAGGTCCTTCAGCAGCAGGGCGTACGTAGACATCCTCTGGATGGGCTTCAGCAGGTAGGACGCCAGGTCCATCTTATCACCCAGCTCCAACTGCTTGTTCTGGGGAGACAGAGAGGGTAGCGGTCAGAGGGTAGAGGTCAGGATACATACAGAAAGATAAACAGATAGGTAGGACGCCAGGTCCATCTTATCACCCGGCTCCAACTGCTTGTTCTGGATAACTATCACACACATAGAGGAGGATGAGAGGAGATGTAGGACTCTGTATGCAGACGTACAATAGCTTTTCTAAATGGGAATTCGGATGTCAATTTAACTCTTCCATTCTACATAGATAGACTTCCAGTAGCTATGTAAAGTTTGACAATGGGAATTTAATGTTACTCAACGTAGAACTACCAGATGTACACTAGTAGCACCCTAAATGATGTTTGGCTTACACAACTTTACAATTCTACTGATGCTGTGAAGTAGTTTGGTTTATATTGGTTAAAGGTTAGGGCTGGTGTTGGTACAGCTGATCCTAGAGCGTTAGTAACCAGAGCCGTTTCCAGACGCACCTTAAAGAATCCATTCCCGTGGCTGGTGAGTAGAGCGTCAGACTGCGGCTTGTTCTTGCTGTAGAGAGCATACATTCCAAACTGATCCTCCTGCACACAGGAATAACAAGTTACCACTCTGACTACAGTCAAACTGATCCTCTTGCACACAGGAATAACAAGTTACCACACAGGATGTGTTCCAAATGACACCCTATTCCCTATATAGTGCACTACTTTTGAATAGGGCCCATATAGAATAGGGTGCACTATTTAGGGAATAGGGTGCCATTTGGGACGTGATACCGGTGTTCTGCGCTAGGCCTTGTCCAACGCTCTCACCACTAGGCTACCTGCCGGATTCCATCAACCAACCATTAGGATTCCATTTGATTTCAACTAAAACCTCAATATATATTTGTTTATAGTTGAGTGAGTTAGGTACCCACCAATAGTAACACATGTTTAAAATATTATATTTTATTTTAAAGTAACTGTCCAATACAAATCCTATTCTGTCAACTCATACCCAGGTCATGTCGTTGACTCATCTTATACTTTGTGGCCAAGAGAAAAAGCATTCGGGTAAAAGCCTCAAAAGGTCAAAGGTCACCTCAAAGGTCAAATATTAAAAAGAGTGTTTGTGTTTTCTTAAGAAAGTTAGTGAACGACAACAGACAGTCCAATATGTAGATCACTCTGCTAGAACTAGGTCACTGGGTTTTAGTGTGTCAGTTCCCAGCCCCAGGGCACTGTGACTCTCTCGTCCTGTTATGTTTCCATACCACTGACTTCCCTGCAGGACCTGGACCAGATATCTGACTGAGAAATCTGACGAAGGATCTCATTTACTGAAACATCACAATCGTTCTATCTTTTCAACCTAATATTTAATCAAATTACACTTTTGTTTTTATATATGGAGAGAGTTGCACCTCACATTCATTTGCAGTAGTTTGGGACCCATTTTTGGTGACTTCTTTAACGTACTTCTTAAATTCTCTCATAATAAAGGATATAGAATCTATCTGGTCTGACTGAGCTGATTGAGGGACATGTATATCAACCAGCCAGTCAGAGAGAGGAGGTCATTGACTTTCTCTAGTGTATTGTCTTGTATTGTTGTGTCTTGTATTGTGTGCCTGTTTCTAGCCTGATGCTACCGACTAAAGTCTGTCTGTCTAGGACAGGGATGGGCAACTTTGATGGGGGTGGGGACCACAACATATCTGATCATCATGAAGGGACACAGTTGCTCACATTTTGCCATGGGGTGTCGAGAAATGTTGCTGTTTTAAAGCTAGTTTGCTGCAGTTCTACACGTTTTGCAGTTTTTAATATGATATCTGAGTGAGACTGACTAACAAGAATCAATGGGGCTCTAATTCGACCTTGATTACTACAAGTTTAGATAGCTGGCCACTAGACTCATTTACCAATGTAAAACATGTTAGCTGACATTGAGTTACTGTCAGTGACTGACATACCAAGAGACAAAACGATGATCCACAGCCACATTGTATTACTACATTCTGAGGGGAAATTGATCCGAGGGCCCGTGGGCCGCCAGTTGCCCATCCCTGGTCTAGGAGGAACTGGGACTGCGTAGCGAATGACACCCATTTCTTTTAGAGTGGACTACCAGGTCAATATTGCTTATATAGGGAATAGGGTGTCATTTGGGAGTCTCTGTCTGTCTGGGTCCCAGTCCCCTGCAGCTTCCCAAACTCATCTACAGGTAAACAAAGTTCAAATCAAATCAAAGTTTATTGGTTGCAGATGTTATTGCAGGTGCAACGAAATACTTGTGTTTTCTAGCTCCCACAGTGCCTAGCAGTACAAAACGTTACCCTCATGTTGATGTTTGTGACCCTGGTAAAAAAGAAAGTAGCGCAATATATAGGGAATAGGGTGCCATTTGTAACTCATCCTAAGACTTGTGTGTCTGATGGACAGGGGAGAGTGTCTGCCTGCCTGCCTGTCTGTCTGCCTCTCTCTCTCTCTCTCTCTCTGTCTGTCTGTCTGTCTACCTTTTTGTCTGTCTGCCTGTCTGTCTGTCTGTCTGTCTGCCTGTTTGCCTGTCTGTCACCATGACTCACGTGTCTGAGGAAGCAGCTGCTGATGGACAGTGGAGAGTGAGCGGAGGCCTCCAGCTCTTTCAGGAAGTACTGGCAGTGGAAGTTACACAGTTTCTCCATGTTGCCAAAGATAATGCTGCGTTTTCCCCAGAGGTCCTGAGGCAGGTCCAGACGCTCCATCTCTGGGAAGTAGTGCTCGATGACGTAGCTGAGGGAACGCACATACTCTCTCTCCGTGGAGATCATCTCATCCATGATGTGCTGCATTTTACTGTTGAGGAGGGAAGAGACAGAGATCCTATCATTCACTGTTGAGGAGGGAAGAGACAGAGATCCTATCATTCACTGTTGAGGAGGGAAGAGACAGAGATCCTATCATTCACTGTTGAGGAGGGAAGAGACAGAGATCCTATCATTCACTGTTGAGGAGGGAAGAGACAGAGATCCTATCATTCACTGTTGAGGAGGGAAGAGACAGAGATCCTATCATTCACTGTTGAGGAGGGAAGAGACAGAGATCCTATCATTCACTGTTGAGGAGGGAAGAGACAGAGATCCTATCATTCACTGTTGAGGAGGGAAGAGACAGAGATCCTATCATTCACTGTTGAGGAGGGAAGAGACAGAGATCCTATCATTCACTGTTGAGGAGGGAAGAGACAGAGATCCTATCATTCACTGTTGAGGAGGGAAGAGACAGAAATCCTATCATTCACTGTTGAGGAGGGAAGAGACAGAGATCCTATCATTCACTGTTGAGGAGGGAAGAGACAGAGATCCTAACATTGAATGAATGAACGTTTTTCTGACCAAAATGGCAGATTTTTCATTCATGTTGCTAGGATGCCAATGGCCACTCTAGTGTTCTATTTAATTATGTGGTAAGAGATGCGGAGCCGTGAAGCCATATGGACCCTGGTCAAAAGTAGTGCACTATATAGGGAATAGGGTGCCATTTGGGACGCAGTCAATATTATTTTGTTAATTTAGCTGACAGTGTGTCCTGTAGGCTGGCAGGTAGGACCAGTAACCGAAAGGTTGCTGGATTGAATCCCAGAGCTGACAAGGTAAAAATCAGTCGTTCTGCCCCTGAGCAAGAAAGTTAACCCACTGTTCCCCGGGCACCGAAGACGTGTATGTTGATTAAGGCAGCCCTCCGCACCTCTCTGATTCAGAGGGGTTGGGTTAAATGCGGAAGACACATTTCAGTTGAATGCATGTAGTTGTACAACTGACTAGGTCTCCCCCTTTCCCTCACCTGCTATGCTTCTTTACATCTCCCTCTGGGTGTCTGGTGGGGGAGGACATGCTACGGCTGCGTCCCAGCGCTGGGCTCACCACATCAGGCCTCTGCAGCTTCTTCTCCACCGACACGTTGTTGGCCACCTCCAGCCCCTTGATGTACACCCCCGTGTAGCCATGCAGGTGGCTGGTGTCAACGTGGCCACCGCCACCGTCCTGCGCCGCCGTCAGCTCTGAGCTCAGCGTCTTCTTCATGATCTTCTTGAGCGGCTGTTTGCGGTGCTGCTGGTGCTGGTGGTGCTGGTGGAGTGGCGTCCCAGACGACGAATAGACAGGCTCCGAGTGGCAGGAGGCGGCCCCCAGGGAGTCAGTGGTGCAGTCGCTGTCCGTGTCGTCGAACAGAGAGGGGCTCTGCCGCAGCTTGAGGAGGGGGTCTCCCTCTGGGGCGGGGGAAGGGGAACAGGGAGGAGGAGGTAAAGGAGGAGGAGGAGGAGGAAGGGCTCTTGTTGTTGTTAGAGTTGGAGGAGAAGTGCCCTGTGGGGTGAGGCTTGGTTTCTTCCTGAAACTCCAGCGACGACACCATGACCCTTGACCCTAGAGTGGGCAACTCAGATAAAACAAGGTCCCCTGCAGCAGCCCCGTGCTGCTCCTTGTGAGTGCAGCCCCCACGTCTGTCTGCAGTCTCTGACGGGCCTTTGGTTAGATTTCTGGCTGCAGAGTTAGAGGCTGCAGAGTTAGAAGCTGCAGTAGCTGCTGCTGTGGCCTGAGCCAGGGTTTCCTCCAGCTGGTTCTTGGTCTGTTGACACTTGGTCCACAGGTCGTTCCACTGATGGGTCTGCCGGGGGCTGGCCAGAGGGAGAGAGACAAGGTCAGTGGGAAAAAACGGGTGTAGTATGAAGTAATAATAATAATAATAATAATAATATGGCAACTACAGTCTAATAATAATAATAACATAATAATAATAATAATAATAATAATAATAATATGGCAACTACAGTCTAATAATAATCACAATAACATAATAATAATAATAATAATAATAATATGGCAACTACAGTCTAATAATAATCACTATAACATAATAATACTAATAATATGGCAACTACTGTCTAATAATAATAACTATAACATAATAATAATAATAATAATATGGTAACTACAGTCTAATAATAATCACTATAACATAATAATAATAATAATATGGCAACTACAGTCTAATAATAATCACTATAACATAATAATAATAATAATAATATTGTAACTACTATCTAATAATAATCACTATAACATAATAATAATAATAATATGGTAACTACTGTCTAATAATAATAACTATAACATAATAATAATAATAATAATAATAATAATAATAATATGGTAACTACTGTCTACTAATAATAACTATGACATAATAATAATAATAATAATAATAATAATAATATGGTAACTACTGTCTAATAATAATAACTATGACATAATAATAATAATAATAATAATAATAATATGGTAACTACTGTCTAATAATAATAACTATGACATAATAATAACAATAATAATAATAATAATAATAATAATAATATGGTAACTACTGTCTAATAATAATAACTATGACATAATAATAATAATAATAATAATAATAATAATAATAATAATAATATGGTAACTACTGTCTAATAATAATAATTATGACATAATAATAATAATAATAATAATAATAATAATATGGTAACTACTGTCTAATAATAATCACTATAACATAATAATAATAATAATAATATGGTAACTACTGTCTAATAATAATCACTATAACATAATAATAATAATAATAATAATAATAATAATATTGTAACTACTATCTAATAATAATCACTATAACATAATAATAATAATATGGTAACTACTGTATAATAATAATAACTATGACATAATAATAATAATAATAATAATAATAATATGGTAACTACTGTCTAATAATAATAATTATGACATAATAATAATAATAATAATAAT
Source organism: Brachymystax lenok tsinlingensis (assembly GCA_030435695.1). Taxonomy (NCBI): domain Eukaryota; kingdom Metazoa; phylum Chordata; class Actinopteri; order Salmoniformes; family Salmonidae; genus Brachymystax; species Brachymystax lenok. The sequence continues at coordinate 62,647,912 of CM059789.1, forward strand.
AATAATATGGTAACTACTGTCTAATAATAATCACTATAACATAATAATAATAATAATAATAATATGGTAACTATTGTCTAATAATAATAATTATGACATAATAATAATAATAATAATAGTAATAATAATAATAATATGGTAACTACAGTCTAATAATAATAACTGACATAATAATAATAATAATAATAATAATAATAATAATAATATGGTAACTACTGTCTAATAATAATAACTATAACATAATAATAATAATAATAATAATCATAATAATATGGTAACTACAGTCTAATAATAATAACTATAACATAATAATAATAATAATAATAATAATAATAATAATAATAATATGGCAACTACTGTGTAATAATAATCACTATAACGTAATAATAATAATATGGTAACTACTGTCTAATAATAATAACTATGACATAATAATAATAATAATAATATGGTAACTACTGTCTAATAATAATAATTATGACATAATAATAATAATAATAATAATAATATGGTAACTACTGTCTAATAATAATCACTATAACATAATAATAATAATAATAATAATAATATGGTAACTACTGTCTAATAATAATCACTATAACATAATAATATTATTAATAATAATAATAATATGGTAACTACAATCTAATAATAATAACTATAACATAATAATAATAATAATAATAATAATAATAATATGGTAACTACTGTCTAATAATAATCACTATAACATAATAATAATAATAATAATATTGTAACTACTATCTAATAATAATAACCATAACATAATAATAATAATAATAATAATAATAATAATAATAATAATAATATGGTAACTACTGTCTAATAATAATCACTATAACATAATAATAATAATAATAATAATATTGTAACTACTGTCTAATAATAATCACTATAACATAATAATAATAATAATAATAATAATATGGTAACTACAGTCTAATAATAATAACTATAACATAATAATAATAATAATAATAATAATATTGTAACTACTATCTAATAATAATCACTATAACATAATAATAATAATATGGTAACTACTGTATAATAATAATAACTATGACAATAATAATAATAATAATAATAATAATAGTAATAATAATAATAATATGGTAACTACTGTCCAATAATAATCACTATAACATAATAATAATAATAATAATAATAATAATATTGTAACTACTATCTAATAATAATCACTATAACATAATAATAATAATAATAATAATAATAATAATAATATGGTAACTACTGTCTAATAATAATCACAATGACATAATAATAATAATAATAATAATAATAATAATAATAATAATATGGCAACTACAGTCTAATAATAATAACTATAACATAATAATAATAATAATAATAATAATAATAATATGGCAACTACAGTCTAATAATAATAACTATAACATAATAATAATAATAATAATAATAATAATAATAATAATTATGACATAATAATAATAATAATATGGTAACTACTGTCTAATAATAATGTTTAGGAGTTTAATCTTTAGGAGGAATGTATACAAGCATTTCGCTACACTCGCATTAACATCTGCTAACCATGTGTATGTGACTAATAAAATGTGATTTGATTTAATTGATATGGTTGCGGTCACTGATAAGGGTGGAAGATATTTGAACCTGATAGAGAGCTGTATCATCAGAGAATAAGTGAAGATGTGCATTCTGACATATTAGAGGCAATTCATTTATGAATATAGAGAAAAGAAGAGGGGCCAATACTGAGCCTTGAGGTACACCTCTACTGAGTCCAAGACAGGGCCGCCATCCGTTTAGCTCTGAAAATGTCGCCCTTGTCAATCTGCCGCAATAGGCTACCGCCTAATACTGCCTAATGAGCGGGCTGGCCGTGGTCCAAGAAGTTTTGATTTGTGTCCTTCTATGAAAACACATTGTTTTCTATTCCTAAAATAGCAATGGCAGGATTTTATTTGGATCTGCATTAGTTGTTGCTGAAGCTATCTTACACTTTCCTGCCCTACCCTATCCTACTCTTTCCTATCCTACCCTATCCTACCCTACTCTTTCCTATCCTATCCTACTCTTTCCTATCCCACCCCATCCTACCCGATCCTACCCTACCCCATCCTATCCTACCCTATCCTACTCTTTCCTATCCTATCCTACCCTACCCTACTCTATCCTTTCCTATCCTACCCTATCCTACTCTTTCCTAACTACCCTATCCAACTCTTTCCTACTCTATCCTACTCTTTCCTATCCTACCCTAATCTTTCCTATCCTATCCTACTCTTTCCTAACTACCCTATCCAACTCTTTCCTACTCTATCCTATCCTATCCTATCCTACTCTTTCATATCCTACCCTATCCTATTCTACTTTTTCCTATCCTACCCTACCCTACCCCACCCTATCCTACCCCATCCTACTCTTTCCCATCCTACCCTATCCTATCCTATCCTGCCCTACCCAACCCTACCCCTCCCTATCCTTCCCCAGCCTATCTTACAGCAGGTGGTATACCTGTCCAAGGACAGGACCATATCATTGAGGGGCCTGAAGTTGTCCAGGGAGAACGTGGAGGCCTCCGTCTGATAGTCCTGGAGGATCTCAAGTACTGCAGGAGGGAGGCTCACACCACTGCTCTCCAGGTTCAGCTGCCTGACGTAGTCCTGGCAGTGCTCCATCCACTGGTTAGCCTGCAGAACAGAAGGCATAGTACGTAGAAATAGAATTAGAACATACACTGAGTGGACAAAACATTAAGAGCACCTGCTCTCTCCATGACACAGACTGACCAGGTGAATCCAGGTGAATGATCCCTTATTGATGCCACTTTGTTAAATTCACTTCAGTCAGTGTAGATGAAGGGGAGGAGACGGGTTAAAGAAGGATTTTCAAGCCTTGAGACAATTGAGACATGGATTGTGTATGTGTGCCATTCAGAGAGTGAATGGGCAAGACAAAAGATTTATAAGTGCCTTTGAATGGGGTATGGTAGTAGGTGCCAGGCGCACCGGTTTGTGTCAAGAACTGTAACGCTGCTGGGTTTTTCACGCTCAACAGATTCCAGTGTATCAAGAATGGTCCACCACCCAAACGACATCCAGCCAACTTGACACAACTGTGGGAAGCATCGGAGTCAACATGGGCCAGCATCCCTGTGGAATGCTTTCGACGCCTTGTAGACTCCATGTCCTGATGAATTGAGACTGTTCTGAGGGGAAAAGGGGGTGCAACTCAATATTAGGAAGGTGTCCTTAATGTTTTGTATACTCAGTGTATATGATTGAAATAATGTATAAAATCTGTATCTATTGTATCTATCAAAAGGACAAGGTTCAAACACAGCATCATAGTAAGGAGGATCTACCCTTACAGTATTCTGGGTCACAAATGGCTCCCTATTCCCTTTTTTTGACCAGGATCCATTGCGCCATTCAGGATGCAGCCCAAGACATCTCATCACATCATTTTTTCTCAATCTCTCTTGCTTGATAAATAAACGAAGAATCAGAAATGATCCTGGGTCTGTCTTTACCGAGCCGTAGAACTCGTAGAGGTTGGTGAGGATGTCCAGCTGGTTCTTCCTCCGCTCCACTCTGCCATGGATGGATCCTAGGTGCTGTTTGAAGTCCAGCAAGGCCGAGCTGGGGAGAGACTCTCCTGACTGTCTGACCAGCAGTAAACCCTGCTTCTGCTGCTGCTGTACGTGGACAGAGAGGAGAGGATCATGGAAAATTTAGTTTATAAGAGTCTTAGAAGCAGTTTTCAAAGCAGAAAACAACAAGTCAGGATGAAATTTACAATGTTTAAACTTACAACTGACTCCTCAAAGAACTGTTCCAAACTCTGCCTCATGTCTTTGAGCGTAGCCAGAGAGAGAGGGAGAGAGTCCAGGGGAGTGAGGTGCTTCTCTCCTTCCACACTGAACCATACTTTAATCTGGAGAGAGAGACAGAATGAGATGGGATGTAGGCTTTTGTATAATACGCTAACATCCAATACTTTAGAATCAGGGCCACTGTAACTCATATTATCAAAGTCAAAGTCACCATTATTAGTCAGTTGTACAACCGAATGCCTTCAACCGAAATGTGTCTTCCGCATTTAACCCAACCCCTCTGAATCAGAGAGGTGCGGGGGGCTGCCTTTAATCGACATCCACGTCTTCGGCGCCCGGGGAACAGTGGGTTAACTGCCTTGTTCAGGGGCAGAACGACAGATTTTTACCTTGTCAGCTCGGGGATTTGAACTTGCAGCCCTCCGGTTACAAGTCCAACGCTCTAACCACTAGGCTACCTGCCGCCCTGCCGCCCACTTATGAGACTACTAGCAGCTTATTAGTCATTAGTAGATCAAGTTAGAAATGACTTTAACATACTGTATGTAAGCACAATCAGAACGACAGAATGAAATGCCAAAAGACAAGCCATCTGACTGACCGAAGTGAAAATCCCACCTGCTCTGTCTGTTCCTCAAACCTGCGGACCTCCAGCAGACTCTCCAGCTGTTTCAGGGACTTGTTTGAGAGGATCACCAGTTTATGGACCTCCTCATCCACCTGGTTATAAAGGACATTCACCATGTCCACTGCATCCCTGGATGGACAACAAGGACAACAGTAGGTTGGCAACGAATGGTGGTGATGGGTAATAGATGTATCATCAGTGACCATAGCTATATATGCTTGTGTTGAGTGTTATGCATGGACCACTGCCTGAGTGCTTTATAAAGGCGTTAGACATCATCTCTACAGAGATTTAATGCCTCCAACATTCTGATCTTTGGATTGAACTCAGATGCGTCTCAAATGGCACCCTATTCCCTATATAGTGCACTACATTTGATCCAATAGTAAGTTCTGGTTATGCAAACCCTCTCCCAGCAGTACCTGTAGTTGTCATTCTCACAGGCCTCGTCCTTCCTGATACGGGCCAGGACTGTTCCTCCCTCCAGCCTCAGTCTGTTCAGACGGGTGTCTGCCAACACACACCTCATCAGAGACCTCTGCTGCTCCAGCACCTCTGATACCTCCTGAACCAGACACACACACACACCACGGTGTTACACACACACACACACCACGGTGTTACACACACACACACACACACACACACACACACACACACACACACACACACACACACACACACACACACACACACACACACACACACACACACACACACACACACACACACACAACACACACACACACACAGTTTTTCCAACTTAAAATATACTGAAAACACCCACAACATCCATCACACAGCTGGGCACATCTAATGAGACCAGGGTTTAGGTCCAACATTAATTGAAGTGATTATCCCTGGAATTCCTCCATAGGTTTCACCAATAAAGCTTAAGATGTGTCTGTTCCTATTGTTGGGATTGGTTAGTTGTCTTGATGAAACCTGAAACAGAGTTTCATGATGATTGTTCTTAGTTACATTTCTTTACTTTCATTATCACGTTTACCTGTCATTTTATATTATATAGTGGATGGTTGTTTTTGGTTTGGTGGAAATTATATATGATATCTGTAGCAAGGTATGATGTGACATGCAGTGGAGGTTCTAGACCCTTTCAACTGGGGGGGCCAAGCTGGGGCCAGTTGTACTGTTAGAGGGGCCAGTTACATTGTTGTCATATCGTTTTCTTCACTTCATTGCAGGCATTATCAGGCAAAAGACCATGTCCCTCTAGTAAATGTGTGGGTTTAATTAGTGTTCCGCGATGCCACTGTCTAATAACGGATGTAAAAAAAGAACGATAGCAAAAATTTGTTATGCAAAAATTATTTCATACTCCACATTTAGGGGGGCCACAAGGGGGTCCAAAATTGTTGTCACAGGGCACTGCCCCCAGAACCGCCAGTGGTGACATGTATCCCACTCCCTCAGGCACCCTGGGAGAGTGGGGTCACGGCTAGGGATCAGCCATTATTGACGACGACCCAGGAGCAATTAGGGTTAAGTGCCTTGTTCAAGGGCAGATAGCTTTCACCTAGTCGGCACAGGGATTCAAACCAGCAACCTGTCAGTTACTGGCCCAGCACTCTAACCACTAGACTACACACACACGGACACACAAAGACACACACACACACACACGGACACACAAAGACACACACACACACACGGACACACACACACACACACACACACACACACACACACACACACACACACACACACACACACACACACACACACACACACACACACCTTAGTGCTGTCCAGGTTGCTGCTGCTGCTCAATGTAGAGATAGAAGACTGGAGGGAGGAGAGAGCCACGCTGCAACTGCTGGCAAACGGCTCAATTTTCTGACAGACGGGATGAATAGAGAGAGAGAATGAGTGAGAGAATGAGAGAGAGTGTGAGAGAGAATGAGAGAGAGAGAGAGAGAGAGAGAGAGAGAGAGAGAGAGAGAGAGAGAAAAGAGAGAAAAGAGAGAAAAGAGAGAAAAGAGAGAAAAGAGAGCGATGTTACAAATAGAAACAGTTCAACAGACAGTATTGATATCAGGGAATACCAGACCATTTAAGTGACAATGACCTTGAAGCCAGTGTTTGGAGGATATATTGGCACGGTGTTGTTAGTCTCGGGCCTAAATGTTAGTCGCGGGCCTAACAACACCTGTGCCAATATATTCTCCAAACACCGGCTTCAAGGGCATTGTCACTTTTATACAACGGGTTACCAATATATACAAATAATGATTGACATATTTTCATTACATTTATTTGAATTAATTTATTCATACTATTTCATCCTTCCACGAGATATAGTCCGACACAAATCTAAGGTTGCTACCCAAGCCGGCTGGTCGTTGGTTTTATCGGTTCGGTTTCCAGACGCGACCCAGTCGTTCAGTCTTTTTGTTCTGTATCTATGGACGCGACCCAGTTGTTCGTTCTACATGTTCCATTGCCATACTGGCTGGCAACATTCGTATCCTAACTTTCAGTCAGGTCAAACAGGAAAGTAGCTGCATTTTCATTTGTTTAAGCTGTTTTCTAGTGACATTTATTTGGATACATCCAATGAGCTAATGAGACGTGATTTTGCCTGGCATAGAAAATATGCTCTCTCGTCAGGACACTGTTGTTCATAGCAGCTAGCCGACAACACAACTAACACAATCACTTCAAACTGAAGCTGGAAAGACTGCAAACTAGTTGCACTTAGTTTCGTTTGACCTTTTTTCCATTGACATTTCTTTGTATATATCCATAAAAATGATGCCAGTTGATTCACGATTTCGACTGGCTGAGAATCTCTGCCTGCCTGTCTGTCTCGTCCTGACTCGTTCATTACTATGGGACAGCTGGAGATCGAATTTGAATATTGAAAACATTTAGCAAATGTCGTTGAGACAGACAGCAAGGTTTATACAAATCTCTGCTGTTGTAAACTAAATGTTAGTCTAAAAGAAATATGAGATAATGTCTAGATGAATTTTATAGTGGAGATCAAGTTTATAAATTGCCTGGCTGGGCTGATGAGACAGTGGATTGCGCAGTCAGATGGACCAGAGTAAATTGTATAAAGTGCGCTACTTTTGACCAGAGACCTATGGGCCCTGGTCAAACGCAGTGCACTACATAGCTAATAGGGTGCCATTTGAGACGACTGTAACCATGGTGATCTGATTCCTACCTGTCTGAAGGTGATCCAGTGGTCGTGGTCGTAGGCAAATGTTCCGTCCAGGTCTCTAGTGAGCTGACTGGAGTCTATGTGCTTCAACAGGGCCTTCAGGGACGTCAGGAGCTCCGCCTGCATGGGGACAGAGGGACACACACTCACTGTAACTACCCATCAGGGTTGGGGCCTCAATTCCATTTCAATTCCAGTCGATTCAGGAAGTACACTGAAATTCCTATTCCAATATCAATTATGTTCAATGCTTTTCCAATAAGGAAACTAAAGCTCTCACATCATACCTTGCTACAGTTATCATATATAACTTCCACTAAACCAAACAACTGTAATATAAAATGACAGGTAACCTTGATGATGAAAGGAAAGAAATGTAACTAAGAAAAATCATCATGAGAGACAGAATTATCTGTAATCTCCATCGCTCTGTTGCAGGTTTCATCAAGACAAGTAACCAATCCCACCACGTGTCATGTAGTTTCAATAGGAACAGACATGTCTTGATCTTTACTGTAGAAACCTATGGAGGAATTCCAGAGATAATCACTTAACTGGATGTTGGACCTAAACCCTGATCTCATTAGATGTGCCTGGCTGTGTGATGGATGTTGTCTGTGTCTTCAGTATGTTTTCAGTGGGACAGACGTGTGTGTGTGTGACAGTCAGAAGTAGGTAGGTAGGCTGGTAATGAAGAGATGATTACATTTTCCACAGTCAGACATGCAGCTTCATGCAAACCTACATAGCACAGATACCCCAGCTCTCAACACACCATGACCTGACACGCTACACGCTAAACACACACACACACACACACACACACACTGCCTCACTCAGACTCATACTCAGGTCAAGGACATGACCTGACACGCTACACGCTAAACACACACACACACACTGCCTCACTCAGACTCATACTCAGGTCAAGGACATGACTTTGACAGACTGCTAGCTACGACTCAATACAATAGCCTTGGTGTCTCTGAATAGACTTGGAGGCGTCTGTGATAACGCTGTATCCTTCCTGATGTTACATTGTGTTAGTCACTGCTTGTGGAAAATGTTAGGATTCTGGTTGCAGTGGGAATGTAAGAAATACTCCCAAGATATGTGATTTCAAGTCTTGAATTAGACAAGAAGGCGCAATGCAAATATCACAGCAATTGATTGATTATTTAATACTTTACCTGCACGGTAGTAATGTCTCTTTCAGGCTTGCTAGTTGTCTCCTTGTCCACAAGTAGCAGGACGGAGTAAAGTGCATTTGGTAATAAAGCCTGGGGGAAAAGCAACACAAATCGACATGCACAGTATTGGGAGGGGGGCGCTACAGGAACTTAAACACCACAATAGATGATCATTATGAAATCAGAACTCTTCATGTGCCTGTTGTGTGCAGTCTGGATGCTGGGTAACATAAGGAAAGAGAGAGGCGATTTATTGAATTGCATTATCATAACAAATGTTTCACTGCAAAAATGTTTTGCATTCATTTACAATTCATTTGCTCTCACGTTCAAACATTATTTCCTTGCAATATTTAGTTTTGCCGTCTATACTTTGGGGTTTTTGTTCTGCTTTCAATATCATTATTTTTGTTTGGAATACTAATAATTCTGTTCTCAACTTCAGAAGATTTGCTTGATATTAATGATAGTAACTCTCTCACTAGACGATTGCGCCACATAACAACACTATAACTCTGTGAAAGGTGCTTAAAGCGGACATCTTTAATTGAAACATTAACAGTGTTCTCACCGCCACAGTAAAAAGTTGAGGGATGGGTCTGGAGAAATGCAACCACTCTCAAATCCACAGACTATGCTATGGATGCAAGGACTGACCATCCATGATGTCAAATAGTTTTAACCATGTTTTGAGGCTACACAGTGTTTGTTCACATTTACTTTGTTTACAAACATTGGAGTTTTCTTACATGTGAAACCGCAAATTTGACAAGTGCTTTTTTGGCAAGGGAGTGTGTGCATGTCTGTGTGTGAACAGACAAGTAAGAACAGGTCCTCCTCACTAGCCCTGAGGCCCAGCCTTTCTGCCAGTGAAATGTGATGGACCAAGTCACTACACAGAAATCAAAGTACCTCTCCAGAAATAAAACTTCTCCAGACCAAGAAAGGGACGGATAAACAATAGTAAAGAAGATATATGTGCTGTGCTACTATAGTACTATACTATAACATTACTATAGTACAATACTATAACAATACTATAGTACTATACTAGAACATCACTATAGTACTACACTATAACATTACTATAGTACTATACCATAACATTACTATAGTACTATACCATAACATTACTATAGTACTATACCATAACATTACTATAGTACTATACCATAACATTACTATAGTACTATACTAGCGGCAGGTAGCCTAGTGGTTAGAGCGGTGGACTAGTAACCGAGCTGACAAGGTAAAAATCTGTTGTTCTGCCCCGGAACAAGGCAGTTAACCCAGTGTTCCTAGGCCGTCATTGAAAATAAGAATTTGTTCTTAACTGACTTGCCTAGTTAAATAAAGGTAAAATAAAAAATTACAATAGTAATATACTAGAACATTACTATAGTACTATACTATAACATTACTACTATAAAACTACTATAGCACTATGCTATAACATTACTACAGTACTATACTAGAACATTTGAACATTACTACAGTGCTATACTAGAACATTACTATAGTATTATACTAGAACATTGCTATAGTGCTATATTAGAACATTACTATAGTGCTATACTTTAACATTACTACAGTACTATACTATAACATTACTATTGTAGTATACTAGAGTGTAGTGACAGTGAAAAAAAATCTTAACACCATGAAAACATTGTTAAGAATCAGGATGACGTAAAGAAACCGCCTGAAGATAGTTAATTTGGGACGTGGTGGTGATGACATGTTATTTTCAGTTGAAAGCTCATACCTGGAGTTCCAAATAACATGTTAATCCCTATATTATAGTGCACTACTTTTGACCAGAGCCCTATGGGTCCTATGGTCAAAAGTTGTGCACTACACTGTAGATGGAATAGGGTTCCATTCGGGATGCAGCCAATATTATTGTCATTAGAAAGCTCTCACCTGGAGTTCAGCCAGTGATGAGAACAGAGCAGGACTGGGCTGCTGTCTCCTGGTGTCCACTAGCACCGTAAGGCCTTGGTCCCGCCTCTCGCTCCTGAAACCAGAAACAAAACCCAGCATGTTGATCTTGTGAATGGTTGGTCCTTGCTACCCCCCCTCCTCTCCCCTGTAACTATTCCCCAGGTCGTTGCTGTAAATCACAATGTGTTCTCAGCCAACTGACCTGCTAAAATAAGGGTTAAATAAAACATTATATATTATATATATATATAGCCCCGTTATGAGAGTGGTTACATTTCTCCAGCCCCATTTCTCAGATGTTTACCAAAAAGTGTTGGTGTTGCCTGCTTTGTTATTGTTTGAACCCCAGATTGCCCCCGTAAAAGGAACCCCATCCAGTAACTAAAGCCTGGATGGGGTTTCAGCAGATGAAACCTGAGTGCGGCTGGCTGGTTGGCTGACTGACCGGAGCGTTGAATAGTAGTAACCCAGGAGACAGGTGAGGTCTTTGGCCGTGCAGCTCTCCCCAGCCCACACCCTCCCCCGCGTGCACACCTGCAGCACTGCACGCCCGCTGAGGTCTCTGTTACCTGGAAGAGAGAGGGGGGGGGTCAGCGCTCACTCATACTCAAGTAGACGCCATGAGTGTTTCTCAAATGGTACCCTATTCTCTATATAAAGTAGTGCACTACATTTTGACCAAAGTCCTATTGGCCCTGTTCAAAAGTAGTGCACTACAAAGGGAATACCGTAGGTTGCTATTTGGGACGTAGGGAAAGTGACCTGTCTGTTGTTAAGTGTTTGTCGTCATCCCAGGCCCCACAGCACAGCTCAACATACCGCTTTAGTTCAGGATGGCATCTCCTCTTACGCACATCTGATCCAGTCTAAGTAATTTAATAGGCCCCTATTATTATACATAGAACATTCCCACTCCTACTGAGAACATGCGCCCCAAGCTTCATATGTCACATGGGAGTAAACACTTCATATGTCACATGGGAGTAAACACTTCATATGTCACACGGGAGTAAACACTTCATATGTCACATGGGAGTAAACACTTCATATGTCACACGGGAGTAAACTCTTCATATGTCACACGGGAGTAAACACTTCATATGTCACACGGGAGTAAACACTTCATATGTCACACGGGAGTAAACACTTCATATGTCACACGGGAGTAAACACTTCATATGTCACATGGGAGTAAACACTGCATATGTCACATGGGAGTAAACACTTCATATGTCACATGGGAGTAAACACTTCATACAGTATGATGGCCCCAGAGGTCAGTGTGTGTGTGTGTGTGTGTGTCACCTACCAGGTAAGATGATGGCCCCAGAGGCCAGTAGTTCGGGGTTGACCTCTGACACCAGGCTGGGGAGGTGACAGTTGGGGGGTGACCCTGACCCCGGTGCTGGGGCCAGCTGGATGGGGACTTCATTAGAAGGTTTGGGGTGGTGATGGTGTGACTGTGCTCCATCCTGACTGTGCCGCCTGGGGTTTGTGCTGGTGCCACCTTCATGGATCGCTAAAGAGAACCAAGACAAAAATGGTATCATTTCAGACAGTATGCTGTTGTTAAATGGTATCATTTCAGACAGTATGCTCTTGTTAAAAATGGTATCATTTCAGACAGTATGCTCTTGTTAAAAATGGTATCATTTCAGACAGTATGCTCTTGTTAAAAATGGTATCATTTCAGACAGTATGCTGTTGTTAAATGGTATCAATTCAGACAGTATGCTGTTGTTAAATGGTAACATTTCAGACAGTATGCTCTTGTTAAAAATGGTATCATTTCAGACAGTATGCTGTTGTTAAAAATGGTATCATTTCAGACAGTATGCTGTTGTTAAAAATGGTATCATTTCAGACAGTATGCTCTTGTTAAAAATGGTATCATTTCAGACAGTATGCTGTTGTTAAATGGTATCATTTCAGCACCTGTGCTGATGTTAGTGTCTATTGTTCAAACTGTGGAATAAAAACAGATTCATTATAATCACTCTATTTACTGTTCCACAAAATGACCACAGAAAGCGGCCATTATTTCACCTCAATGTGTACATCTCTTACATCATCAACCTAAAACCACAATAAACATCATTCAAACCTACTTTAATTAGGAATCAACCCGAAAAAGAGAAAAACACCTACAGGTAGATAGATAGCAGAGTGAGGGAGGGATGGAAGGAAAGAGGGAGGGACTGAGAGAGAGAGAAGGGGGAGAAAGAGAGAGAGAGAGAGAGAGAGAGAGAGAGAGAGAGAGAGAGAGAGAGAGAGAGAGAGAGAGAGAGAGAGAGAGAGAGAAAGCGAAATAGAGAGGGGGATGTATAATCAGGGACTGCTCTTCCAGACTGAGTCACTGCAGAGACCAGGTGTTCCGTCTGACTCACTGATACCGGACCTGGGTTCAAATACAAACTGAAATCTTTCAACTACTTTTAGCATTTGCTTTAGTCTGCCTGGAGTGCCAGATGGGCGGGGACTATTCTATTGGCAAACTCAGTCAAGCCCAGCTAAAATATGTGAAATGATTTCAAATAGTATTTGAACCCAGGTCTGTCAGCTACTACAAAGTAAATCTCTGGATCACAGACAGCCTCCCAACGCCCCACTAACAGGAATGTTGCTCCTGACGTTCCCAACTGGTACCAACCACTGTTTTAACTTACACCCTTTCTCCCTTTCTCCTATCCCTCTGGCTGGGGCTGGCTACGGGGCTGGACGCTCTCACACTCAACATATACAGCCCAGACCTGGGTTCAAATGGTATTTTAAATGTTTTTCATGGTTTCAATTGTGAATAGTCTTCTTCAAGATGGTAGGCTACCACTCAGGCAGAGGAGGCTGCTGAGGGGAGGACGGCTCATAATAATGCCCGGGAATGGAGTGAATGGAATGGCACATGAATGTGTTTGATGCCATTCCATTCACTCCATTCCAGCCATTATTATGAGCCGTCCTCCCCTCAGCAGCCTCCACAGGGTCATCTAATACCTGGTAGAAAGTAAAGCATCAAAGGATATGGACACGCCCGGACATAAAAACCTGACCATAAAAGCCATTGTTCATATGTCTTCAAAGTTGTCAATGTGGGAAGACAGAGAATGTAGAGATAGGGTGTCTCTGAACCATGTATGAGACTGGGAGTAGTGTGTTTAAAACCATCCCTAACTGCCCCCCTTGTGTTGTCCTGTCCTCTCCCCTCCAAGCCTCTCCCAGCCTCTACCCTCCCAGCTTCTCCTAGCCTCTACCCTCCCAGCCTCTCCTAGCCTAGCCCCTCCCTGCCTCTCCCAGCCCAACCTCATCAGCCTGTCCCCTCAAATCAAATCAAATCAAATCAACGTGTATTTGTCACGTGCGACGAATACAACAGGTGTAGACCTTACAGTGAAATGCTCCCAGCCTCTCCCAGCCTCAACCAGCCTCTCCCTTCCCTGCATAGCCCTCCCCTCCCAGCATAGCCCTCCCCTCCCAGCTTCTCCCCTCCCAGCCTGTCTACTCCCCTCCCAGTATAGCCCCTCCCTTCCCTTCCCAGCCTAGCCCCTCCCCTTCCAACCCCTCCCCTTCCAGCATAGCCCTCCCTCCCCTCCTAGCTTCTCTCCTCCCAGCTGTCCCTCCCCTCCCAGCATAGCCCTCACCTCCAGCTTCTCCCCTCCCAGCCTGTCCCCTCCCTTCCCAGCCTCTCTCCTACCAGCCTGTCCCCTCCCCTCCCAGTCTGTCCCCTCCCTCCCATCATAGCCCCTCCCCTCCCAGCTTAGCCTCTCCATTCCCAGCCTAGCCCCCTTTTGTCCTCAGACACTAAATGTACTTCCTGTGTGACTGGCTGTGGCTGTGCGGCAAGCGATTCTGTTTGCAACAAACTTCCTCAATTGCTTTGTTTTGGCAGGAAGTTAGAAATGTAGAGCAAAGCCTCTCCTGCATTGTACCCAGTGTAAGCCTCGGTTGTACACAGTGTTTAACACCATTCTAAGCCATCAATGCAGCCAGGACCTGGTCCCACATTTTTCAACCACACATTGCTGTCTGTCGGAGAACGAAACGGTCTGGACTGGCAAATATAGGATGCATCCCAAATGGCACCCTATTCCCTACATATACACTGAGTGTACAAAGCATTGAAATCACAAGGGGGACATGAATGAAGCAATTTACCACACAGCCATTACCATCTCACATGGTGGATGAGGGTAATTCGATCCCTTCTCAAAGTGAGGGACAGTTTGTTTTCAGAATAAAGTCCTGAGAAAAGTCAGTGTTGGTTCACTGGTTCTCATGTTACTCAGGTGAATGGACCTTACATGAGGACAGGTTAAGGGTTTTTCCCCTGCATTCAGCCCCAGTGGAGGAGGGGGGCACAATGAATGCTATTGTACAGGAGGCAACTCATCTGTCTGGGACCAGAGTCGAGCACACCCCAGTCCCACATTCACTGGAAGACCATGTCATCTCACTGTGTGTGTGTGTGTGTGTGTGTGTGAACCTAGCACCACTGTGTGTTTCCCTCCTACGTCTGGTTGGTTACAGGATCCTCTGAGGTTTCCTGTACACCAAGGTCTCAATGGGCTCTAGGTTTTCAATGGCGCTAGGTTTTCAGTGGCTCTAGGTTTTCAGTGACTCTAGGTTTTCAATGGCGCTGGGTTTTCAATGGCGCTATGTTTTCAGTGGCGCTATGTTTTCCGTGGCTCTAGGTTTTCAGTAGCTCAAGGTTTTCAGTGGCTCTAGGTTTTCAGTGGCTTTAGGTTTTCAGTGGCGCTAGGTGTTCAGTAGCTCAAGGTTTTCAGTGGCTCTAGGTTTTCAGTGGCTCTAGGTTTTCAGTGGCGCTAGGTTTTCAGTGGCTCTAGGTTTTCAGTGGCGCTAAGTTTTTAGTGACTCTAGGTTTTCAGTGACTCTAGGTTTTCAGTGGCTCTAGGTTTTCAATGGAGCTATGTTTTCAGTGGCGCTAGGTTTTCAGTGGAGCTGGGTTTTCAGTGGCTCTAGGTTTTCAGTGGCTCTAGGTTTTTAGTGGCGCTAGGTTTTCAGTGACTCTAGATTTTCAGTGGCTCTAGGTTTTCAATGGTGCTGGGTTTTCAATGGCGCTACGTTTTCAGTGGTGCTAGGTTTTCCGTGGCTTTAGGTTTTCAGTGGAGCTGGGTTTTCAGTGGCGCTAGGTTTTCAGTAGCTCAAGGTTTTCAGTGACTCTAGGTTTTCAGTGGCTCTAGGTTTTCAATGGAGCTATGTTTTAGTGGCGCTAGGTTTTTTCAGTGGAGCTGGGTTTTCAGTGTCTCTAGGTTTTCAGTGGCTCAATGTTTTCAGTGACTCTAGGTTTTCAGTGACTAGGTTTTCAGTTACTCTAGGTTTTCAGTTACTCTAGGTTTTCAGTGGCTCTAGGTTTTCAGTGGCTCTAGATTTCAGTGGAGCTGGGTTTTCAGTGGCTCTAGGTTTTCAGTGGCTCCAGGTTTTCAGTGTGGAAAAATGGGCTTCAGCTTGCTACTGTTGTATTGCTCTGCCATGAGGTCATGGCAGGCAGAAATCCCTCATTGTTGAGGGAGATACTGACATTGTGGGGTCGTTGTACTAAATACAGTTCTGGGTTCTGGAATTATATGTTTCATTGGGCCGTAATTATAATCTACAGGGCCAAGAGATTTTCCTTTTCAGGGCACATGGTCACGGTCT
Organism: Brachymystax lenok tsinlingensis; assembly: GCA_030435695.1. Taxonomy (NCBI): domain Eukaryota; kingdom Metazoa; phylum Chordata; class Actinopteri; order Salmoniformes; family Salmonidae; genus Brachymystax; species Brachymystax lenok. Next base: position 62,664,378 of record CM059789.1, read on the forward strand.
TAACCTTTACCAATCAGGGAAAACCTACCATCCCTGGGCGTAACTGCTGAGTCTTTGTCATTTCACGGGGTTAAATCCACTGAACTGCTGAGTCTGTCATTTCACATGGTTTAAAGGACTCCAGGATTTTGTCAATGAGGTAGAGGTAGTTGCGCTAACTAGCTTTAGCAGATACACATAGACTTCCAGCCATTGCGCTAATGCTAGTTAGCGTTGGTTCACAAAACGACCTCCAACTTCATTCGAACTGAACATATATATATACAAATGGTATCCACCAGTTCATCTGACTCTGGGGAAGTAGATAAAGGGCCTCATTGCCAACGTCCAAAAGTATCCCTTTAAATCAACTCATACACTTTCCACATTTCAATACCCGGAAGAGGCAGTGCTAAATAAAACAGAATGATTCCCTGGATGACACTTTCACAAACCAACTCTTCTGCACTGCCCTGCACAGAACAACAGAACAGTGTGTGTGTGTGTCCAACACCACGCTGTTCCAGGGATGGGCCATACCTGTCACATAACATGCCAAAGCGCATATACACACACACAACCCCCCCAAAAAAAAAAAATCAGCACATGAGAACTACAAGTTGTCTACTCATATCAACAGTGAGTCCAAACAAACACAAGCCTGTAACTCTCTAGCAGATCCCTATTACTGCAGGTCATAATTACCCAGCGAAACCACAACAATAAACCTGTCTGGAAACAAACTGTGTTTTCAAGCCCGGAGGCCACATCATTTGATACAGTGAGAGAGAGCTGGTGTTATGATTCAATCTTTACTGGACTCAATGCCAGGGAAAGTGTTTGTCCAAACTAAAGACGATGCTTGAGTTGAGATATCTAATCACCAACTCACTCTCACAAAGCATAGCTGTTTTGTTTAGACTTTGACTGCCTTTGTTGATGTTACATTCTAAAACCAACATGCAAACTGGTTGAAAATATGTATTTTCAAAGGCATAAAAAAAAAAAAAAATGTATTTTCAAAGGCAAAAGTGGTTGATAAGATAATTTAATTTCAACCAGGCCTTTACCTTTGACAGGTCTAGCTCCAACCAACTGAGCTATCAGCATACCTGACCTCACTCCTATTGCAATCAATACATATAAACAGCCCAAGCAGGAGTCAAACCCATAACCTTGGTCTATGCAACCCATGTGGCTCCCGAGTGGATCAGCAATCTAAGGCACTGCATCTCAGTGCAAGCCGGCGTCACTACAGTCCCTGGTTTGAATCCAGGCTGTATCACACCCAGCCGTGATTGGGAGACACATAGGGCGGCGCACAGGTTTGGCCGGGTTAGGCCGTCATTGTAAATAAGTATTTGTTCTTAACTGACTTGTCTAGATAAATAAAGGTTAAATAAAATGTGGGATCATTACATACCAGACTCCAGGAGTCAAACCCATAATCTTGGTCTATGCAGCCCAAGTGGGATCATTACATACAAAACTCCAGGAGTCAAACCCATTACCTTGGTCTATGCATCCCATGTGGGATCATTACATACCAGACTCCAGGAGTCAAACCCATAACCTTGGTCTATGCATCCCATGTGGGATCATTACATACCAGACTCCAGGAGTCAAACCCATTACCTTGGTCTATGCATCCCATGTGGGATCATTACATACCAGACTCCAGGAGTCAAACCCATAACCTTGGTCTATGCAGCCCACGTGGGATCATTACATACCAGACTCCAGGAGTCAAACCCATAACCTTGGTCTATGCAGCCCATGTTGGATCATTACATACCAGACTCCAGGAGTCAAACCCATTACCTTGGTCTATGCAGCCCACGTGGGATCATTACATACCAGACTCCAGGAGTCAAACCCATAATCTTGGTCTATGCAGCCCACGTGGGATCATTACATACAAAACTCCAGGAGTCAAACCCATAACCTTGGTCTATGCATCCCATGTGGGATCATTACATACCAGACTCCAGGAGTCAAACCCATTACCTTGGTCTATGCATCCCATGTGGGATCATTACATACCAGACTCCAGGAGTCAAACCCATAACCTTGGTCTATGCATCCCACGTGGGATCATTACATACCAGACTCCAGGAGTCAAACCCATAACCTTGGTCTATGCAGCCCACGTGGGATCATTACATACCAGACTCCAGGAGTCAAACCCATAACCTTGGTCTATGCAGCCCATGTTGGATCATTACATACCAGACTCCAGGAGTCAAACCCATTACCTTGGTCTATGCATCCCATGTGGGATCATTACATACCAGACTCCAGGAGTCAAACCCATTACCTTGGTCTATGCAACCCATGTGGGATCATTACATACAGATAGCTTTGGAAAGTATTCAGACCCCTTGACTTTTTCCACATCAAAGTATTCAGACCCCTTGACTTTTTCCACATCAATCTACATACATGAAAATAGCTGTGCAGCAACGCTCCCCATCCAACCTGACAGAGCTTGAGAGGATCTGCAGAATAGAATGGGATAAACTCCCCAAATACAGGTGTGCCAAGCTGGTAGCGTCATACTCAAGAAGACTCAAGGCTGCCAAAGGTGCTTCAACAAAGTACTGAGTAAAGGGTCTGAACAATTTTTATTTAGAAATACATTAGCAAAACGTTCTAAAAACGTGTTTTTGCTTTGTCGTTGTGGGGTATTGTGTGTAGATTGACGAGGATCTAAAAAACATACATTTCAGAGTAAGGCTGTAACGTAACAAAATGTGGAAAAAGTCAAGGGGTCTGAATACTTGTACTGGACTCCAGGAGTCAAACCCATAACCTTGGTCTATGCAGCCCATGTGGGATCATAATATACCTGACTCCTGCAGTGTTTAAAACAATACCCTTGACAAAGACATTGAAATAATATTCAGTCCATGCGGACCTATTTTGGTGCCATGTGGGACAAACCCTACATGTTATACTAATCAGTCACATGTTATTCTGATCGGTCACATGTTATACTAATCAGTCACATGTTATTCTAATCAGTCACATGTTATTCTAATCAGTCACATGTTATTCTAATCAGTCACCTGTTATACTAATCAGTCACATGTTATACTAATTAGTCACATGTTATAATAATCAGTCACGTTATACTAATCAGTCACATGTTATACTAATTAGTCACATGTTATACTAATCAGTCACATGTTATACTAATTAGTCACATGTTATACTAATCAGTCACATGTTATACTAATCAGTCACATGTTATACTAATCAGACACATGTTATTCTAATCAGTCACATGTTATACTAATCAGTCACATGTTATACTAAACAGTCACATGTTATTCTAATCAGTCACATGTTATACTAATCAGTCACATGCAATTCTAATTAGTCACATGTTATACTAATCAGTCACATGTTATTCTAATCAGTCACATGTTATACTAATCAGTCACATTTTACTAATCAGTCACATGTTATTCTAATCAGTCACATGTTATACTAATCAGTCACATGTTATTCTTATCAGTTACATGTTATTCTAGTAGAGTCACATGTTATAATAATCAGTCACATGCTATTCTAATCAGTCACATATTATTCTAATCAGTCACATGTAAAACTAATCAGTCACATGTTTAACTAATCAGTCACATGTTATTCTAGTCAGTCACATGTTATACTAATCAGTCACATGTTATTCTAATCAGTCACATGTTATTCTAGTCAGTCACATGTTATACTAATCAGTCACATGTTATTCTAATCAGTCACATGTTATTCTAATCAGTCACATGTTATACTAAACAGTCACATGTTATTCTTATCAGTTACATGTTATTCTAGTAAAGTCACATGTTACACTAATCAGTCACATGTTATTCTAATGGGTCACATATTATACTAATCAGTCACATGTTATTCTAATCAGTCACATGTTATACTAATCAGTCACATGTTATTCTTATCAGTTACATGTTATTCTAGTAGAGTCACATGTTATACTAATCAGTCACATGCTATTCTAATCAGTCACATGTTATTCTAATCAGTCATATGTTATTCTAATCAGTAACATGTTATACTAATCAGTCACATGTTATACTAATAAGTCACATGTTATTCTAATCAGTCACATGTAAAACTAATCAGTCACATGTTATACCAATCAGTCACATGTTATTCTAATCCGTCACATGTTATTCTTATCAGTTACATGTTATTCTAGTAGAGTCACATGTTATACTAATCAGTCACATGCTATTCTAATCAGTCAAATATTATTCTAATCAGTCACATGTAAAACTAATCAGTCACATGTTATTCTAATCAGTCACATGTTATTCTAATCAGTCACATGTTATACTAAACAGTCACATGTTATACTAATCAGTCACATGTTATACTAATCAGTCACATGTTATTCTTATCAGTTACATGTTATTCTAGTAGAGTCACATGTTATACTAATCAGTCACATGTTATTCTAATCAGTCACATATTATTCTAATCAGTCACATGTAAAACTAATCAGTCACATGTTATTCTAATCAGTCACATGTTATTCTAATCAGTCACATGTTATTCTAATCAGTAACATGTTATTCTAATCAGTCACATGTTATACTAATAAGTCACATGTTATTCTAATCAGTCACATGTTATACTAATCAGTCACATGTTATACTAATCAGTCACATGTTATTCTTATCAGTTACATGTTATTCTAGTAGAGTCACATGTTATACTAATCAGTCACATGTTATTCTAATCAGTCACATATTATTCTAATCAGTCACATGTAAAACTAATCAGTCACATGTTATTCTAATCAGTCACATGTTATACTAATCAGTCACATGTTATTCTAATCAGTAACATGTTATTCTAATCAGTCACGTTATACTAATCAGTCACATGTTATTCTAATCCGTCACATGTTATACTAATCAGTCACATGTTATTCTAATCAGTCACATGTCATTCTAATCAGTCACATGTTATGCTAATCAGTCACATGTTATTCTAACCAGTCACATGTTATACTAATCAGTCACATGTTATACTAATCAGTTACATGTTATTCTAACCAGTCACATGTTATACTTATCAGTCACATGTTATTCTAATCAGTCACATATTATTCTAATCAGTCACATGTTATACCAATCAGTCACATGTTATTCTAATCCGTCACATGTTATACTAATCAGTCACATGTTATTCTTATCAGTTACATGTTATTCTAGTAGAGTCACATGTTATACTAATCAGTCACATGCTATTCTAATCAGTCACATATTATTCTAATCAGTCACATGTAAAACTAATCAGTCACATGTTATTCTAATCAGTCACATGTTATACTAATCAGTCACATGTTATACTAATAAGTCACATGTTATTCTAATCAGTAACATGTTATTCTAATCAGTCACATGTTATACTAATCAGTCACATGTTATTCTAATCCGTCACATGTTATACTAATCAGTCACATGTTATTCTAATCAGTCACATGTCATTCTAATCAGTCACATGTTATGCTAATCAGTCACATGTTATTCTAACCAGTCACATGTTATACTAATCAGTCACATGTTATACTAATCAGTCACATGTTATTCTAACCAGTCACATGTTATACTAATCAGTCACATGTTATTCTAATCAGTCACCTGTTATACTAATCAGTCACCTGTTATACTAATCAGTCACATGTTATTCTAATCAGTAGCATGTTATACTAATCAGTCACATGTTATACTAATCAGGTTATTCTACCTGTCTCCTCTCTAACACTGCTCCTCCTGTCTGAGCTGGAGAAGGCAGCCTCCAGGTCCAGCCGTCCGAAGCGCAGGGCGTATCCGTTCATCAGCTTCTTTGGTGAGAGGACTCCACTGCTGGCCGAGCCCCCGGAGGAGGAGCGCGCCCGGTGCCCTTTGACCTGGGCCGCCTTATTAGTCCTCTCCAGAGACTTGGAGCGCCTCTCAGCCCGGGTCTCCAGGGCCCCAGCGCTCCTCAGACTCCTCTGGAGGTACAGGAGAGGCGTGCTGGGAGAGAGTCGGGGGGGGTCGGGATCCCCACCCAGCAATGCCCTGGTCCCCGCTAGCCTGACCCCACGGGGCCCCTGCTCTCTCTGGGTGGTGGGGGTGGAGGGGCTGCTACCAGGGGTCGAAGCTGGAGATGAGGCATCCTCTCTGGGGCTGAGTGGGCTGAGACCTGGGCATGCAGGGTTGTGCTCTGGTCCTTCCTCCAGAATGGACTCAGAGCTAGAGCCCAGGTTCATGGGGTTCTGCAGGGCCTCCATGTAGGACTTACGGAACAGTCTCCGGGTCTCGAAGGACACAGAGTCCCTGGCATGGCGGGGGCGGCGAGGGTTGGGGTTACTGAGGTCGGTGCTGAACGACAGGGTCCTGCACCTCTCTCTGGCCCCACCCTGGCCCTCCTCCCCCTCCCACTGGCCCTTCCCCGGACCACCACCACCACCCTCCCCAGCCAGCCTGTCTGTCTGTGGGCTGCAGGAGTGAGAGTCAGGAGCTGCTCTCAGGCTGTGGTTGTGGTTGTGGTTCTCCATCCGGTAAGATCCTGGGTTTGGATCCTGTTGGGACCTGCTAATAGTGCTGCTGGGGTCCATAACATGGACCTGCCTGCTCAGGATAGCAGGCTCTGAGAAGGTAGAGTCTGCCCCCCTGGGAGTGTAGTGATTCGTGGGAGCTGCGGTGGGAGTCCAGGGTCCCTGTCGATCCACTGGTACTGCAGGAACTGAGCTGGCCACGGAAGCCTGTGCTGTCGCCCCGCGTCTGCATGATGGCGTCTGCCGTGCTGCTGACAAACAGAGGATTCACCACGTTCTTCCACGGCGTCCGGTACACGACGGTGCCTGTGGTGAGCAACCAGTTCTGCAGCGGGTGGAGGTTGCGCTCGCGCGTCACATTCTGCAGGAAGTCAGCGGTGAAGACGCTGCCGTACATGCTCTCCGGGATGGGGATCTCTGCGATGGCCTGGCCACTGGCCGACAGACATTTTATGACCAGCTTGGCAGCCTTGCGGCCCAGAGGAACCACCTGCAGGTAGAAGTCTCCCTGCTTCAGACGGACCTTATGGAGTGGGGCGAGCTGCAACACCACTTTCTCGTTGATGCAGAAGGGCCAACCCTCATGATAGAACAGCCGGCCGTGGAAACGCACCTGTAGAGGAAGACAATACTTTATTAACCCAAACCCTGCTGCAACAGGATTTGAACATTTAGTCCATAATGTTGCTTGATCGGTGGTTAGGCTATTAGCTGGCCAAAAGTAGGTTACATTGAAAGTGCAATAATGTTAATATAACCATGTGTTAGTGTGGGTTTTTCACTAAATGTAGGTAAATCAGGAAAAATCTCAGCAACAAAAGAGAATGATAACCCTACATCTGTAGATTAGAGAGACCGGAGCAGTGTGAAACCACAGTGCTGCACCAGGTATAGACAGATGGACAACACAAGAAACAGACAGTCACTCACCACAGCAAAATATCATCAGTGTTATACAGTCTCTATTCCTGAGGCGTTTTAGATGCTCTTACAGGTATCCTGGCATGTAAAGAGTGTATAGAAGTTCATTAGATGCTCTTACAGGTATCCTGGCATGTAAAGAGTGTATAGAAGTTCATTAGATCCTCTTACAGGTATCCTGGCATGTAAAGAGTGTATAGAAGTTCATTAGATGCTCTTACAGGTATCCTGGCATGTAAAGAGTGTATAGAAGTTCATTAGATCCTCTTACAGGTATCCTGGCATGTAAAGAGTGTATAGAAGTTCATTAGATGCTCTTACAGGTATCCTGGCATGTAAAGAGTGTATAGAAGTTCATTAGATGCTCTTACAGGTATCCTGGCATGTAAAGAGTGTATAGAAGTTCATTAGATCCTCTTACAGGTATCCTGGCATGTAAAGAGTGTATAGAAGTTCATTAGATGCTCTTACAGGTATCATGGCATGTAAAGAGTGTATAGAAGTTCATTAGATGCTCTTACAGGTATCCTGGCATGTAAAGAGTGTATAGAAGTTCATTAGATGCTCTTACAGGTATCCTGGCATGTAAAGAGTGTATAGAAGTTCATTAGATGCTCTTACAGGTATCCTGGCATGTAAAGAGTGTATAGAAGTTCATTAGATGCTCTTACAGGTATCCTGGCATGTAAAGAGTGTATAGAAGTTCATTAGATGCTCTTACAGGTATCCTGGCATGTAAAGAGTGTATAGAAGTTCATTTGGAAAGTATTCAGACCCCTTCTCCTTTTCCACATTTTGTTACATTACAGCCTTATAATAACATGGATTCAATTGTTTTTTCCCCTTATCAATCTACACACAATACCCCATAATAACAAAGCATTTGCAACTGAAACCCCCCCGGAAATATAACATTTACATACGTTTTCAGACCCTTTACTCAGTACTTTGTTGAAGCACCTTTGGCAGCGATTACAGCATCAAGTCTTCTTGGGTATGACGCTACAAGCTTGGCACACCTGTATTTGGGGAGTTTCTCCCATTCTTCTCTGCAGATCCCCTGTAAGCTCTGTCAGTTTTGATGGGGAGCATCACTGCACAGCTATTTTCAGGTCTCTCCAGAGATGTTAGATCGGTTTCCGGGCTCTGGCTGAGCAACTCAAGTACATTCAGCGACTTGTCCCGAACCCACTCCTGCGTTTTCTTGGCTGTGTGCTTCGGGTCATTATTCTGTTAGAAGGTGAACCTTCGTCCCAGTCTCAGGTCCTGAGCGCTCTGGAGCAGGTTTTCATCAATGATCTCTCTGTACTTGGCTCTGTTCATCTTTCCCTCGTTCCTGACTAGTCTCCCAGTCCCTGCTGCTAAAAAACATCCCCACAGCATGATGCTGCCACCACCATGCTTCACTGTAGGGATGGTGGCAGGTTTCCTCCAGACGTGACACTTGGTATTCAGGCCAAAGGATTCAATCTTGGTTTCATCAGACCAGAGAATCTTGTTTCTCATGGTTTGAGAGTCCTTTAGGTGCATTTTGGCAAACTCCAAGTGAGCTGTCATGTGCCTTTTACTGAGGAGTGGCTTCCATCTGGCCACTCTACCATAAAGACTTGATTGGTGGAGTAATGCAGAGAGGGTTGTCCTTCTGGAAGGTTCTCCCATCTCCACAAGGGAACTCTGTACCTCTGCACTGTCAACTGTGAGACCTTATATAGACAGGTGTGTGTCTTTCCAAATCATGTCCAATCAATTGAATATACCACAGGTGGACTCCATTCAACTCGTAGAAACATCTCAAGGGAGATCAATAGAAACAGGATGCACCTGAGCTCAATTTCGATTCTCATAACAAAGGGTCTGAATACTTATGTAAATAAGGTATCTGATATACACATACATACACTTCAGAGATGTAAGCTCTTAATTTGTCACGGCAAAATAATCCTGCAGCGACAGGATTTGAACATTTTGTGTTTTTTATTTTTAGAAATTAGCAAGAATTTCTCAAAACCTGTTTTTGGCTTTGTCATTATTGTATTGCTTGTAGATTGATGAGAAAAAATATATATATTTAATGGATTTTAGAATAAGGCTGTACCGTAACCAAATGTGGAAAAAGTCAAGAGGTCTGAATACTTTCCCAATGCACTGTAAATGGCTCAAACATACATTCCACTTTTATAGAGAGAGGCACCATCTTTTCATAGCACTTGAGTGAATCATCGTTCTCTTTTCAACGTCATTCCAATGAGCTGATTCCTCAGAGTCCTGGAGGCTAGCGAAACCTGCCTGTTCAGGCCCGGTTACTAAGCAACCACAACCCAAACTCTAAACCATGACACTGTCGTACAAAGAGCTCTTAAAAGTAGAGAAACGGTACTCAGGGCTTGTGTCCCAAATGGCCCTGTGGTCAAAAGTAGTGCACTAAATAGGGAATAGTGTGCCATTTTTTGTCTATTTCCCATTGGCTTAACTGTTGTAAAAGTGAAGGAAAAGCATTGAAAAAGCCAGCGTTGCCTGACGACTGTTGTTGACACTAAGCCTCTCACACACGGGGAGTTTTTCTCAGGTAAAACTATCGCTGTGTGTCTATCAGGCTATCCATCACAGTGTAATCACAACAGATGAATACAGAGGAATAGGCTGTGTGGCTATGAGGCTATCCATCACAGTGTAATCATGGCAGATGAATACAGAGGAATAGGGTTTCGGGCCCTTTGGTCATGGAGACATGGAGCCCTCTCTAACCCACAGCAATCAAAGCTGCTGGGAGAGCCAGGATTCGATTACAACCTGGACCCCTGAGCCCATGGATGGAAGCTAGGCTCTCAGGCAGACCACAGTATTCTCTCTGTTTCGGTCTCTATTCAGAGCAGGAGGGCCGGGTGTGTGTCCCAAATTACATCCTATTCCCTATATAGTGCACTACTTTTGACCTGGTAGTGCATTATATAGGCATAAGGTGCGATTTGGGGCGCAACCTCTGTCTCATTCCAGAGTTTTCTCTCTATTTCTGTGTGTATGGTTCCAGAGCAGAATGGCTGCATGGCTTTCTGTCTGATTTCTATGAACAATGATCCATTCTGTCTCACTCTGTTGTTCCCACTCACCCTCTCAGCAGAGATATTTCACACTCATCTCTCTCTCTCTCTCTCTCTCTCTCTCTCTCTCTCTCTCTCTCTCTCTCTCTCTCTCTCTCTGTCTCTCTCTCTATTCTCTCTCTCTTTCTGTCTCTCTGTCTCTCTCTCTCTCTCTACTCTCTCTCCCTCTATGTCTATAACAGTGTGTATTAGTGTTCTGTCTCTATCACTGTGTTGTAATGATGTCTATAACAGTGTGTATTAGTGTTCTGTTCTCATCACTGTGTTGTAAATGATGTCTATAACAGTGTGTATTAGTGTTCTGTTCTCATCACTGTGTTGTAATGATGTCTATAACAGTGTGTATTAGTGTTCTGTCTCATCACTGTGTTGTAACTGTGTTGTAATGATGTCTATAACAGTGTGTATTAGTGTTCTGTTCTCATCACTGTGTTGTAAATGATGTCTATAACAGTGTGTATTAGTGTTCTGTTCTCATCACTGTGTTGTAAATGATGTCTATAACAGTGTGTATTAGTGTTCTGTTCTCATCACTGTGTTGTAAATGATGTCTATAACAGTGTGTATTAGTGTTCTGTTCTCATCACTGTGTTGTAATGATGTCTATAACAGTGTGTATTAGTGTTCTGTTCTCATCACTGTGTTGTAATGATGTCTATAACAGTGTGTATTAGTGTTCTGTTCTCATCACTGTGTTGTAATGATGTCACAGTGTGTATTATGTCACTGTAATGATGTCTATAACAGTGTGTATTAGTGTTCTGTTCTCATCACTGTGTTGTAATGATGTCTATAACAGTGTGTATTAGTGTTCTGTTCTCATCACTGTGTTGTAATGATGTCTATAACAGTGTGTATTAGTGTTCTGTTCTCATCACTGTGTTGTAATGATGTCTATAACAGTGTATATTAGTGTTCTGTTCTCATCACTGTGTTGTAATGATGTCTATAACAGTGTGTATTAGTGTTCTGTTCTCATCACTGTGTTGTAATGATGTCTATAACAGTGTGTATTAGTGTTCTGTTCTCATCACTGTGTTGTAATGATGTCTATAACAGTGTGTATTAGTGTTCTGTTCTCATCACTGTGTTGTAATGATGTCTATAACAGTGTGTATTAGTGTTCTGTTCTCATCACTGTGTTGTAATGATGTCTATAACAGTGTGTATTAGTGTTCTGTTCTCATCACTGTGTTGTAATGATGTCTATAACAGTGTGTATTAGTGTTCTGTTCTCATCACTGTGTTGTAACGATGTCTATAACAGTGTGTATTAGTGTTCTGTTCTCATCACTGTGTTGTAACGATGTCTATAACAGTGTGTATTAGTGTTCTGTTCTCATCACTGTGTTGTAATGATGTCTATAACAGTGTGTATTAGTGTTCTGTTCTCATCACTGTGTTGTAATGATGTCTATAACAGTGTGTATTAGTGTTCTGTTCTCATCACTGTGTTGTAATGATGTCTATAACAGTGTGTATTAGTGTTCTGTTCTCATCACTGTGTTGTAATGATGTCTATAACAGTGTGTATTAGTGTTCTGTTCTCATCACTGTGTTGTAATGATGTCTATAACAGTGTGTATTAGTGTTCTGTTCTCATCACTGTGTTGTAATGATGTCTATAACAGTGTGTATTAGTGTTCTGTTCTCATCACTGTGTTGTAATGATGTCTATAACAGTGTGTATTAGTGTTCTGTTCTCATCACTGTGTTGTAATGATGTCTATAACAGTGTGTATTAGTGTTCTGTTCTCATCACTGTGTTGTAATGATGTCTATAACAGTGTGTATTAGTGTTCTGTTCTCATCACTGTGTTGTAATGATGTCTATAACAGTGTGTATTAGTGTTCTGTTCTCATCACTGTGTTGTAATGATGTCTATAACAGTGTGTATTAGTGTTCTGTTCTCATCACTGTGTTGTAATGATGTCTATAACAGTGTGTATTAGTGTTCTGTTCTCATCACTGTGTTGTAATGATGTCTATAACAGTGTGTATTAGTGTTCTGTTCTCATCACTGTGTTGTAATGATGTCTATAACAGTGTGTATTAGTGTTCTGTTCTCATCACTGTGTTGTAATGATGTCTATAACAGTGTGTATTAGTGTTCTGTTCTCATCACTGTGTTGTAATGATGTCTATAACAGTGTGTATTAGTGTTCTGTTCTCATCACTGTGTTGTAATGATGTCTATAGTAATAGTAACCATGATGGGAGTCTTTTGGCCAGACTTTATAGTCTCTGTCTGTCTGCTCCACTTTATACTTGATCTTTTAGTTTAGTTTATTTCCTTCCTCTCTGTCTTTTCTCAGCCTTATAACCCCATGATGTCTCTTCAGTGAGACTAAAGCCAGGAGAGATCAAAGTTCACACAGAGCATCTCTCTCCACAGCTCCAATAGTTCTACAGGAAAGGCAAGCTGCCTGTGTTACGTTTCCAAAGCATTCATATTCACTTCAAAACCTCCTGAACTCTGTTGCTTTGTGAAGTACTATCTCTCTCTCTCTCTCTCTCTCTCTCTCTCTCTCTCTCTCTCTCTCTCTCTCTCTCTCTCTCTCTCTCTCTCTCTCTCTCTCTCTCTCGCTCTCTCTCTCTCTCTCTCTCTCTCTCGCTCTCTCTCTCTTGCTCTCTCTCTCTCTCTCTCTTTCTCTCTCTCTGTCTCTCCCTCTCTCTCTCCCTTCCTCTCTCCTTCCCTCTCGCCACCCCTCCACTCACACAAGTCTCTTGTTGGATGCTCTGCAGTATCCTCTTGGCAGGAAGTAAGAAGTCGATGAGGCATCGGAGTCCGTCCCCACGGTACTGTCTCTCCACCACGCTGAACAGCTGCCACAGGACGGTGGACGCGGTGGCACTGAATGGAGGGTACAGCGCAGACAGGGTGCTCTGGATACAACAGTCCAGGGACTCAGAGTCCTGTAGGGGCAGAGGAGAGGAGGAGAGGAGGAGAGGAGGAGGAGGAGGAGGAGAGGAGGAAGAGGTGGGTTAGATACAGTCCTGTCTGGGGAGAGGAGGAGAGCGGGGGAGGAGAGGAGGAGTAGAGGAGAGAAGGAGGAAGACAGAGGAGAGGTTACAGAGCAGACAGGGGCTCTGGATACAACTGTCCAGGAACTCAGTCCTGTTAGAGATGATGAAGAACAATATTCCATTATTGTCCACAGATGTCAAATGGATGTCAGGGGGAAAGAGGGGGAAAGAAAGAAAGAAAGAGAGAAATAGAGAGAGAGTTTTTACTAATAGAGTTAGTTCACCTGTCCCCTTCATGATGTAATGATGAAGCTCATAGATCAGCCGTTGGTAATGAACATGTACAGACATTGGCATGTTTAATCTAAGGTACTGTACGTATGAAAAGTGTTCCTTGCTTGAGGCCAACATTCAGCATAAAGACTTCTTATATAATGTGTGCACACCCACAGTGCACACCCACAGTGCACACCCACAGTGAAAACACTTTGGCACAACACTGTGAGATATTGTCATCACTGACCTTATCATGACACAAACATCCGGACTCTTAAAATAAATCCCGCTATGCCCTCAGACGAACCATCAAACAGGCAAAGCGTCAATACAGGACTAAGATTGAATACTACACTGGCTCTGGTGCTCGTTGGATGTGGCAGGGCTTACAAACTATTATGGACTACAAAGGGAAACCCAGTCGCGATTCCACAAGATTTTGCTACACTGGCATTAACATCTGATAACCATGTGTGTGTGACCAATACAATTTGATGTGATTTGATTTGGTAGCCATGAAGTGCTTTGGAAGGCTGGTCATGGCTCACTTCAACACCATCATGCCGGACCCCACTCCAAATCACATACTGCCCCAACAGATCCACAGATGACGCAATCTCAATCTCACTCCACACTGCCCTTTCCCACCTGGACAAATGGAGCACCTATGTGAGAATGCTGTTCATTGACTACAGCTCAGCGTTCAACACCATAGTGCCCACAAAGCTCATCACTAAGCTAAGGACCTTGGGACTAAACACCTCCCTCGACTGCGTGGCCAAGCACGACTCCAACACTATCATTAAGTTTGCTAACGACACAACAGTGGTAAGTCTGATCACCGACAACAATGAGACAGCCTATAGGGAGGAGGTCAGATCCCTGGCAGTTTGGTGCCCGGACAACAGCCTCTCCCTCAACATGAGCAAGACAAAGGAGCTGATCGTGGACTACAGGAAAAGGAGAGCCGAACACTCCCCCGTTCACATAGACGGGGCTGTAGTGGAGCGGATCGAGAGTTTCAAGTTCCTTGGTGTCCACATCACCAACAAACTATCATGGTCCAAACACACCAAGACAGTCGTGAAGAGGGCATGACAACACCTTTTCCCCCTCAGGAGACTGAAAAGATTTGGCATGGGTCCTCAGATCCTCAAAAAGTTCTACAGCTGCACCATCGAGAGCATCCTGACCGGTTGAATCACTGCCTGGTATGGCAACTGCCCGGTATCTGACCGTAAGGCGCTACAGAGGGTAGTCTGTAGGGCCCAGTACATCACTGGGGCCATGCTTCTTGCCATCCAGGACCTACACTTGAAGTCGGATGTTTACATACACCTTAGCAAATACATGTAAACTCAGTTTTTCACAATCCTGACATTTAATTCTAGTAAAAATTCCCTGTCTTAGATCAGTTAGGATCACCATTTTATTTTAAGAATGTGAAATGTCAGAATAATAGTAGAGAGAATTATTTATTTCAGCTTTTATTTCTTTTATTACATTCCCAGTGGGTCAGAAGTTTACATACACTGAATTAGTATTTGGTAGCATTGCCTTTAAATTGTTTAACTTGAGTCAAACGTTTTGGGTAGCCTTCCACAAGCTTCCCACAATAAGTTGGGTGAATTTTGGCCCACTCCTCCTGACAGAGCTGGTGTAACTGAGTCAGGTTTGTAGGTCTCCTTGCTTGCACACGCTTTTTCAGTTCTGCCCACACATTTTCTATAGAATTGAGGTCAGGGCTTTGTGATGGCCACTCCAATACCTTGACTGTCACGATCTTCAATGACGGACCAAGGTGCAGCGTGCAGGGTTGAGAAAAACATGTTTACTTGTCTAACTCACTGAAACAAAAACAATGACCGAAGATCAAAACGGTGTAGCACCAACAGCACATACAACCAAACAAAGTCAACTTCCCACCAAGACAGGAGGGAAAAAGGGCTACTTAAGTATGGTTCCCAATCAGAGACAACGATAGACAGCTGTCCCTGATTGAGAGCCATACTTAGCCAAAACATAGAATGCCCACCTCAAATCACACCCTGACCAAACCAAAATGAGACATCAAAAGGCTCATACAGGTCAGGGCGTGACATTGACATTGTTGTCCTTAAGCCATTTTGCCACAACTTTGGAAGTATGCTTGGGGTCATTGTCCATTTGGAAGACCCATTTGCGACCAAGCTTTAACTTCCTGACTGACTGTCTAGAGATGTTGCTTCAATATATCCACCAAATTTTTCTTCCTCATAATGTCATCTATTTTGTGAAGTGCACCAGTCCCTCCTGCAGCAAAGCACCCCCACAACATGATGCTGCCACCCCCGTGCTTCACGGTTGGGATGGTGTTCTTTGGCTTGCAAGCCTCCCCTTTTTTTCCTCCAAACATAACGATGGTCATTATGGCCAAACAGTTCTATTTTTGTTTCATCAGACCAGAGGACATAAAGTACAATCTTTGTCCCCATGTGCAGTTGCAAACCGTAGTCTGGCTTTTTTTATGGCGGTTTTGGAGCAGTGGCTTCTTCCTTGCTGAGTGGCCTTTCAGGTTATGTCGATATAGGACTCGTTTTACTGTGGATATAGATACTTTTGTACCTGTTTCCTCCAGCATATTCACAAGGTCCTTTGCTGTTGTTCTGGGATTGATTTGCACTTTTTGCACCAAAGTACGTTTATCTCTACGAGACAGAACGCGTCTCCTTCCTGAGCGGTATGACGGCTGTGTGGTCCCATGGTGTTTATACTTGCATAGTATTGTTTGTACAGATAAACGTGGTACCTTCAGGCGTTTGGAAATTGATCCCAGGGATGAACCCCCTTGGTTTTACACTGCTGCTACTCGCTGTTTATTATCTATGCATAATCACTTCACCCCCACCTACATGTACAAATTACCTCAACTAACCAGTACCCCCGTACATTGACTTGGTACCCTGTATATAACCTCGTTATTGTTATTTTTTTGTGTTACTTTTAATTTAATTTTTGACTTTAGTTTATTTAGTAAACATTTTCTTAACTCTATTTCTTGAATTGCATTGTTGTATTCAGCGCATGTGACAAATAAAATTTTATTTTATTTGATTTATGCTCGACCTACTCAGTTTTGCCCAAAATAGTAGAACCAGCTCACCTGCTTTTACACTATGACTTGACAGATGTTTTTAAAGCAATAGTTTCACCATATTAAAATGAAAGGTCAGTTCACCTAACAGGGTTGTTTTTTTTTAAACTTAATTTGTAAAAAAAATGTTTTACCTTAAATGAATCCCTCTTTCACAAGAAATACCTAATAATTTCCAGAAATTACTTTGTCAAAGCAACAAAATAATGAGGGGAAAATCTTCCCAGAAGGCAACAGGAATGCTGAATTCTGGCACTTTAACAGGTCAATATTTATATATAAAAATCTGATTTATAGAATTGTCATGTGGTGGTCTATAATAAAGGGAACTTCATTTAATATAACAGGCTTTTAAAAATGTCATATTTGTGCACAATATCTACTTTAAATAACAAAGGGACGCAAAAGGCATTCATTTTGTGGAACAACCCTTATAACAGCATAACAGAGAGAGTGTCCCTGTCATGTTTCTGTTTGGGTTGTGGTACCTCAGAGCTGTGACACACACACACACACACACACCCAGCCACCCTCTAACTCTCCAGGAAGTCAGTAGGTCGCAGGACACATCCTCCGTGATGGACTTTCCATTAGAGACAGGGGAAACATCTGGACAGGTGACGTCATGGACAGAGGAGAGCGGACACAAACCCCCGGCCTGGAAAGTCCAGTCTCTCTCTACCCCAGCCCTCTACCCTGGTCATCCCGGTCAGCATTGTGTCTGTAGAGCAATGACTTTTCCCTAATGAGGATCCAGGGGATATAATAGTATAATGTAACCTAACTCACAAGCAACAATAACATCAGTGCTGCTAACTACACCTGACCCTGTAACACCAGGGACCTGTAACAGCTCAGTAGTGTTGACATGTCATTGTAATGTCAGTGCTGCTAACTACACCTGACCCTGTAACACCAGGGACCTGTAACAGCTCAGTAGTGTTGACATGTCATTGTAATGTCAGTGCTGCTAACTACACCTGACCCTGTAACACCAGGGACCTGTAACAGCTCAGTAGTGTTGACATGTCATTGTAATGTCAGTGCTGCTAACTACACCTGCCTGTGTAACACCAGGGACCTGTAACAGCTCAGTAGTGTTGACATGTCATTGTAATGTCAGTGCTGCTAACTACATCTGCCTGTGTAACACCAGGGACCTGTAACAGGTCAGTAGTGTTGACATGTCACTGTAAAGTCAGCTACATGACCAGAGGACAGGGTGTATAAAGACAAAATACGACCTCTCTGGGTACTAGAGGCTTGTTGTTTGTCTCAATGAGGATGACCTGCTCTAGTAGACATAGGCAGTGTCTCAAATGGCACCCTAGTCCCTATATAGTGCCCTATGGGCCCTGCTCAAACGTAGTGCACTATATAGAGAATAGGATTCCATTTGGGACACATTGAGGATGACCCTCATGACAGGACTGGTAGACATGTTGTTCACCATTCAGCCTCTGACCTCTGACCGCGGCCAGCCAGCCACGGGGCCACTGTGACATCACCAAGGCCAAACATGTCCCTCCCTGCTGCCTGTCGGTTGGAACACTCCTTCCCTTCCACAATAGAACACAACAGTGGAATGGAACAGTGGAACACTCCAGGCTCTTCCACTGACAGCCACACAGATAGAACTCACTGCCAGGGAAAGTCCGGCACAGAAACAACAAGGCTGCCTCCCAAAGGGCACCATATTCCCTATATAGTGCACTACTTTTGACCAGGGCTACATAGGGCTCTGGTCACAAGTAGTGCACTACAGTATATAGGGAATAGGTTTCCATTTGGGACACAGTCCAACGCTGTATACCCAGGGGTGAAAGTAGAAAGGCCGTTAGAGCGAGTTCACTATGCAGACAGTTTATTTACGGTTACAGGTGGCTATCAAACTGAGATATACAACTGTCTGTCAGATCACAAGAGCTGGTTTGAGTCAGTCAACATTCTCAGAGCAATTTCACCACCCCCAAATTCCAATCCAACACCCCCTCGTACGACAGTCCAGAATTGAGATTTGTCACATTGTTGAAATGATTTGTTTGGTATTTCTGCCCCACCATCATTTCAGAGAGTGACTGTAACAGAGTGTGTTGTTGGTAGACAGCTCTCCTACAAGACCTTCATTGTTCTGTTGTTCCCCTCTCTAACTGCTATGGTCTGGATGCCCCATCCCACCTCTATTAGCAGGCCCAGTCTGGCTCTGAGGGAAACCAAAACGCCTCTCTCTGAGCAGGCTATGGCCTCATCCCAAATGGCACCCTATTGCCTATATAGTGCACTACTTTTGACCGGGGCCTGTGGGGATTATGGACCCTGGTCAACAGTAGTGCGCTATATAGGGAACAAGGTGCCATTTGGGACACAGACCATAGTCACTAGTGGAGCAGGGAGGGAAGAATAAACATGGAGTTTACTAGAGGGAAGGTAACAATGGGAGGAAAGCAGCCATTACTACATGCTTTTAAAAACAGCTCAGAGAGAGAGAGAGAGAGAGAGAGAGAGAGAGAGAGAGAGAGAGAGAGAGAGAGAGAGAGAGAGAGAGAGAGAGAGAGAGAGAGAGAGAGAGCAGTTCTTCAGGTTCCCAAGCCAACGATTGAAAAAGTGATTTATCAGCAGAGCCTTTTGTTTGAGCTCTGGACTATAAATCAGCTGCTTATTCAACCGGTTGCACCGGCCCAAGTGACCAGACAGGGAATCTGAATGAATGAGAACGACTTCTGAAACACACACACACCAATGTTTACATTTTGAGTGGTTGCATCAAGACTGTAGTTAAAAACACCCAAAAACACCCACCACCCTGGTCAGAAGTAGGGAACTATATAGGGAATAGGGTGCCAATAGGGAATAGGGTGCCAATATAAAGGCAGACAGTAGTTGTATGAGTATTAGCACCAGTCCTTCAGTCAGGACTGACAGTAGGGTGTAGCATCCAGCCCTCTATAGTCACAGGTATTTATAGTAGGCGTGTGTGTGTGTGTGTGTGTGTGTGTGTGTGTGTGTGTGTGTGTGTGTGTGTGTGTGTGTGTGTGTGTGTGTGTGTGTGTGTGTGTGTGTGTGTGTGTGTGTGTGTGTGTGTGTGTGTAGCGGTAGAATTCTGTCTAGGTAATTAGTGGGATGGGTCGGATGATCCAGGTGTGACAGTACTGTTGTCATTCTTCCCTTCAGTACGACAGACAGACAGACAAACTGACAGACAGATGGACATACATCTGGTTTAGAAAAGTCTTCCCTTCAGTAAGACACAGACTGACAGACAGAAAGGCAGACAGACATCTGGTTCAGAGAGAGAGAGAGAGAGAGAGAGAGAGAGAGAGAGAGAGAGAGAGAGAGAGAGAGAGAGAGAGAGAGAGAGAGAGAGAGAGACAGAGAGAGAGAGAGAGAGAGAGAGAGAGAGAGAGAGAGAGAGAGACAGCGAGAGAGAGAGAGAGAGAGAGAGAGAGAGAGAGAGAGAGAGAGAGAGAGAGAGAGAGAGAGAGAGAAGAGATAGAGAAGCAGATGATCCAGGTGTGACAGTACTTTTGTCATTCTTCCCTTCAGTAAGACACAGACTGACAGACTGACAGACAGGCAGACAGACATCTGGTTCAGAGAGAGAGAGAGAGAGAGAGAGAGAGAGAGAGAGAGAGAGAGAGAGAGAGAGAGAGAGAGAGAGAGAGAGAGAGAGAGAGAAATACACCAACTAATGCATGTGTGGCAGAATTAGACCGCTTCCACTGGTAATGAAAATAGAAAAAAGATCATACATTTTTTGGCTACTCCTAAATTCAAGTCCAAATTCAAGTCTCCCATTTAAAGCACTTCAAACTCAAGAGCTGAGCCCAGAAACGAGCCCTCTCACTAAGCTGGTGTTGGACCTAACCCTGCTTCAAAAGATGGAATTCAAATAAACAACATCCTGAACCAATCAAAGGACTCATATTTACAACATTGGAAAAAGGAAACAAAATCTCAACGCGACTAAATTGCTATCTGACCCTAAACAGAGAATATGAAATGGCTGATTATCTCTACTCTGCCACAGATACGAAGTAGAGACAGATCTTTACCAAGTAAAGGTAAGCAGGAAGCCTAGTGGTTAGAGCGTTGGACTAGTAACCGAAAGGTTGCAAGACTGAATCCCCGAGCTGACAAGGTAAACATCTGTTGTTCTGCAGTTAATCCACTGTTCCTAGGCTGTCATTCAAAATAAGAATCTGTTCTTAATGGACTTTTCTAGTTAAATAAAGGTAAAAAAGTACAGGCTGAGTGACCACCAACTGGCAATACAAACCAGCATACACAAAATGACATGTTTACCCAAAGAGGAGCATCTATGTGGTCACTGCATGACAGCGGAGGTAGAGACAGAGACGCACGTTCTCCTCTACTGTCAGAAATATTCCTCACCAAGAGAGATGCACGTTCTCCTCTACTGTCAGAAATATTCCTCACCAAGAGAGATGCACGTTCTCCTCTACTGTCAGAAATATTCCTCACCAAGAGAGATGCACGTTCTCCTCTACTGTCAGAAATATTCCTCACCAAGAGAGATGCACGTTCTCCTCTACTGTCAGAAATATTCCTCACCAAGAGAGATGCACGTTCTCCTCTACTGTCAGAAATATTCCTCACCAAGAGAGATGCACGTTCTCCTCCACTGTCAGAAATATTCCTCACCAAGAGAGATGCACGTTCTCCTCTACTGTCAGAAATATTCCTCACCAAGAGAGATGCACGTTCTCCTCCACTTTCAGAAATATTCCTCACCAAGAGAGATGCACGTTCTCCTCTACTGTCAGAAATATTCCTCACCAAGAGAGATGCACGTTCTCCTCTACTGTCAGAAATATTCCTCACCAAGAGAGATGCACGTTCTCCTCCACTGTCAGAAATATTCCTCACCAAGAGAGATGCACGTTCTCCTCCACTGTCAGAAATATTCCTCACCAAGAGAGATGCACGTTCTCCTCTACTGTCAGAAATATTCCTCACCAAGAGAGATGCACGTTCTCCTCCACTGTCAGAAATATTCCTCACCAAGAGAGATGCACGTTCTCCTCTACTGTCAGAAATATTCCTCACCAAGAGAGATGCACGTTCTCCTCCACTGTCAGAAATATTCCTCACCAAGAGAGATGCACGTTCTCCTCTACTGTCAGAAATATTCCTCACCAAGAGAGATGCACGTTCTCCTCCACTGTCAGAAATATTCCTCACCAAGAGAGATGCACGTTCTCCTCTACTGTCAGAAATATTCCTCACCAAGAGAGATGCACGTTCTCCTCTACTGTCAGAAATATTCCTCACCAAGAGAGATGCACGTTCTCCTCTACTGTCAGAAATATTCCTCACCAAGAGAGATGCACGTTCTCCTCCACTGTCAGAAATATTCCTCACCAAGAGAGATGCACGTTCTCCTCCACTGTCAGAAATATTCCTCACCAAGAGAGATGCACGTTCTCCTCCACTGTCAGAAATATTCCTCACCAAGAGAGATGCACGCTCTCCTCTACTGTCAGAAATATTCCTCACCAAGAGAGACGACGTTCTCCTCTACTGTCAGAAATATTCCTCACCAAGAGAGATGCACGTTCTCCTCCACTGTCAGAAATATTCCTCACCAAGAGAGATGCACGTTCTCCTCCACTGTCAGAAATATTCCTCACCAAGAGAGATGCACGTTCTCCTCCACTGTCAGAAATATTCCTCACCAAGAGAGATGCACGTTCTCCTCCACTGTCAGAAATATTCCTCACCAAGAGAGACGCACGTTCTCCTCTACTGTCAGAAATATTCCTCACCAAGAGAGATGCACGTTCTCCTCCACTGTCAGAAATATTCCTCACCAAGAGAGATGCACGTTCTCCTCTACTGTCAGAAATATTCCTCACCAAGAGATACATTACTACATATTAAACCCAGAGGAAAAACTAAAATACTCATGGGAGAAGGAGCAACGGCTCCTCTTACAGCCAAATATGTATTTGCCTGCCATAGCCTGAGGGACACTGGATAATAACATCTGCATAGTAAGCAGTAACTTACTTATTATTATTATTATTATTATTATTGTTGTTGTGATTATTATTCCAAATAGCAGTGATACGGGTAGTATGGGTGATGGTAACAGTAGTAGTTTAATGATGGTGGGATTGTAGTAGTAATGATGATGGTAGTTGTAGTACTGATGTAATGGTAAGATAGTTATAGTTGTAGTAGGTAGAGATATTAGAGGTAGACATGCTACTAGTGGTAATACTAGTAGTAGAGATATTAGAGGTAGAAATGCTACTAGTGGTAATGGTAGTAGTAGAGATATTACAGGTATAAATGCTACTAGTGGTAATGGTAATAGTAGAGATATTACAGGTAGAAATGCTACTAGTGGTAATGGTAGAGATATTAGAGGTAGAAATACTACTAGTGGTAATGCTGGTAGTAGAGATATTACAGGTAGAAATGCTACTAGTGGTAATGGTAGAGATATTAGAGGTAGAAATACTACTAGTGGTAATGGTAACAGTAGAGATATTAGAGGTAGAAATGCTACTAGTGGTAATGGTAGTAGTAGAGATATTAGAGGTAGAAATGCTACTAGTGGTAATGGTAGTAGTAGAGATATTAGAGGTAGAAATGCTACTAGCGGTAATGGTAGTAGTAGAGATATTAGAGGTAGAAATGCTACTAGTGGTAATGGTAGTAGTAGAGATATTAGAGGTAGAAATGCTACTAGTGGTAATGGTAGAGATATTAGAGGTAGAAATACTACTAGTGGTAATGGTAGAGATATTAGAGGTAGAAATGATACTAGTGGTAATGGTAGAGATATTAGAGGTAGAAATGCTACTAGTTGTAATGGTAGTAGTAGAGATATTACAGGTATAAATACTACTAGTGGTAATGGTAGTAGTAGAGATATTACAGGTAGAAATACTACTAGCGGTAATGGTAGTAGTAGAGATATTAGAGGTAGAAATGATACTAGTGGTAATGGTAGAGATATTAGAGGTAGAAATGCTACTAGTGGTAATGGTAGAGATATTAGAGGTAGAAATACTACTAGTGGTAATGGTAGTAGTAGAGATATTAGAGGTAGAAATACTACTAGTGGTAATTGTAGTAGTAGAGATGTTAGAGGTAGAAATGCTACTAGTGGTAATGGTAGTAGAGATATTACAGGTAGAAATGCTACTAGTGGTAATGGTAGTAGTAGAGATATTAGAGGTAGAAATGCTACTAGCTGTAATGGTAACAGTAGAGATATTAGAGGTAGAAATGATACTAGTGGTAATGGTAATAGTAGAGATATTAGAGGTAGAAATGATACTAGTGGTAATGGTAGAGATATTAGAGGTAGAAATGATACTAGTGGTAATGGTAGTAGTAGAGATATTACAGGTATAAATACTACTAGTGGTAATGGTAACAGTAGAGATATTAGAGGTAGAAATACTACTAGTTGTAATGGTAGTAGTAGAGATATTAGAGGTAGAAATGCTACTAGTGGTAATGGTAGTAGTAGAGATATTAGAGGTAGAAATGATACTAGTGGTAATGGTAGAGATATTAGAGGTAGAAATACTACTAGTGGTAATGGTAGAGATATTAGAGGTAGAAATGATACTAGTGGTAATGGTAGAGATATTAGAGGTAGAAATGCTACTAGTTGTAATGGTAGTAGTAGAGATATTAGAGGTAGAAATGCTACTAGTGGTTATGGTAGTAGTAGAGATATAACAGGTAGAAATACTACTAGTGGTAATGGTAGTAGAGATATTAGAGGTAGAAATGCTACTAGTGGTAATGGTAGTAGTAGAGATATTACAGGTAGAAATGCTACTAGCGGTAATGGTAGTAGTAGAGATATTAGAGGTAGAAATGATACTAGTGGTAATGGTAGAGATATTACAGGTAGAAATACTACTAGTGGTAATGGTAGTAGTAGAGATATTACAGGTAGAAATGCTACTAGCGGTAATGGTAGTAGTAGAGATATTAGAGGTAGAAATGACGGTAATGGTGGTGGTTGTGATGGAGGAGGTGGTGGTGGTGGTGGTGGTTGTGAAGGAGGAGGTGGTGGTGGTGGTGATGGTGGTGGTTGTGAAGGAGGAGGTGGAGGTGGTGGTGGTGGTGGTGGTTGTGAAGGAGGAGGTGGTGGTGGTGGTGGTGATGGTGTTGGTTGTGAAGGAGGAGGTGGAGGTGGTGGTGGTGGTGTGATGGTGTTTGTGAAGGAGGAGGAGGTGGTGGTGGTGGTGGTGGTTGTGAAGGAGGAGGTGGTGGTGGTGGTGGTGGTGGTTGTGAAGGAGGAGGTGGTGGTGGTGGTGGTGAAGGATGAGGTGGAGGTGGTGGTGGTGGTGGTTGTGAAGGAGGAGGTGGAGGTGGTGGTGGTGATGGTGTTGGTTGTGAAGGAGGAGGTGGAGGTGGTGGTGGTGGTGGTGATGGTGTTGGTTGTGAAGGAGGAGGTGGAGGTGGTGGTGGTGGTGTGATGGTGTTTGTGAAGGAGGAGGTGGTGGTGGTGGTGGTGGTTGTGAAGGAGGAGGTGGAGGTGGTGGTGGTGGTGGTGGTGGTGGTGATGGTATGGTGGGGGTGATGGTGGTTGTGGTGGTGGTGATGATGGAGGAGGTGGAGGTGGTGGTGAAGGTGGTGGTGATGGAGGAGGTGAAGGTGGTGGTGGTGGTGATGGAGGAGGTGGAGGTGGTGGTGATGGAGGAGGTGAAGGTGGAGGTGGTGGTGATGGAGGAGGTGGAGGTGGTGGTGATGGAGGAGGTGAAGGTGGTGGTGGTGGTGGTGGTTGGTGGTACTGGTGGTGATGGTGGTAGTGGTGGTGGTGGGGCCCATAGTGCTTTTGTCCAAAGTAGTGTACTATATAGGGAACAGTGTGCAATTTGGGATGTACCCAGGGAATGGGATGAGAGCACTAACTGAAGGGGTTGGTGGTGGGGGTGACACTGTGCTTTGTCCAAACCGTGTGTGAGGTCTTCAGAGAGTGAGAGTATAGTCTACTAACGGAAATGAAATCAAGTTGCTATAGACTCAGAAAGATCAAGATCTGGACTGAGGCCCACACACTCACACGCACACACACGCACACACACGCACACACACGCACACACACGCACACTCACGCACACTCACGCACACGCACACACACGCACACACACGCAACTAGCAAATAGGACAATATACTGTAGGAAGAAGGTGGAATCATATTACACAGGCTCCGACGCCCGCCGCATGTGGCAGGGGCTACAGTCCATTACAGACTACAGAGGATGATCCAGCCGTGATCTGCTCAACGATGCCTCTGTACCAGACCAACTGAAGGCTTAATGCACGCTTTGACAACAACACTATCGTGCCGGATGTGAGGGACGGCACCGACCCAGAGGATTGGGTGATCTCGCTCTCCGAGGCCGACGTGAGAAAGGTCTTTAATCAGGTCAACACTTGCAAGGCCGCGGGGCCCGACGGTATTTCAGGACGCGTTCTCAGAGCATGCACAGATCAGCTGGCAGGTATATTCAAGATCATTTTCAACCTCTTCTTGTTCCAGTCTGTGATTCCCATGTTTTAAGATGACCACAGTCATCCCTGTTCCTAAGAACTCTAAGGCTTCATGTCACAATGACTGCCGCCCTGTAGCACTCACTTCTGGAATCATGAAGTGCTTTGAGAGGCTGGTTATGGCACACATCAACTCCACCATCCCAGGCACGGCAAGCAGTACCGGTGAATCAAGTCTGACACCAACAGGCTCTTGAACAGCTTCTATCCCCAAGCAATAAGACTGATAATCACCGTCAGGGCCCTACACATTCACACACACCGACTCCATCATTTGATCACTTACACATAATATGCACATACATTTATACTGACTCTACACACACGCCCACCCACTCACATACAAACTGCTGCTAATCTGTTTATCTTATATCCTGTTGCCTAGTTACCTTACCCCTATACATATCTACCTCTATCACTCCAGTATCCCTGCACATTGTTAATATGGTATTAAACTGACCCTGTATATAGTATGCTTAGCCCTATACATATCTACCTCTATCACTCCAGTATCCCTGCACATTGTTAATATGGTATTAAACTGTCCCTGTGTATAGTATGTTTACCCCTATACATATCTACCTCTATCACTCCAGTATCCCTGCACATTGTTAACATGGTATTAAACTGACCCTGTATATAGTATGCTTACCCCTATACATATCTACCTCTATCACTCCAGTATCCCTGCACATTGTTAATATGGTATTGAACTGACCCTGTATATAGTCACCTTACCCCTATACATATCTACCTCTATCACTCCAGTATCCCTGCACATTGTTAATATGGTATTGAACTGACACTGTATATAGTCACCTTACACCTATACATATCTACCTATATCACTTCAGTATCCCTGCACATTGTTAATATGGTATTAAACTGACCCTGTATATAGTATGCTTAGCCCTATACATATCTACCTCTATCACTCCAGTATCCCTGCACATTGTTAATATGGTATTAAACTGTCCCTGTGTATAGTATGTTTACCCCTATACATATCTACCTCTATCACTCCAGTATCCCTGCACATTGTTAACATGGTATTAAACTGACCCTGTATATAGTATGCTTACCCCTATACATATCTACCTCTATCACTCCAGTATCCCTGCACATTGTTAATATGGTATTGAACTGACCCTGTATATAGTCACCTTACCCCTATACATATCTACCTCTATCACTCCAGTATCCCTGCACATTGTTAATATGGTATTGAACTGACACTGTATATAGTCACCTTACCCCTATACATATCTACCTATATCACTTCAGTATCCCTGCACATTGTTAATATGGTATTAAACTGACCCTGTATATAGTATGCTTACCCCTATACATATCTACCTATATCACTTCAGTATCCCTGCACATTGTTAATATGGTATTAAACTGACCCTGTATATAGTATGCTTACCCCTATACATATCTACCTATATCACTTCAGTATCCCTGCACATTGTTAATATGGTATTAAACTGACCCTGTATATAGTATGCTTAGCCCTATACATATCTACCTCTATCACTCCAGCATCCCTGCACATTGTAAATATGGTATTGAACTGACCCTGTACAGTGAGGGAAAAAGTAGTTGATCCCCTGCTGATTTTGTACGTTTGCCCACTGACAAAGAAATGATCAGTCTATAATTTTAATAATAGGGTTATTTGAACAGTGAGAGACAAAATAACAACAAAAAAATCCAGACAAACGCATGTGAAAATTGTTATAAATTGATTTGCATTTTAATGAGGGAAATAAGTATTTGACCCCCTCTCAATCCGAAAGATTTCTGGCTCCCAGGTGTCTTTTATACAGGTAACGAGCTGAGATTAGGTGCACACTCTTTAAGGGAGTGCTCCTAATCTCAGCTTGTTACCTGTATAAAAGACACCTGTCCACAGAAGCAATCAATCAATCAGATTCCAAACTCTCCACCATGGCCAAGACCAAAGAGCTCTCCAAGGATGTCAGGGACAAGATTGTAGACCTACACAAGGCTGGAATGGTCTACAAGACCATCGCCAAGCAGCTTGGTGAGAAGGTGACAACAGTTGGTGCGATTATTCGCAAATGGAAGAAACACAAAATAACTGTCAATCTCCCTCTGCCTGGGGCTCCATGCAAGATCTCACCTCGTGGAGTTGCAATGATCATGAGAACGGTGAGGAATCAGCCCAGAATTACACGGGAGGATCTTGTCAATGATCCCAAGGCAGCTGGGACCATAGTCACCAAGAAAACAATTGGTAACACAATACGCCGTGAAGGACTGAAATCCTGCAGCGCCCGCAAGGTCCCCCTGCTCAAGAAAGCACATATACATGCCCGTCTGAAGTTTGCCAATGAACATCTGAATGATTCAGAGGACAACTGGGTGAAAGTGTTGTGGTCAGATGAGACCAAAATGGAGCTCTTTGGCATCAACTAAACTCGCCGTGTTTGGAGGAGGAATGCTGTCTATGACCCCAAGAACACCATCCCCACCATCAACCATGGAGGTGGAAACATTATGCTTTGGGGGTGTTTTTCTGCTAAGGGGACAGGACAACTTCACCGCATCAAAGGGACGATAGACGGGGCCATGTACCGTCAAATCTTGGGTGAGAACCTCCTTCCCTCAGCCAGGGCATTGAAAATGGGTCGTGGATGGGTATTCCAGCATGACAATGACCCAAAACACTCGGCCAAGGCAACAAAGGAGTGGCTCAAGAAGAAGCACATTAAGGTCCTGGACTTGCCTAGCCAGTCTCCAGACCTTAATCCCATAGAAAATCTGTGGAGGGAGCTGAAGGTTCGAGTTGCCAAACATCAGCCTCGAAACCTTAATGACTTGGAGAAGATCTGCAAAGAGGAGTGGGACAAAATCCCTCCTGAGATGGGTGCAAACCTGGTGGCCAACTACAAGAAACGTCTGACCTCTGTGATTGCCAACAAGGGTTTTGCCACCAAGTACTAAGTCATGTTTTGCAGAGGGGTCAAATACTTATTTCCCTCATAAAATGCAAATCAATTTCTAACATTTTTCACATGCTTTTCTGGATTTTTTGTTGTTATTCTGTCTCTCACTGTTCAAATAAACCTACCATTAAAATTATAGACTGATCATTTCTTTGTCAGTGGGCAAATGTACAAAATCAGCAGGGGATCAAATACTTTTTCCCTCACTGTATATATTGTGGTATTGAACTGACCCTGTATATAGTATGGTATTGAACTGACCCTGTATATAATATGGTATTGACTGACCCTGTATATACAGTGGGGCAAAAAAGTATTTAGTCAGCCACCAATTGTGCAAGTTCTCCAACTTAAAAAGATGAGAGAGGCCTGTAATTTTCATCATAGGTACACTTCAACTATGACAGACGAAATGAGAAAAAGAAATCCAGAAAATCACATTGTAGGATTTTTAATTTATTTATTTGCAAATTATGGTGGAAAATAAGTATTTGGTCAATAACAAAGTTTATCTCAATACTTTGTTATACACCCTTTGTTGGCAGTGACAGAAGTCAAACGTTTTCTGTAAGTCTTCACAAGGTTTTCACACACTGTTGCTGGTATTTTGGCCCATTCCTCCATGCAGATCTCCTCTAGAGCAGTGATGTTTTGGGGCTTTCGCTGGGCAACACGGACTTTCAACTCCTCCAAAGATTTTCTATGGGGTTGAGATCTGGAGACTGGCTAGGCCACTCCAGGACCTTGAAATGCTTCTTACGGCTACTCCTTCGCTGCTCGGGCGGTGTGTTTGGGATCATTGTCATGCTGAAAGACCCAGCCACGTTTCATCTTCAATGCCCTTGCTGATGGAAGGAGGTTTTCACTCAAAATCTCACGATACATGGCCCCATTCATTCTTTCCTTTACATGGATCAGTCGTCCTGGTCCCTTTGCAGAAAAACAGCCCCAAAGCATGATGTTTCCACCCCCATGCTTCACAGTAGGTATGGTGTTCTTTGGATGCAACTCAGCATTCTTTGTCCTCCAAACACGACGAGTTGAGTTTTTACCAAAATGTTCTATTTTGGTTTCATCTGACCATATGACATTCTCCCAATCCTCATCTGGATCATCCAAATGCTCTCTAGCAAACTTCAGACGGGCCTGAACATGTACTGGCTTAAGCAGGGGGACACGCCTGGCACTGCAGGATTTGAGTCCCTGGCGGCGTAGTGTGTTTCTGATGGTAGGCTTTGTTACTTTGGTCCCAGCTCTCTGCAGGTCATTCACTAGGTCCCCCCGTGTGGTTCTGGGATTTTTGCTCACCGTTCTTGTGATCATTTTGACCCCACGGGTGAGATCTTGCGTGGAGCCCCAGATCGAGGAAGATTATCAGTGGTCTTGTATGTCTTCCATTTCCTAATAATTGCTCCCACAGTTGATTTCTTCAAACCAAGATGCTTACCTATTGCAGATTCAGTCTTCCCAACCTGGTGCAGGTCTACAATTTGGTTTCTGGTGTCCTTTGACAGCTCTTTGGTCTTGGCCATAGTGGAGTTTGGAGTGTGACTGTTTGAGGTTGTGGACAGGTGTCTTTTATACTGATAACAAGTTCAAACAGGTGCCATTAATACAGGTAACGAGTGGAGGACAGAGGAGCCTCTTAAAGAAGAAGTTACAGGTCTGTGAGAGCCAGAAATCTTGCTTGTTTGTATGTGACCAAATACTTATTTTCCACCATAATTTGCAAATAAATTCATTAAAAATCCTATAATGTGATTTTCGGGATTTTTTTTCTTCATTTTGTCTGTCATAGTTGAAGTGTACCTGTGATGAAAATTACAGGCCTCTCTCATCTTTTTAAGTGAGAGAACTTGCACAATTGGTGGCTGACTAAATACTTTTTTGCCCCACTGTAGTATGGTATTGAACTGACCCTGTATATAGTATGGTATTGAACTGACCCTGTATATAGTATGGTATTGAACTGACCCTGTATATAGTATGGTATTGAACTGACCCTGTATATAGTATGGTATTGAACTGACCCTGTATATAGTATGGTATTGAACTGACCCTGTATATAGTATGGTATTGAACTGACCCTGTATATAGTATGGTATTGAACTTACCCTGTATATAGTATGGTATTGAACTGACCCTGTCTATAGTATGGTATTGAACTGACCCTGTATATAGTATGGTATTGAACTGACCCTGTATATAGTATGCTTACTTACTTATTGTGTTCTTCATAATTCTGCAATTTCTCCTGTGATTTTTGAATTGTATTACATTCTCATTGATTGTTACATTGTGGGGTTTTGAGTTTACAATAAAGGTATTTCACTGTACTTGTACATGGGAACTTAAAACTTGAAACAAACAAACACACACACACACACACACACACACAATCTTCTCCAATCTTTTCGGCCCAATAACAAAGAACAAACAGCAAAAACATACACATGATCAAATACAAATCTTAGCATCAACTATTAAAGACTACAAGAAACCACTGGACAAAAAACAAACCCTCCAACCCAACCCACAAATTCCAATTGGCTATACTAAAACTCTTTAACATCATCCTTAGCTCTGGCATCTTCCCCGATATTTGGAACCAATACTGATCACCCCAATCCACAAAAGTGGAGACAAATTTTACCCCAATAACTACCGTGGGATATGCGTCAACAGCAAGCTTGGGAAAATCCTATGCATTATCATTAAAAGCAGAGTCGTACATTTCCTCAGTGAAAACAATATACTGAGCAAATGTCAAATTGGCTTTTTACCAAATTACCGTACGACAGACCAGATATTCACCATGCACACCCTAATTGAGAAACAAACAAACCCAAAAAAGGCAAAGTCTTCTCATGCTTTGTTGATTTCAAAAAACTTTTGACTCAATTTTGCATGAGGGTCTGCTGTACAAATTGATGGAGGTGGTGTTGGGGGGAAAAACAAACAACATTATAAAATCCATGTACACAAACAACAAGTACGCGGTTGGCAAAAAACACACACATTTCTTTCCACAGGGCTGTGGGGTGAGACAGGGATGCAGCTTAAGCCCCACCCTCTTCAACATATATATCAACGAATTGGCGAGGGCACTAGATCACTCTGCAGCACCCGGCCTCACCCTACTAGAATCTGAAGCCAAATGTCTACTGTTTGCTGATGATCTGGTGCTTCTGTCCCCAACCAAGGAGGGCCTACAGCAGCACCTAGATCTTCTGCACAGATTCTGTCAGACCTGGGCCCTGACAGTGAATCTCAATAAGACTCAAATAATGGTGTTCCAATAAAGGTCCGGTTGCCAGGACCCCAAATACAAATTCCATCTAGACACTGTTGCCCTAGAGCACACAGAAAACTATACATACCTCGGCCTAAACATCAGCGCCAAAGGTAAATTCCACAAAGCTGTGAACGATCTGAGAGACAAGGCAAGAAGGGCCTTCTATGCCATCAAAAGGAACATAAATTTCGACATACCAATTAGGATCTTGAATCAGTTATAGAACCCATTGCCATTTATGGTTGTGAGGTCTGGGGTCCGCTCACCAACCAAGAATTCACAAAATGGGACAAACACCAAATTGAGACTATATGCCAAATTCTGCTAAAATATCTTCAGTGTACAACGTAAAACACCAAATAATGCATGCAGAACAGAATTAATGATCAAAATCCAGAAAAGAGGTGTTAAATTCTACAACCACCTAAAAGGAAGCGATTCCCAAACCTTCCATAACAAAGCCATCACCTACAGAGAGAGGAACCTGGAGAAGAGTCCCTGAGCAAGCTGGTCCTGGGGCTCTGTTCACAAACACAAACAGACTCCACAGAGCCCCAGGACAGCAACACAATTAGACCCAACCAAATCATGAGAAAACAAAAAGATAATTACTTGACACATTGGAA
The DNA here is from genome assembly GCA_030435695.1 of Brachymystax lenok tsinlingensis. NCBI lineage: Eukaryota > Metazoa > Chordata > Actinopteri > Salmoniformes > Salmonidae > Brachymystax > Brachymystax lenok. The sequence goes on from CM059789.1 coordinate 62,697,763, forward strand.
AGAATTAACAAAAAATCTGAGCAAACTAGAATGCAAGAGCAACCAGTGAAGAACAAACACCATTGTAAATACAATCCATATTTATGTTTATTTATTTTCCCTTTTGTACTTTAACTATTTGCACATCGTTGCAACACTGTATATAGACAAAATATGACATTTGAAATGTCTTTATTCTTTGGAACTTCTGTGAGTGTAATGTTTACTGTTAATTTTTATTGTTTATTTTACTTTTGTTTATTATCTATTTCCCTTGCTTTGGCAATGTTAACATATTCCATGCCAGTAAAGCCATTGAATTGAATTGAGAGAGAGAGAGAGAGAGAGAGAGAGAGAGAGAGAGAGAGAGAGAGAGAGAGAGAGAGAGAGAGAGAGAGAGAGAGAGAGATGGTCAGTCTGTAACTTAATTCCAACCCCATCAAGTCATGAATACAGCTACAAAAACAACATTCAGAAACAAACTTGCATTCAATGAATTCAAAAAATCTACTTGAATAGCGTGAAGAATTTAAGATATAAGCTTACATATCAAGACATCAAGCAGATACAGTAGAACAACACACTGACTAGTCTAGCCTACAATAACATACTATATCTCTCTTTGTCAGATTACTGTCAGGTCACACACACACACACACACACACACAGACACACACAGACACACACACACACACACACACACACACACACACACACACACACACACACACACACACACACACACACACACACACACACACACACACACACACACACACACACACACACACACACACACACACACACACACACACACACACACACACACAGACACTCAGACACCAAAATATCAGCTGCTTAGATATCTGTGAAGCAAAGGACACGTTTCTGACTTTGTGGAGCAGCGTCTAACAAACACAGACAGCCAGCCTGATAACAGACATGTAGCTCACCTATACTGAAGACAATACATCATCTACTGGGAAGTAAGTGGGGATATGAAAGACAGTTTGCCAGAGTGACAATCAATTGAACTGAATAAAGTCAAAAGTCTGAAAGCTGTGGTAAATCTCCAGAAGCCCATGTACCAGTCTGTTAAGTCCATTACTTGCATGAAACACAAGCTGTTTTAGAGAACCCACTGGTCAGTACTGAATTGTGACATTAACTTACTAACAGGATTTAAACTTTACTTTAGGTTACCAGGTTTTAGTCTTACTTCAATAACAGCAGAAAATAAAATACATTTGACTTTGGATGACCATTCTCCAACTTGTCTGACCTTAATGCTCAGGTAGTTGTCACAGCTCCTGGACTTGGCTCGGGAGTGCATCTTATCCAGTGACAACATTTAGGTCAGAAGAAAAGCCACATCAAGCACCAAAGATAAAATCCAGTGTAAGTCCAGTGGGTGACGGCTGAGTCATTGCTGTAGGACTGGCATGTCCAGAGCCATGTCCAGAGCCACGCCAGTTTCACCCCTCTACTGTCCCTCTCTCTCTGTCTCTCTCTCTGTCTCACTCTCTCTCTCGTTATTTTTCCTGTAGTGCAGGGCAGGGCAGCCAGTGTTAGACTAAACTCCAGTGGGAGCGTGAGAGAGGCAGCGAGCTCAGTTCCCCGCTACACCCCTCCCTCCCTCCTCCCCTCCCTCCCTCCCTCCCTCCCTCAACAAAAGCACCCCCCTCCCTCCCCTTTGCTACTCTGCCACTGAAGCCTCTCTCTTGCTCTCTCTCCCGGCTGGATTTATGCATACTGATGCAACTTCCCTTAGCCATTCAGAAAACACACAACCTGACCTGACCAGAACAACAATAGCCCCCCATCTCCACCTCCCTCTCTCTTCACTTCACTGCCCAGCAGGGGTACAAACTCAGACCATCTACCTCCCCTTCCCTGACCCCCCTCTCTCCCCCCCTCAACTCCCCCATGGCCTCTTTGTCCTGACACATGGACCAGGGTTTCAGCTTATTCTGATGCTTTTCAAAAGGACTTGGGGAGAGTGAAAGAGAAGAAGACATCAGCATAGCAACAGTGGTTGGAGGTCAGACACTACAATGGTGCTCCTTTAAATCTGTTCAGAGGGGGGGGCCCTTAGCCCTAATCCTTAAATTACCCCTGACACACCAGTGACATATGTAGGACATCTCCCCCTGCTCAGGAAGACAGATGTGACGTGTTCAAAACAGATTAGACTTCATTACCGCTTTCCACTTAAGAAGTGATGTTGTTGTCAGCTATTCTTTTTTTGTTGTCAACCTGACAAATAAAAACAATGTTTTTCGAGTTAACTTGACTAGTCAAACCCACCTGACAAATCAAATCTCTTCAAATGATCAGAGTTTCTCTATACATGCGGCTGTTGTTTCACAGAGCAGTTTGTGTCCTTGACCTCAACATCATCCCTCTGTCGTTAACCTCACCGCCATCAATAAAAGAGCTCAGAAACACAGCAGACAGAGAGACGGCATCACAGCAAGCTTGTCTTTGGTGTTTACGGAATGTGAAAACTGACAAGTGTTGTCAGAGGTGCATTCTATGCCTCTTAAATCTGTTCCCAACTGATCCCTAACCTAAACAGAGGAAATCCGTGTTCTGGAAAGGCTGTGAAGGTGGTACGAATGGGATCTTTGTGTGACGTAGAGGTTAGTGGAGACGGTTCATCAGCTTGGGATGTATTTGGAGAAGTGAGGATTCTTCTCAGACTGCATTAGACATCACCAACCATGACCCACAGCAGACAAGACAACACAACAGTCTGTCCTTGTCCACTCTTAACTTCAACCATTAACTGAACTTAAGTCTCCTCCAACTGACAATAACATATATTCACCATCGTGCTGCTATCTCCACAATGGAAAACAATAACATATATTCACCATAGTGCTGCTATCTCCACAACGGAAAACAATAACATATATTCACCATAGTGCTGCTATCTCCACAATGGAAAACAATAACATATATTCACCATAGTGCTGCTATCTTCACAATGGAAAACAATACCATATATTCACCATAGTGCTGCTATCTCCACAATGGAAAACAATACCATATATTCACCATAGTGCTGCTATCTTCACAATGGAAAACAATAACATATATTCACCATAGTGCTGCTATCTCCACAACGGAAAACAATAACATATATTCACCATAGTGCTGCTATCTCCACAACGGAAAACAATAACATATATTCACCATAGTGCTGCTATCTCCACAATGGAAAACAATAACATATATTCACCATAGTGCTGCTATCTCCACAATGGAAAACAATAACATATATTCACCATAGTGCTGCTATCTACAAAACGGAAAACAATAACATATATTCACCATCGTGCTGCTATCTCCACAATGGAAAACAATAACATATATTCACCATAGTGCTGCTATCTACACAATGGAAAACAATAACATATATTCACCATAGTGCTGCTATCTCCACAATGGAAAACAATAACATATATTCACCATAGTGCTGCTATCTCCACAATGGAAAACAATTATGAACTCAATCAAGACTCCCAGTCTCCTTTTTTCCATCAGATATTTATTTTGAGCACGTAATAACAAACTGCATCCCCTATCTCCCCCCTCCTCCCTATCTCCCCCCTCCTCCCCTCCTCCCCCCTCCTCCCCCTCCTCATCCTATCTCACCCCCTCCTCCCCCTCCTCCCCCCTCCTCATCCTATCTCACCCCCTCCTCCCCCTATCTCCTCCCCTCCTCATCCTATCTCACCCCCTCCTCCCCCTATCTCCCACCTCATCCCCCTGTCCCCCCTCTTCCTCCAATCTCACCCCTCCTCCCCTATCCCCCCTCCTCCCCTATCTCACCCCTCCTCCTCCTATCTCCCCCTCATCCCCTTATCTCCCACCTCATCCCCCTGTCCCCCTCCTCCTCCAATCTCACCCTCCTCCCCATAGGTCACCCCCTCCTCCCCTATCTCACCCCCTCCTCCCCTACCCCCTCCTACCCCTATCTCACCCCTCCCCTATCCCCCTCCTCCCCTATCTCACCCCCTGGTCACTGGCCTCTCCTCTTGCCACTGGGGGAAGCCTCTGAGTCCCAGGAGTGTGTGGCCACTGGCCTCTCCTCTCCTCTTGCCATTAGGGGAAGCCTCTGAGTTCCAAATGGCACTCTATTCCCTACATAGTGAGCTACATTTGACCAGGGCTCTACCAGAGTAGTGAGCTATAAAGGGAAATTAGGACACAGACTCTGTCTATATTTAAAGGCTACGTTTGATTTAGGAGCGTATCTTTTAATTCACTAGGACAAACAGTAAACATCAATCATAAACATACAGATAACATATTTTATTGCTTTCATAATATACTCAGGTCTCATTGGGAGAATATATTTGCTAATCTCAATCTGATCTCCTCAATAAATAAATGATAGATATAAATCAGTATTGCCATTAGCTTGTTATCCTAAGTCATTAAACTCTTGATATAAAAGGGTATAAAAGAACATAACATCAGTTGTATATTTTTGGAGAATCAGTTTGGGTTTCTTCCTGCAGAGACTCTGAGAATCAGTTTGTGTTTCTTCCAGCAGAGACTCTGAGAATCAGTTTGGGTTTCTTCCAGCAGAGACTCTGAGAATCAGTTTGGGTTTCTTCCAAACAGAGACTCTGAGAATCAGTTTTGGTTTCTTCCAAACAGAGACTCTGAGAATCAGTTTTGGTTTCTTCCAAACAGAGACTCTGAGAATCAGTTTTGGTTTCTTCCAGCAGAGACTCTGAGAGATATAAAAAGTGCTACTGTGTGTGTACACGTGTAGTTGTCCTACAGTGCCTCCGAAAATATTACATTCATTAAATAGTTTTTTCCCCTCATCAATCTTCACACAATAACCATAATAACAAAACCAAAACAGGTCTTTAGACATTTTTGCAAATGTATCAAAAATATAAAACTGAAATATTACATTTACATAAGTATTCAGACCCTTTACTCAGTACTTTGTTGAAGCACCTTCGGCAGTGATTACAGCCTAGAGTCTTCTTGGGTAGGACGTTACAAGCTTGGCACACCTATATTTGGGGAGTTTCTCCCATTCTTCTCTGCAGATCCTCTCAAGCTCTGTCAGGTTGGATGGGGAGTGTCGCTGCACAACAATTTTCAGGTCTTTCCAGAGATGCTCGATCGGGTTCAAGTCCAGACTCTGGCTGGGCCACTCAAGGACATTCAGAGACTAGTCCTGAAGCCACTCCTGCGTTGTCTTGGCTGTGGGCTTAGGGTCATTGTTCAGTTGGAAGGTAAACCTTCACCCCTGTCTGAGGTCCTGAGCGTTCTGGAGCAGGTTTTCAACAAGGATGTCTCTGTAATTTCCTTGTTCATCTTTCCCTCGATCCTGACTAGTCTCTCAGTCCCTGCCGCTGAAAAACATCCCCACAGCATTATGCTGCCACCACCATGCTTCACCGTAGGGATGGTGCTAGGTTTCCTCCAGACGTGATACTTGGCATTCAGGCCAAAGAGTTCAGTCTTGGTTTCATCAGACCAGAGAATCTTGTTTCTCATGGTCTAAGAGTCCTTTAGGTGCCTTTTACTGAGGCTGTCATGTGCCTTTTACTGAGGAGTGGCTTCTGTCTGGCCACTCTACCATAAAGGTCTGATTGGTGAAGTGCTGCAGAGATGGTTGTCCTTCTGGAAGTTTCTCCCATCTCCACAGAGGAACTCTGTCAGAGTGACCATCGGGTTCTTGGTCACCTCCCTGACCAAGGCCCGATTGCATAGTTTGGCCGGGCGGCCAGCTCTAGAAAGAGTCTTGGTGGTTCCAAACTTCTTCCATTTAACCCTCCTATTACGCTGCGGATCAATTTGACCCATTTCCACTTTTGAGTTATCTAAAATGCTAGTTAACCTCTCTTTTTCTCCATGAAATTAAATGATTTTTCCTCATTTAGGGTCATGAACCTAAATTCAAAATGTGGACACGCTGATGTGTTGTGGAATGTCTGTGTAGATTTTGTATACAAACATGATGTTGTGGGTCATTTTGACCAGGATGCTTTCATGTGTATAGATATTTGCACAGGTCCAAATTAAACAAGTGTATTTGATGTATATTGTTTTGACTGGTTCCGGTTGCATTTTTATAATTATGTTTGGGTGAAAAGGTGTTTCCCCAAGCTTGTCTTTCTCAGTGCGAGAGCAGCAGATCCCAGACACAGACACTCAAAAAATGAGCTCCAAAAGAGTTTCAGTCAATGAAGCCTTATCACAAACTCTAGACTGTGACAGTGAAATAGAAGAAGAGGTTTCAGAGACAGAGGACATTTCAGAGATACAGGACAATGCTGTTGATTGTGAATGTTTCTTTGGTGAAGAGGATTCAGAGTAGTCGACCATACCAGAGAGCACGCAACAACCATCATCCAGAGAAGAGAGGATATGACAGTCTAAAGATGGTCATGTAGAATGGTCACCGTCACCACAACAAAGTCAAGGTAGACTGTCAGCTTCCAATGTAATCAGAATTGGTCCAGGGCCTACACGATTTTCTCTGCCCCCCTCGCCAAGACAGTAAAAGCAGAACCACTTGTATAGAATGCAGTAAACACATCTGCAGAAAGCACACACGTACTTTGTGTTCAACATGTGGAGAGAAGGACTGAAGAGATCATTTTGACCAATAGGGTCAAATCACACCTAAGTGTTACTGTTACTAGGAAATCCAAGAAAAATGCCTACTTGAGGAAACAGAAAATGCTTGTTTGTGGTGAAGGAAATATGTTTAACAAATAGTTCTTAAATATAGAGTTTTGTAAATCAAATGTTCTTGTATTTATATTTCTGAAAGGTCTGACAAGACAAAATAAAATGTTGGCTGTTTTTACTTGATTCTTTGACTGTCTTGAGTGTGTTTAAACTGTGCGGGTCAATCTGACCCATACCACAATTGACTTCATTTTTTTTCAGCAAAGCACAAGGGTTAAGAATGATGGAAGGCACTGTGTTCTTGGGGACCTTCAATGCTGCAGAACATTTGTGGTACCCTTCCCCAGATCTGTGCCTCGACACGGTCCTGTCTCGGAGCTCTACGGACAATTCATTCAACCTCATGGCTTGGTTTTTGCTCTGACATGCACTGTCAACTGTGGGACCTTATATAGACAGGTGTGTGGCTTTCCAAATCATGTCCAAACAATTGAATTTACCACAGGTGGACTCCAATTAAGTTGTAGAAACATCTCAAGGATGATCAATGGCAAAAGGATGCACCTGACCTCAATTTCGATTCTCATAGCAGAGGGTCTGAATACTTATGTAAATAAGGTATTTCTGTTTTTTACTTTTAATAAATAAGCAAACATTTCTAAAAACCTGTTTTCGTTTTGCCATTATGGGGTATTGTGATGTCATTATGGGGTATTGTGATGTCATTATGGGGTATTCTGTGTAGATTGAAGAGGACAACAATGAATTGAATCCCTTTCAGAATAAGGCTGTAGAGTAACAACATGTGGAAAAGGGAAGGGGTCTGAATACATTCTGAATGCACTGTATAAGACAAACATTACAAGTTCCCGTCAAACATTTCAAAGTTCCACCAGAGGCTGCTCAAAATAAACCTAATGTACACCGTCTGCTTCTGGTAAACAGTATTTGTGAGATGGGAAACAACAGATAGTGCCGTCCCGTGGGGGATCTGATAGTTATCTTGGGGACAAATTACACAGATGACAAGAGAGACACAGCCTGGGTTACGTCCCAAATGGCACCCTATTCCCTATGTAGTGCACTACATTTACCATATGGGTCCTGGTCAAAAGTAGTACACTAGATAAGGAATAAGGTGCCATTTAAGACTTAACCCTGATCATCCTCATCATCATCATCATCATCATCATCATCATCATCATCATCATAACTGAAGTTATCTGCAGCCTACAGAGGAAAACATCTGACAGAGACATACAGTAGAGGAAGACAACACTGGTGGAAACATCTGACAGAGACATACAGTAGAGGAAGACAACACTGGTGGAAACATCTGACAGACACATACAGTAGAGGAAGACAACACTGGTGGAAACATCTGACAGAGACATACAGTAGAGGAAGACAACACTGGTGGAAACATCTGACAGAGACATACAGTAGAGGAAGACAACACTGGTGGAAACATCTGACAGACACATACAGTAGAGGAATACAACACTGGTGGAAACATCTTACAGAGACATACAGTAGAGGAAGACAACACTAGTGGAAACATCTGACAGAGACATACAGTAGAGGAAGACAACACTGGTGGAAACATCTGACAGAGACATACAGCAGAGGAAGACAACACTGGTGGAAACATCTGACAGAGACATACAGTAGAGGAAGACAACACTGGTGGAAACATCTGACAGAGACATACAGTAGAGGAAGACAACACTGGTGGAAACATCTGACAGACACATACAGTAGAGGAAGATAACACTGGTGGAAACATCTTACAGAGACATACAGTAGAGGAAGACAACACTAGTGGAAACATCTGACAGAGACATACAGTAGAGGAAGACAACACTGGTGGAAACATCTGACAGACACATACAGTAGAGGAAGACAACACTGGTGGAAACATCTGACAGAGACATACAGTAGAGGAAGACAACACTAGTGGAAACATCTGACAGAGACATACAGTAGAGGAAGACAACACTGGTGGAAACATCTGACAGACACATACAGTAGAGGAAGGTACATTGGTAGCTAAATGTTCCTTTTTCTATTTTCCAGTAAATTACAAGTGGTCTTATACACACACACCCCACTACTGCATTACTTCACAGGCCCATGGAAGTGTTCTAGGGTCAGTTAGTGGTGAAGTGGTCAGACCATCACTATTTAGTCCACACACACACACATACACACACACACACACACACACACACACACACACCCAGCTGTGGAATGTGACACCTTGGTCCCACCTCAGTTATTAGCCACACAGTGTGCCACCCGGCCAGGCCACCCAACTGCCATTGTCACACAGACTTTACAGAGACCCGGCCTGAACCCCGAAGAGCAAACAAAACAGAAGGAAAAACCCAGTGACCATGAAAATCTCCCCAGACCATCAGAAGTGAATAAATGAGTTAGATCTCAGTAGTGTGAACTACTCAGTCAGGGGAGACAGGAACAGATCTCCCTGTCCAGAACCATAAGAGAGTCATTGTTGCCAGTAGACGGTGGGATTTGAGGCTAACAGCTGAAGAAACCCAGACCAGACCCTTTGTCTTAACAGCGTCTCAACACGTTCTGCTTCTCCACTCAAATAACACACGAGGAGAGAGTAGAGTAGAGACACTCTCTGACTAAATGTATATGAACACCATACATCACACACTACAAAGGCTTCCTGGTACAATAAACCATAATATACTCACTCTACCGGTTTCCAGGAATCAGTCTAAAGCCATAAAGCCACCTTTGTATAATTCAACGTACTGTAGGCATGATGAAATCAACAGCAAATATACACTAGTATACAAAAAAACAAGAGTAGTAACTTGCTTGTACTTACAGGTCAAGTCTTGAATACCAGATCCTTACGACAGCAGTAGACTGCAGTGTACAGTGTAGAGACACTCACTTAGCTCTCTCTCTCTCTCTCTCTCTCTCTCTCTCTCTCTCTCTCTCTCTCTCTCTCTCTCTCTCTCTCTCTCTCTCTCTCTCTCTCTCTCTCTCTCTCTCTCTCTCTCTCTCTCTCCTCATGGCCTTGAGAACACATAACACAACACAGGACTCCTCTGGCGTCTTGACTACTGCCCCCTTTACCCTCCCTCCTAGCCCCTCTCGCCTCCCTCCTACCCCCTCTGCCCTTCCTGCTACCCCCTCCTATCCCTTCCATCCCCCACCAGGGAGCCTGGGAGTCAGCCACACATTAGTGGGAGAGTTGCACATCTAACCCAGCAGTCTGATAAGATACAACAGAAGAAGTCAAGGACTACATCCCAAACAGCACCCTATTCCCTATATATAGTGCAGTATTGTTGACCAGACTGTTGACATCCGTGCCCTGGTCCAAATGAGTGCAGTAGAAAGGGAATAGGGTGCTATTTAGGAGGCAGACAGAGACTTGTTCCCCGGTCTCAGACATGACTCTAGTTGGGTCTGTCCTCTTCAGAGACTTGTTCCCCGGTCTCAGACATGACTCTAGTTGGGTCTGTCCTCTTCAGAGACTTGTTCCCCGGTCTCAGACATGACTCTAGTTGGGTCTGTCCTCTTCAGAGACTTGTTCCCGGTCTCAGACATGACTCTAGTTGGGTCTGTCCTCTTCAGAGACTTGTTCCCGGTCTCAGACATGACTCTAGTTGGGTCTGTCCTCTTCAGAGACTTGTTCCCCGGTCTCAGACATGACTCTAGTTGGGTCTGTCCTCTTCAGAGACTTGTTCCCCGGTCTCAGACATGACTCTAGTTGGGTCTGTCCTCTTCAGAGACTTGTTCCCCGGTCTCAGACATGACTCTAGTTGGGTCTGTCCTCTTCAGAGACTTGTTCCCCCGGTCTCAGACATGACTCTAGTTGGGTCTGTCCTCTTCAGAGACTTGCTCCCCGGTCTCAGACATGACTCTAGTTGGGTCTGTCCTCTTCAGAGACTTGCTCCCCGGTCTCAGACATGACTCTAGTTGGGTCTGTCCTCTTCAGAGACTTGTTCCCCAGTCTCAGACATGACTCTAGTTGGGTCTGTCCTCTTCAGAGACTTGTTCCCCGGCCTCAGACATGACTCTAGTTGGGTCTGTCCTCTTCAGAGACTTGTTCCCCTGGCCTCAGACATGACTCTAGTTGGGTCTGTCCTCTTCGGAGACTTGTTCCCCGGCCTCAGACATGACTCTAGTTGGGTCTGTCCTCTTCAGAGACTTGTTCCCCGGCCTCGGACATGACTCTAGTTGGGTCTGTCCTCTTCAGAGACTTGTTCCCGGGCCTCAGACATGACTCTAGTTGGGTCTGTCCTCTTCAGAGACTTGCTCCCCGGTCTCAGACATGACTCTAGTTGGGACTGTCCTCTTCAGAGACTTGTTCCCCGGTCTCAGACATGACTCTAGTTGGGTCTGTCCTTTTCAGAGACTTGTTCCCCGGTCTCAGACATGACTCTAGTTGGGTCTGTCCTCTTCAGAGACTTGTTCCCCGGTCTCAGACATGACTCTAGTTGGGTCTGTCCTCTTCAGAGACTTGTTCCCCGGTCTCAGACATGACTCTAGTTGGGTCTGTCCTCTTCAGAGACTTGTTCCCCGGTCTCAGACATGACTCTAGTTGGGTCTCTCCTCTTCTATTTCTTACCCATGGTGGTGTCATGTATTTTGGGCACAGAGATCTCTAGATTGATGACCTCGTGAACAAACACACACACACAGCTATACACACACACACAGCTTTACACACAAGCACACACACACACTACCCTCTACTTTGGGGTGTTTAAAAACCACATGTTGATAATGAGCGCAGAACGGTAGGACCAACTTAGTCTACATTCAACTATTCAAATGTGTTTTTACATTGATTATTTCTTGGTCTTTACTCATTAGGGATAACCTCTCAACGAAGCTAATATCATACAATCAATACAGAGTATACAAACTGCCCAGTCTGTTACATACATACTGACTATCTCTGGTGGCTCTGTAAACAGACACCGTCCAGAGGTAAGGGGGGCCCTAGCCCCAGCTGTTCCTAGAACAGCCCCTACAGACAGACACACAACATTCACACACTCACATGTATTTTACTACACACCCTCAGGAAGTGTAGAAGCCACCTGTCGTGACCCCTACATGTACCTCCACCCCCTGTTGTGGGGACGACTCAGCTCCAGCTTCTTTCGAAACACAAAAGACACTGTGTTCCCCATGCGGCAGCAGCACAGGTGGCAGGAGGAGGCAAGGTGGAGTTACAGCACAGACTGACTCCCTCAGATCACACTCACAGGCTCTGTTCCAAATCACACCCTATGCCCTATATAGTGCACTACTTTTGACCAGAACCTAGGGCTGGGCGATATGGCCAAAATATCATATCACGGTATTTTTCACATTTTGGACGGTATGATGGTGTTTGACAGTATTTTATGTTTTTGATTAATAAAAGTTCTAAATTTGCTTTATGACTAGTGCGTGACCCTAGGGTGGCAACACATATATTCTAAATTATTTCAATGGGTCTTTCTCCATTCTGATTGTTTTATACTGTTCAACTTCAACCTAAAATAATTTCCCTGCATTTCCATCAATTTCTGCATTTCCTGCACTCATTTGAGATCATTTCCACACTGCCACGATGCGGACAAAAATACTAGGCCTTATTTTAACCAAATGTGCAATTGAGATTCAGATCAAAACACTTGGGTGAACTTTTGGAATCATTGAAATAGAATGTTTATTATAATTCTATAGTTAGAATATAAATAATAGTGGGCACTTTAAATACAGCTTTGTTTGACATGACAACGAATGAAAATGCCATGGATGAGTTATTGTGACAGGGTAAGAACCAAAGTGATGTTCCGTGTTTCCTAGGGGACCCTATAATCTTTGGCTACATTAAATCTTTATTCATATAGCCAACATATTCATGCTTCGCCTATTCCTCTTTGATTTAGAAGACACTGTTGCACAAACAACATGCTGGTTTAAGCCTCCAGCAGTACTGGTATCAGGCTGTATTAGCTAGCTCCGTTTGCTCTGACTCAGTACTTTTACTTTTTAGCAAGCCAGCTAACTAGCGATTAGCATTAGTGACGAACACGATTTAGTTTAACTTGCTAAGAAAATACTAACTAGCTGTTTGTAGATGTAAGAAACACTAACTAATATTGTAATTATACAACGCTTGTGGATTTATATTAAGATCAAAGTGGAAACAGCATCGCTGTCATCAACATTGTTGCATGTGCTGCATTGACCATGCAGACTGAACGCAAGTGTCTCGTGGTCAAGGAACAACAAATGTGCTGCTTGAGTGACAGGGGGTGAGGCCTAGGTCTGTGTGGAAAGCGGCATGGAGAGAGAGAGAGCGGAGAGGGATGACTCAAGTAGCGCAGTAAACTATCACATTTAACAAACCAAACATTCAAATACCGGTATAGAAGGTAAAGTAAAAACCCAAACCGGTCCGTGCATCAATACCGGTATATAGTCTATGGGGTTAAAAAGGAAGTGCCATTTGGGACACAGTCATCTGGAGACCTGGCTGGGAGGGTGTCAGGGTCAACTTTTATAATTCAGTACCTTTTTAAAGTGCCTGGCACACTGCTCTGTAGCCTGATCCCAGATCTGTTTGTTCTCTGGTCAACTCCAAGAGAACAGAAACATACTACTGCCACACAGGCTGGTCTGTAGTTACTGAAGACCAAGACCCAGTCTGGTCAGTAGCTACTGAAGACACAGGCTGGTCAGTAGCTACTGAAGACACAGGCTGGTCAGTAGCTACTGAAGTCTACAGGCTGGTCAGTAGCTACTGAAGACACAGGCTGGTCAGTAGATACCGAAGACACAGGCTGGTCAGTAGCTACCGAAGACACAGGCTGGTCAGTAGATACCGAAGACACAGGCTGGTCAGTAGATACCGAAGACACAGGCTGGTCAGTAGCTACCGAAGACACAGGCTGGTCAGTAGCTACCGAAGACACAGGCTGGTCAGTAGCTACCGAAGACACAGGCTGGTCAGTAGCTACCGAAGACACAGGCTGGTCAGTAGCTACTGAAGACACAGTCTGGTCAGTAGCTACTGAAGACACAGGCTGGTCAGTAGATACCGAAGACACAGGCTGGTCAGTAGCTACTGAAGACACAGGCTGGTCAGTAGATACCGAAGACACAGGCTGGTCAGAAGATACCGAAGACACAGGCTGGTCAGTAGCTACTGAAGACACAGGTTGGTCAGTAGCTACTGAAGACACAGGCTGGTCAGTAGCTACTGAAGACACAGGCTGGTCAGTAGATACCGAAGACACAGGCTGGTCAGTAGCTACCGAAGACACAGGCTGGTCAGTAGATACCGAAGACACAGGCTGGTCAGAAGATACCGAAGACACAGGCTGGTCAGTAGCTACTGAAGACACAGGCTGGTCAGTAGCTACTGAAGACACAGGCTGGTCAGTAGCTACTGAAGACACAGGCTGGTCAGTAGATACCGAAGACACAGGCTGGTCAGTAGCTACTGAAGACACAGGCTGGTCAGTAGCTACTGAAGACACAGGCTGGTCAGTAGATACCGAAGACACAGGCTGGTCAGTAGCTACTGAAGACACAGGCTGGTCAGTAGCTACTGAAGACACAGGCTGGTCAGTAGCTACCGAAGACACAGGCTGGTCAGTAGCTACCGAAGACACAGGCTGGTCAGTAGCTACCGAAGACACAGGCTGGTCAGTAGATACCGAAGACACAGGCTGGTCAGTAGCTACCGAAGACACAGGCTGGTCAGTAGCTACCGAAGACACAGGCTGGTCAGTAGCTACTGAAGTCACAGGCTGGTCAGTAGCTACTGAAGAGCAAGAAATTAATATAAAAGACAGCCTGTCCTATAATGGGAGTGTTTTGGTCAGACTCTATCACACTCCAGTGAGAGGAAGCTGTCCACTTGATAAGCTAACAACCACAAGGACACTTCACACTACATTATCCTGTTCTTAGCTAGACTGTCTCAGAACCCTACAAACCTTTTATCTTTACTGGACCAGTGACAGAGCAACAATCATTTGTTGTGGAATGACCTTCCCAGACACGGATTAAGTCTAGTCTTGGACTAAAAAGCATGCTCAATGGAGAATCTCAATCAAAAATGCTTTTTAGAGTATAGGCCTAAACAAGAGGTAAGAAATTACACATGAGTGACTGTCCTCACTGCCTTTACCTAAAAACAACTCTTCCTCAACATTCGCTTGAACAGCAATTAATGAGCCTTTCAATTCTCACCAACCATAACCACCAGGTCTTCAAAGAGAACCTTTGAACAATAACTTCCACATAACAGACTTGTCTCAACAACACCACCAATCAATCTGAAGCCAAACTAAAGCCCAAACTAATCTGACTGATTTAAAAACGGTTCTGTTCAATCAGCCAGACAGAAAAAATATTACCACTCACCTTATTCTGTTGCTCTGTTTTGAAGTCTCAGCCTAAAACAACACATGGAGGAGGAGAAGGTGCAGGAGGAGGAGGTGGAGGTGGAGGAGGAGGAGGTGGAGGTGGAGGAGGAGGAGGAAGTGGAGGTGGAGGAGGAGGAAGTGGAGGTGGAGGAGGAGGAAGCGGAGGGGAAATGGGGGGAGGAGGTGGAGGCGGTGGAGGAGGTGGAGGAGGCGGAGGGGAGTGAGGGGAGGAGGAGGAGGACAAAGAGGTGGAGGAGGAGGGGGAAGAGTGTGAGTAGGAGGAGTTGGAGGAGGAGGAAGAGGAGGGGGAGTAGGAGGAGGACAAGGAAGAGGAGGAGCTGAGATGTTTCACGGTTGGCTTCCTCTACTGTGCTCAGCTGACAGCTGTCTAACCATCTAACCCAAGTGGCCTGAGGTGGTCTAGCTGTCTAACCATCTAACCCAAGTGGCCTGAGGAGGTCTAGCTGTCTAACCATCTAACCCAAGTGGCATGAGGTGGTCTAGCAGTCTAACCATCTAACCCAAGTGGCCTGAGGAGGTCTAGCTGTCTAACCATCTAACCCAAGTGGCCTGAGGAGGTCTAGCTGTCTAACCATCTAACCCAAGTGGCCTGAGGTGGTCTAGCTGTCTAAACCACTGCCTCCAGAATACATGTACCAGTCCCTGTGTGGATTATAATCCAACCCACTGCTATTCTGGCACACTGTCTCCCCTATCTTTCATGTCAGGTGAAATAAAAATGGGGGGACATTGTAACCCAGAGAGGACCATCCCCCAAAGACCCAGGGAGATTCTCATTTGGCAAAAGCTCGTCCTCTCCTCGACTCCTCCGTCCTCTCTCCTCCGTGACCTGGAAACCGATAAGAGGTAGAGTGGTCGAGGAGAGTGTCAATTAGTTAGTGAGCGAACTGAGGAGTGTCCTCACCTCATTGATAGCCTCCTCCCGCCGAGGAAGCACAATAGTAACATACCTGAGTCATTCGCGGAAGAGTTTTGAGATCTGTCACACCGCTTTGAATCAGCTGTTGTTTACTCGGAGAACAAAAGCATGCACATATTTAAAAACAATATCCTACTAAGTATTATATCTATAAAATGTCTAGCACAACTAGCTACATGTATTTTTACAACTTTATACATTTCATTTGGGATTTCACCCCTGGAAACGTCATGATGCGCCAGTGAAGAAGGAGTCTCATTTCATACAAGTTCGAGTCTCCTCCTCCCCTCAGTTACCTTTGCCCTTTTTCAAAAGGAGGCGAGGAGGATGGAGGAGTTGAGCAAACCAATTGAGAATCTCCCCTAGTCCTGGAGGAGCCTGTCAGGTCCCATCAACTACTCTGCTCTGTGAATCTCCCCTAGTCCTGGAGGAGCCTGTCAGGTCCCATCAACTACTCTGCTCTGTGAATCTCCCCTAGTCCTGGAGGAGCCTGTCAGGTCCCATCAGCTACTCTGCTCTGTGAATCTCCCCAAGTCCTGGAGGAGCCTGACAGGTCTCATCAGCCACTCTGCTCTGTGAATCTCCCCTAGTCCTGGAGGAGCCTGACAGGTCCCATCAGCCATTCTGCTCTGTGAATCTCCCCTAGTCCTGGAGGAGCCTGACAGGTCCCATCAGCCATTCTGCTCTGTGAATCTCCCCTAGTCCTGGAGGAGCCTGACAGGTCTCATCAGCCACTTTACTCTGTGAATCTCCCCTAGTCCTGGAGGAGCCTGACAGGTCCCATCAGCCACTCTGCTCTGTGAATCTCCCCTAGTCCTGGAGGAGCCTGACAGGTCCCATCAGCCATTCTGCCCTCCAGGCATCTCAATTCTTCAGTGGGGCGTGACTCAGCCCTCTTATCTGGCCCCATCTCCTATTTGACTGACTGGCGGGGGTAACCAAGCTAAAGCAGACCCAAGCTACCTATTAGAACGCACTGTGGTGATTAACATGTGTAGTGAAGATACTGTGGTGATTAACATGTGTAGTGAAGATACTGTGGTGATTAACATGTGTAGTGAAGATACTGTGGTGATTAACTTGTGTAGTGAAGATACTGTGGTGATTAACATGTGTAGTGAAGGTACTGTGGTGATTAACATGTGTAGTGAAGGTACTGTGGTGATTAACATGTGTAGTGAAGATACTGTGGTGATTAATATGTGTAGTGAAGGTACTGTGGTGATTAACATGTGTAGTGAAGGTACTGTGGTGATTAACATGTGTAGTGAAGGTACTGTGGTGATTAACATGTGTAGTGAAGGTACTGTGGTGATTAACATGTGTAGTGAAGGTACTGTGGTGATTAACATGTGTAGTGAAGGTACTGTGGTGATTAACATGTGTAGTGAAAATACAGACAGACTGATACAGGTGGATTTAGATACGGTGCATTTGGAAAGTATTCAGACCCCTTGACTTTAAAAATAAATAAATACGTTACAGCCTTATTCTAAAAATGATAGCATTTTTTTTCTCAGCAATCTCCAAACAATACTCCATAATGACAAAGCAAAAACAGTTCTTTAGAAATTGTTACAAATTTATAACAATGAAAAAATATGTAATATTACATTTAAATAAGTATTCAGACCATTTACTCAGTACTTTGTTGAAGCACCTTTGGCAGCGATTACAGCCTCGAGTCTTCTTTGGTATGACACTACAAGCTTGGCACACCTGTATTTTGGGAGTTTCTCCCATTCTTCTCTGCAGATCCTCTCAAGCTCTGTCAGGTTGGATGGGGAGCTTCGCTGCACAGCTATTTTCAGGTCTCTCCAGAGATGTTCGATCAGGTTCAAGTCCAGGCTCTGGCTGGACCACTCAAGGACATTCAAATCCTAACTAGTCTCCCAGTCCCTGCCGCTGAAAAACATCCCACAGCATGATGCTGCCACCACCATGCTTAACCATAGGGATGGTGCCAGGTTTCCTCCAGACGTGACGCTTGGCATTCAGGCCAAAGAGTTCAATCTTGGTTTCATAAGTCAAGAGAATCTTGTTTCTAATGATCTGAAATTATTTTAAGTGCCTTTTGGGGAACTCCAAGCAGGCTGTCATGTGCCTTTTACTGAGGAGTGGCTTCCGTCTGGCCATTCTACCATAAATGGAAGATTGGTGGAGTGCTGCAGAGAAGGCTGTCCTTCTGGAAGGTTCTCCGACCTCCATAGATTAACTCTGGAGCTCTGTCAAAGCTACTAAACACACCTCCCTGACCAAGGCCCTTCTCCCCTGATTGCTCAGTTTGGCCGAGCGGCCAAGTCTAGGAAGAGTCTCGGTGGTTCCAAACTTCTTCCATTTAAGAATGATGGAGGCCACTGTGTTCTTGGGGACCTTCAATGCTGCAGAAATGTGTTGGTACCCTTCCCCAGATCTGTGCCTTGACACAATCCTGTCTCGGAGCTCTCTGGACAATTCCTTTGACCTCATGGCTTGGTTTTTGCACTGACATGCACTGTCAACTGTGGCACCTTATATAGACAGATGTGTGCCTTTCCAAACATGTCCAATCAAATTAATTTACCACGGGTGGATTCCAATCAAGTTGTAGAAACATCTCAAAGATGATCAATGGAAACAGGATGCACCTAAGCTCAAGTCTCATAACAAAAGTGGCTGAAAACCTGTTTTCACATTGTTATTATGGGTTATTGTGTGTAGATTGATAAGGAAAACAATGAATTTAATCAATTTTAGAATAAGGCTGTAACGTAATAAAATGTGGAAAAAGGGAAGGAGTCTGAATACTTTCCGAATGCACTTTCCGAATGCACACTAGATACCAGCCATGCCACATTAGGGTCAAACCGGAGAATACTGTAGTCATCACACGTTTAATATTGTTATGTAGAGATATATAGCCAAATCACATGTTTAATATTGTTATGTAGAGATATATAGCCAAATCACATGTTTAATATTGTTATGTAGAGACATATAGCCAAATCACATGTTTAATATTGTTATGTAGAGATATATAGCCAAATCACATGTTTAATATTGTTATGTAGAGATATATAGCCAAATCACATGTTTAATATTGTTATGTAGAGATATATAGCCAAACCACATGTTTAATACTGTTATGTAGAGATATATAGCCAAACCACACATTTAATATTGTTATGTAGATATATATAGCCAAATCACACATTTAATATTGTTATGTAGAGATATATAGCCAAATCACATGTTTAATATTGTTATGTAGAGATATATAGCCAAATCACACGTTTAATATTGTTATGTAGAGATATATAGCCAAATCACACGTTTAATATTGTTATGTAGAGATATATAGCCAAATCACATGTTTAATATTGCTATGTAGAGATATATAGCCAAATCACACATTTAATATTGTTATGTAGAGATATATAGCCAAATCACACGTTTAATATTGTTATGTAGAGATATATAGCCAAATCACATGTTTAATATTGTTATGTAGAGATATATAGCCAAATCACATGTTTAATATTGTTATGTAGAGATATATAGCCAAATCACATGTTTAATATTTTTATGTAGAGATATATAGCCAAATCACATGTTTAATATTGATATGTAGTGCTATATAGCCAAATCACATGCCACTTACATGACTGATCTTATCTCAGTGTTAGTGTTAGAGGACTGAATATTTCTACAGCATCAAAGACTGAAAGAAACCTCTATCAGACAACAATAGGACAAAAATAACTGAAGCTAAAAGCTGGCAAACAACTGACCCATGAAAGTAAATACCTCTGGAGACAATGATGACACAGTCAGGAGCAGAATGCCACTCTCATTCTCTCTCTCTCTCTCTCTCTCTCTCTCTCTCTCTCTCTCTCTCTCTCTCTCTCTCTCTCTCTCTCTCTCTCTCTCTCTCTCTCTCTCTCTCTCTCTCTCTCTCTCTCTCTCTTCTCTCTCTCTCTCTCTCTCTCTCTCTCTCTCTCTCTCTCTCTCTCTCTCTCTCTCTCTCTCTCTCTCTCTCTCTCTCTCTCTCTCTCTCTCTTTCTCGCTCCTTCTCTCTCTCTCTCTCTCCCCCTCTCTCTTTCTCGCTCCTTCTCTCTCTCTCCCCCCTATCTCTCTGTGTCTCTTTCGCTCTCACCCCTCCATCCACCAGATGTCAGGTTGCATTGCCACATGGACTACAAGCAGCACTCAGCAAACACCACCAGGTGTGCATTCCTCTCTGGGCCTAACTGAGGTGGGAGCCCCTCCTCTCCACCAATAAAAACACACCGTTTCCCCTCTCCCAGTGCTCCCCTTCACTGGGCTCGGCTGAGTCCCAAATGGAGTCCTCTACCCTACATGGTGCACTACTTTTGACCAGTGCACAAAAGTAGTGCACTATATAGGGGATACGGTGCTTCCCTATGGGAGCAGTCCTATGGGCCCTGGTCAAAAGTATTGCACTATATAGGGAATCAGGCCCCATTTTAGACGCAGCCTTGGTCTCACGGGACAGGAGCGAGGCCGTAGACTTAGAATTGGGTTAAGTGCACCACAGTGGACCACTAACCCCTCTTTAACCCGTCAAGTAAACTGGTGAGTCAAGAAGACCAGAGAAAAC
>CM059789.1:62723379-62750879 GCA_030435695.1 Brachymystax lenok tsinlingensis
GGCATCATCTGACCACTTCTGTATTGAGCGAGTCACTGGTACTTCCTGCTTTAGTTTTTGCTTGTAAGCAGGAATCAAGATAGAATTATGGTCAGATTTGCCAAATGGAGGACGAGGGAGAGCTTTGTATACATCTCTGCGTGTGGAGTAAAGGTGGTCTAGAATGTTTTTCCTCTGGTTGCATATGTGACATGCTGGTAGATATTAGGTAAAACGGATTTAAGTTTGCCTGCATTAAATTACCCGGCCACTAGGAGCGCCGCTTCTGGATGAGTATTTTCAGCTTGTTGAGTGTGGTCTTAGTGCCAGCATCGGTCTGTGGTGGTAAATAGACAGATGAGAACTCTCTTGGTAGATAGTGTGGTCTACAGCTTATCATGAGGTATTCTTTAATATTAGACATCGCGCACCAGCAGTTATTGACACATACCCCCGCCCCTCGTCTTACCAGATGTAGCTGCTCTGTCCTGCCCATGCACGGAAAACCCAGCCAGCTCTATATTATCCATGTCATCGTTCAGAAACATAAGATATTACAGTTTTTAATGTCCCGTTGGTAGGATAGACTTAATTGTAGATCGTCCAGTTTATTTTCCAATGATTACACGTTGGCCAATAATACGGAGGGTAGTGATGGTTTACCTACTCACCGGCTAATTCTCACAAGGCACCCCACCTTCCTCCCCCTTTTTCTCTGTCTTTTCTTCACGCAGATGACAGAGATTTGGGCCTGAACTTGACAAAGCAGTATATCCTTTGCCTTGGGTGAGTAATCTCTGTTCTGATGTCCAGAAGCTCTTTTCGGTCATAAGAGACGGTAGCAGCAACATTATGTACAAAATAAGTTACAAACAATTGGAAAAAACTAACAAAATAGCCCAGTTGGTTATTAGCCCGTAAAACGGCAGCCATCCCCTCCGGCGCCATTAACTCCCTCCCTGACTCCCAAGACACCATGAGACACCATGAGACACCATGAGTCCTACATTTGGTGACTTTGACAAGTTCTTAACCGAGAGAGTTCCCCATATTGGTGGTTAATGTATTAAGAACTAATGTATAAAGAAATACAATGGAGGGAACACAGTTCAGGAGTCAAATGATGCGGTTTCATAGCTCTTTGTCTTTCAGCTCAGATGGAGCTTCAGGAAGACTTCAAGTCTATCACAAAACCAAACTCAGAGACTATACAGTAGCATTAGGAAGAGTTCAAGTCTATCACAAAACCAAACTCAGAGACTATACAGTAGCATTAGGAAGAGTTCAAGTCTATCACAAAACCAAACTCAGAGACTACAGGTTTTGGAGAAAGTCTGATTTCCAAAATAATCAATTTTGTCACTACTTGACCATGGCTCAAATTGCCTGACAGCTGAGTGTGTTGCTACATGAATAATTCATTTCGTTTTGAGCTTGAAGAGCGACTGTTCTTCTAAACAAGGTTGTTTGTGAGAGTAGACTTTATCAGTATAATGACTCCTTCCTGTTTGTAGACAGATTCCTGGAATGATCTGTGTTTTCAAAGCTTTTGAGTCTGGATCAAATGTCTCTTATAACCAGAGAGAGATACATTCCTGCTAAACAACCTGAGATCCCTGACAGTCCCTACGGCATGGATAACAGAACTACTGACGGCAGAAGAGAAAACACGTAGTCTGGGTCCTAAATGGCACTGGGGAGAATGATGATCCACAAGACCAGTATCAGCACCAGCCCATAATAGGTTGCAGTGCACTGAGGAGAATGATGATGCACAAGACCAGTACCAGAACCAGCTCATAATAGATTGCAGTGCACTGAGGAGAAGGATGATGCACAAGACCAGTACCAGAACAAACCCATAATAGGCTGCAGTGTACTGGGGAGAATGATCCACAAGACCAGTATCAGAACCAGCTCATAATAGGCTGCAGTGTACTGGGGAGAATGATGATCCACAAGACCAGTATCAGAACCAGCTCATAATAGGCTGCAGTGTACTGGGGAGAATGATGATCCACAAGACCAGTATCAGAACCAACCCATATTCCAATGTTAATGCCGATACATCCTAACAAAACACACCTATGACTGCTGTTCTAACGTGCTTTGCTGGACCTATCGAAAGTGATCCAAATGTTTTCCTGAATCAAACATGCATTCAAAACACACTGGGCTTTTGATTGAATATTCAAATGGATGTTTGGCAGAAAATCAAGTTATTTATTTAACGTTTAATCATTCATTTGTTATTTAATGGAGAGAAAAAAATGCTTGATTGTATTTAAAGGCATGAATGCCTCGTATGCTGTGTAATGACATGAATGAATCTGAATCTTGCCTATGCCGTTCGGCGATCGACTCTAATCTCTAGCCACTTTAATAATTAAAAAGTGGATGTAATAAATGTATCACTAGCCGCTTTAAACGATGCCACTTATATAATGTTTACATATCCTACATTACTCATCTCATATGTATATACTGTACTCTATACCATCTACTGCATCTTGCCTATGCCGGTCAGCCATCGCTCATCCATATATTTATATGTACATACTAGTATTCATTCCTTTACACTTGTGTGTATAAGGTAGTTGTTGTGAAATTGTTAGATTACTTGTTAGATACTACTGCATGGCCGGAACTAGAAGCACAAGCATTTCGTTACACTCGCATTAACATCTGCTAACCATGTGTATGTGACGAATAAAATTTGATTTGATTTGATGCCTTGTATGCTGTGTAATGACATGAATGCCTCGTATGCTGTGTAATGACATGAATGCCTCGTATGCTGTGTAATGACATGAATGCCTTGTATGCTGTGTAATGACATGAATGTCTCGTATGCTGTGTAATGACATGAATGCCTCGTATGCTGTGTAATGACATGAATGATTCATTTATTGCATTGAAGTAGGCTAAGTCAGGTTAAGACAGATAAAACAGGACGTGATGTCACAGCTCCATGGTGGATACAGTAGATTATATAAGGCTACTATGTGAGTCAAGAGAAAAATAACACACTTTATTCAGGCTACATTATGGCATGCTAAATGTTTCTGATCAGTGATAGATGAGCAAACGAATAAATGAGTTACCACTTCCACCTGTCTGGCCAGAGATCAAATAAACAAATATACAGACAGAGATTCAGAGAAACAACATGACGTTGATTATCAGACAAGCCACAGGCTTTAGGTAGGCAGTAGGACAGGCTCCTAGGAGAGTGAAGAGCAACATAAGGTAGGCAGTAGGACAGGCTCCTAGGAGAGTGAAGAGCAACATAAGATAGGCAGTAGGACAGGCTCCTAGGAGAGTGAAGAGCAACATAAGATAGGCAGTAGGACAGGCTGCTAGGAGAGTGAAGAGCTACATAAGGTAGGCAGTAGGACAGGCTCCTAGGAGAGTGAAGAGCTACATAAGATAGGCAGTAGGACAGGCTGCTAGGAGAGTGAAGAGCAACATAAGGTAGGCAGTAGGACAGGCTGCTAGGAGAGTGAAGAGCAACATAAGGTAGGCAGTAGGACAGGCTGCTAGGAGAGTGAAGAGCTACATAAGATAGGCAGTAGGACAGGCTGCTAGGAGAGTGAAGAGCAACATAAGGTAGGCAGTAGGACAGGCTACTAGGAGAGTGAAGAGCTACATAAGGTAGGCAGTAGGACAGGCTCCTAGGAGAGTGAAGAGCAACATAAGGTAGGCAGTAGGACAGGCTGCTAGGAGAGTGAAGAGCAACATAAGGTAGGCAGTAGGACAGGCTCCTAGGAGAGTGAAGAGCTACATAAGGTAGGCAGTAGGACAGGCTGCTAGGAGAGTGAAGAGCAACATAAGGTAGGCAGTAGGACAGGCTCCTAGGAGAGTGAAGAGCAACATAAGGTAGGCAGTAGGACAGGCTCCTAGGAGAGTGAAGAGCTACATAAGGTAGGCAGTGGGACAGGCTACTAGGAGAGTGAAGAGCTACATAAGGTAGGCAGTGGGACAGGCTACTAGGAGAGTGAAGAGCTACATAAGGTAGGCAGTAGGACAGGCTACTAGGAGAGTGAAGAGCTACATAAGATAGGCAGTAGGACAGGCTGCTAGGAGAGTGAAGAGCAACATAAGGTAGGCAGTAGGACAGGCTCCTAGGAGAGTGAAGAGCTACATAAGGTAGGCAGTAGGACAGGCTACTAGGAGAGTGAAGAGCTACATAAGGTAGGCAGTAGGACAGGCTGCTAGGAGAGTGAAGAGCAACATAAGGTAGGCAGTAGGACAGGCTACTAGGAGAGTGAAGAGCAACATAAGGTAGGCAGTAGGACAGGCTGCTAGGAGAGTGAAGAGCTACATAAGGTAGGCAGTAGGACAGGCTACTAGGAGAGTGAAGAGCAACATAAGGTAGGCAGTAGGACAGGCTGCTAGGAGAGTGAAGAGCTACATAAGGTAGGCAGTAGGACAGGCTCCTAGGAGAGTGAAGAGCAACACAAGGTAGGCAGTAGGACAGGTAAGTTAATATAACAGTTGGATATGACTTTGGGCGTTTCAGTATAAGCGAGAGAGAGAGAGAAAACAGAAACAGAAAGAGA
Organism: Brachymystax lenok tsinlingensis; assembly: GCA_030435695.1. Taxonomy (NCBI): domain Eukaryota; kingdom Metazoa; phylum Chordata; class Actinopteri; order Salmoniformes; family Salmonidae; genus Brachymystax; species Brachymystax lenok. The sequence goes on from CM059789.1 coordinate 62,727,921, forward strand.
GCGAAAGAGAACAGAAACAGAAATAGAGAGTGTACATCGCTAGGCAACCCCACAGTGGTCTGGTCTGCATGTGGACTGTAACTGTTTGGGTGGCTCGTTGTAATCACACTTATTGTTTTAATTGCTCACAAACATTTTGGGGGAGTGGAGGTCCAAAGCACATGTTTAAATTGAATTAAAAGTTGAAAAGATTGAACCGTGTTCTGTGTGCTAAACACAGAGCAGCAGACTAGATGATTATGGTTAAGTCCCAAATAGCACCCTATTCCCTATAGGCTTCTGGACAAAAGTAGCTCACTATATAGGGAATAGCAGACCATTTGGGACGCAACCTATGACATTGAGCCCCATCCTGAAAATATAGAGACTATAGCCCGGTGGGTTTAACAGCCCTAATAAATGACTCATCAAGAGGTGGTCCAGTGAGTTGTCAAAGCCTTGTCTTCTACGGTCAACGGCTCGGTAAACGGCTGTCATAAACTATGTACATTGGTGGTATTCACACCAGACCCAGAGAACTAGGGTTCACTTCCAAAGAGAGGAACCATCTACCTGCAGTAAGGGAATACACACACCACACCGAATGTCCATCTGCCGGCCATCTGCAGTTCCTTCACCGTTCCTTCGCTGCAGTGGGTTTTAGGGACCACCCGCTCGCTGTTGGGCGTCTGACTGACGTCATTTTCGTGGGATTGTACATCTGCATGCACTCGGTTTGCCAATTATGGCACTCTGTTGTACTCTCGGCCAGCAAACGCTACCAGTGTGTCGATACTCTTCAGATAGTTCACTAGTCTCTAACTCTGCAGTCTTCCCTTCCCTACCCTTCACTAGTCTCTAACTCTGCAGTCTTCCCTTCCATACCTTTTGGCTTGTGAACATCATTTCTAGGTGAACATGTAGACCAAACTGTAATTTTAGTATCCATATTTATAGAGTCAAATACTACCAGATAAAACCCTCTCTTTTAATTAAACCTCTTGTTGGCAAGTTGTTGCTAACACAAGATAGATAACACACACATGCTATGCTCCGTATTGATGTGCAATTACAAGAGCAGTCAAAGTGGCTGGCCACAAGGGTCGACCATCCCCATGACCCACTGCTCTACACCCTGTCAATTAGACAGCAGAGCTCTAAATCCTGCCAATCAGACAGCAGAGCTCTAAATCCTGCCAATCAGACAGCAGAGCTCTAAACCATGTCAATCAGACAGCAGAGCTCTAAACCCTGCCAATCAGACAGCAGAGCTCTAAATCCTGCCAATCAATCAGCAGAGCTCCAAATCCTGTCAATTAGACAGCAGAGCTCTAAACCCTGCCAATCAGACAGCAGAGCTCTAAACCATGTCAATCAGACAGCAGAGCTCTAAACCCTGCCAATCAGACAGCAGAGCTCTAAATCCTGCCAATCAATCAGCAGAGCTCCAAATCCTGTCAATTAGACAGCAGAGCTCTAAATCCTGCCAATCAGACAGCAGAGCTCTAAACCATGTCAATCATACAGCAGAGCTCTAAACCCTGCCAATCAGACAGCAGAGCTCTAAACCCTGCCAATCAATCAGCAGAGCTCCAAATCCTGTCAATCAGACAGCAGAGCTCTAAACCCTGCCAATCAGACAGCAGAGCTCTAAACCCTGCCAATCAGACAGCAGAGTTCTAAATCCTGCCAATCAATCAGCAGAGCTCCAAATCCTGTCAATTAGACAGCAGAGCTCTAAACCCTGCCAATCAGACAGCAGAGCTCTAAACCCTGCCAATCAGACAGCAGAGCTCTAAATCCTGCCAATCAATCAGCAGAGCTCCAAATCCTGCCAATCAGACAGCAGAGCTCTAAATCCTGCCAATCAGACACCAGAGCTCTAAACCATGTCAATCAGACAGCAGTGCTCTAAACGCTGTCAATCAGACTGCAGAGCTCGAAATCCTGCCAATCAGACAGCAGAGCTCTAAACCATGTCAATCAGACAGCAGAGCTCTAAACCCTGTCAATTAGACAGCAGAGCTCCAAATCCTGTCAATTAGACAGCAGAGCTCTAAACCCTGCCAATCAGACAGCAGAGCTCTAAACCATGTCAATTAGACAGCAGAGCTCTAAACCCTGCCAATCAGACAGCAGAGCTCTAAATCCTGCCAATCAATCAGCAGAGCTCCAAATCCTGTCAATTAGACAGCAGAGCTCTAAATCCTGCCAATCAGACAGCAGAGCTCTAAACCATGTCAATCATACAGCAGAGCTCTAAACCCTGCCAATCAGACAGCAGAGCTCTAAACCCTGCCAATCAGACAGCAGAGCTCTAAATCCTGTCAATCAGACAGCAGAGCTCTAAACCCTGTCAATCAGACAGCAGAGCTCTAAACCCTGTCAATCAGACAGCAGAGCTCTAAATCCTGCCAATCAATCAGCAGAGCTCCAAATCCTGTCAATTAGACAGCAGAGCTCTAAACCCTGCCAATCAGACAGCAGAGCTCTAAACCCTGCCAATCAGACAGCAGAGCTCTAAATCCTGCCAATCAATCAGCAGAGCTCTAAATCCTGCCAATCAGACAGCAGAGCTCTAAATCCTGCCAATCAGACACCAGAGCTCTAAACCATGTCAATCAGACAGCAGTGCTCTAAACGCTGTCAATCAGACAGCAGAGCTCTAAATCCTGCCAATCAGACAGCAGAGCTCTAAACCATGTCAATCAGACAGCAGAGCTCTAAACCCTGTCAATCAGACAGCAGTGCTCTAAACCATGTAAATCAGACAGCAGAGCTCTAAACTCTGTCAATCAGACAGCAGAGCTCTAAACTCTGTCAATCAGACAGCAGAGCTCTACACCCTGTCAATTAGACAGCAGAGCTCTAAACCTTGTCAATCAGGCAGCAGAGCTCTAAACCATGTCAATCAAACAGCAGAGCTCCAAATCCTGCCAATCAGACAGCAGAGCTCTAAACCATGTCAATCAGACAGCAGAGCTCTAAACACTGTCAATCAGACAGCAGAGCTCTAAACACTGTCAATCAGACAGCAGAGCTCTAAACCCTGTCAATCAGACAGCAGAGCTCTAAATCCTGCCAATCAGACAGCAGAGCTCTAAACCATGTCAATCAGACAGCAGAGCTCTAAACACTGTCAATCAGACAGCAGAGCTCTACACCCTGTCAATTAGACAGCAGAGCTCTACACCCTGTCAATTAGACAGCAGAGCTCTACACCCTGACAATTAGACAGCAGAGCTCTAAATCCTGCCAATCAGACAGCAGAGTTCTAAACCCTGCCAATCAGACAGCAGAGCTCTAAACCATATCAATCAGACAGCAGAGCTCTAAATCTTGCCAATCAGACAGCAGAGCTCTAAACCCTGCCAATCAGACAGCAGAGCTCTAAACCATGTCAATCAGACAGCAGAGCTCTAAACCATGTCAATCAGACAGCAGAGCTCTAAACACTGTCAATCAGACAGCAGAGCTCTACACTCTGTCAATCAGAAACCAGTGCAGCCTGCCATGGCAACTGATTATATTAGTTAAAGGGACAATACACTTCAAAACTTTTGCATTAAGTTTTTTCAGATTCTACGAATAACAATAATCTGAAATGAACAGTTACTTTATTCTCTCTTCATTAGCAATAACAACTATTGTATCACATAAAGAAATAGTTAATTATTCAGTTGAGGACGAGTGATGAGGACAACCGTGGATTTGGGTCAGAGGGAATCTGCTCTGGGTCTGTATCCCTAATGGAACCCTATTTCCTACATAGTGCACTACTTTAGACTAGAACCCATAGGGCCCGATAGGGAATAAGGTGCCATTTGGGACACTGGGAATCACCCAGCCGGTGTCTTCTTCCCAATCCATCGCTTCACAATTCACCTCTCTGCGTCCTTCTGTTTCGCTCACTCCATTTTCCCAACAATATGGTGGTCAGTAAACGAGAGAGGGGGAAAAAGTACAACTCTTGACAGCTTGTCAGGGTCTGACTCAAATCAAAGCAGAGAGACAAAATGTCTTCCTCATTTGTTGGGAACTGGAGTCTTAACGTGTGTCCAAATGGCACCTTATTCCACATATGTTTTTTTGACCAACTTCCTATGGGTAGTGGTCAAACATAGTGCACTAAACAGGGAGCCATTTGGGACTGACATTAGAATTAGTGAAGCATTTTCCCTCCAGATTGGACTCAGGAGCTTGGGGCTTAATCAAGTGGAAACAGTGGATGTGGAGTGTGGGGGTGGCCAGGCCAGGCCAGGGGTAGGGTAGTAGGGTAGTAGAATGGGGCAATTGTTGTCAAGAAAGCCCTCATGTCGAGTCTGCTTTGATGTCTTCCTGCAGGGATAGAGTTCATTTCGACAGTAGCATTCAACCCCAAAGCTAATTTTTGTTTGTACAAGTCTGCAGATGGATTATTTTCTAGCAGATTACTTGCAAATTCTGACTTTCTCTGTAAAGTAGGTTGTGAAATGCACTTTAAATGAATTGTAACTTGACTAGTTTGTGGACTAATTTACAACATTAATGTATTATTTATAATTGTCAGGTATGAGGCATTTTCCACAAAATGTTTTTTTTAAATAGCTTAATTACTCGACTTCCTTCTGTAATGTGTTCCATCCATGTCAGTCAGTCATTATCTCTCTCTCTCTCTCTCTCTCTCTCTCTCTCTCTCTCTCTCTCTCTCTCATGACAATATCAATATTCACGAAAGATTCCTCCTCTCTTTCCCAGTGCGTCTAGATTCCTCCTCTCTTTCCCATTGCCTCTATAATAGCAGACAAGCTCCCACTGATTCCATTGTGTCGCAAAGCCTTTCTCATGCATGTCTAGAATGAAAGCCAGCGTATCGACGGGCTAAGGATAATCACGTTTATAAAGGCTTAGCGTCTCTAAACGAAGCTGCACGGTGTTTCTGCCTCTTGTCTCAAACACTATTATTGTTTTACTGGGGAGAAAAACATCAGGAGTCTCAAATGAGATGTTTGGGAATGTGTACGTAGCCGGTGGACAGGCTATGGGAGAGCATGCGATGCAGAACAAAACGTTTAGAGCAATGCTAAACTATATAACCCATATAGCGGCCAACAAACATTTGTTTGGGGTGATTTAAATCGGTGTTGTTAAAATGGAAAGTTTGACAACTGCACTTTGAACACAAATTAAAAATATCATTTTTTTGACAAATCAAATGTACCTGTTTGAATGTCAAGCGGATCGACGTGTCGCTTACCTTTTTGGTTTAGTTCTCACACAGGTGCACAGGCGCTTCCTGTCCCTCCCGCGACATACCCGAGGTCAACAAATGAACATCTTCACTGACCGTTGGCCAACTCTTGCTCGATGGAAGGAACCGAACACGTTTCAAACTTGTGAATTAAATCGTAGTTACAAGAAGTTGTAACTTCGCTGTAAAGAAGGGACGCGGCAGAATATGAGGTGCATTATTCTCAGCCTACAGTGTAGGATTCTTAGGATGGAAATTGCCAGTTGTCAGTGTTGGAGGAGGTTCTCTCAACAGCACAAAGTGGATATTTGCATTCAGCCAACCCTCCCCTCGCCTTTCATTGCTACCATTGTTTGTCACAGCCCGGGTTCTTATTTGGCTCCCGCAAAAATCCTTGATGGCCACAGCTCAAAGAGTGTAGCGCTCCCGGGAGTTGCGCTTCTCGGTAATTACAATGTCGTATATGTCGTGGTATGAAACACAACATTAGCCTACTATAGACCGTTCATCTGTGCGCTAATCTAAGCTCTGGATCATATAAGAATACAGAGAGACAGTAGGCTTACAAAGGAGAGGGAATTCCAAATGGGTTGCCAATATTGACAAGGGAAATATAGGCGGCAGGCATTGCCTTAAGTAAATCAGGCTTATATTTTGGTTTCTGGGGTAAGACAGCTCATGAGACATGTATAAATTGTATGAGGCATTTAGAAGTTATATTTTTCAAGAACAATGGATATATATAATTAATTTAAAAAATCTTAAAATGTATGTAAAAAATCCCAGATTGCTCATATCAATCCCTCCTAAATAAAATGGTGTCACTAGTTTTGCTGTCTGCCGTTGTACTCATCGGATATATAGATTATACATTCGATTTGTAACACGTTGTTTATCGACAAACAATCACAATGCAGACAGTTCCAGAATGCTCTATCCCCCCTGGCAGCAACAGGTGTCCTCTAGTGGTCTTCTCCATTCCCTGGACATTGTATTCTGCTATTTCTAATCCTTTGACACATGATACAAACAAACATTAAGCCTTCCTGGACAGAACAGGGCTAGGAAACGTAAAAATATGAATATACAGTATATATAATGTTTATTAAAATACATCATTGACAAAGACATATATGCATTATTATAATTCATGATGAAATAACATATAAATACAGTATAATTATACAGTAAAATGTATACATATATAGATTTGAATGCTTCTATAGCTAGATATGTTTTGCATTAAAACTGGCAGTGGTGATTTGATATTGTTCCTCTGGTTCTGGAAGGCAGCAGCAGGGTTCCAGGTTCCAATGAGGAAGTAGTAGAGAGAACAGCTAAGGAGCAGCACCTAACACCTGAGATACAGCGTTGGGAGGAAAGCTCTCGTACACACAAGACACACAACCCACTCTGACAGAGAGGTAGTGTCCCAAATGTCACCCTATTCCCTAAATAGTGCACTACTTTAGACTAGAGCCCTATGAGCCCTGGTCAAAGGTAGTGCACTATAAAATGGAATAGTGTACCATTTGGGACGAAGGAGACAGTACTTAATTTCTGGGAACAAGCAAATCTACAGGTCAACACAGAGGAGGAAATGATGTCACTTTTGATGACGTCTGACCTCTGTCCACATAGAGCTGTACTGTATCTAGTCTCCCTTTGTGAACGTCCATCTGTAGAGTAGCTTGGTCCAGCAGGATGTTTAAACTCATTTGATTCAGATTCAGAACTGTGCCATAGAAAACAGCTTACAAAACTGCACCACCATGTCTTCAGCAACCCTTTACAATAGAATACCCACAGCAGTCAAGTCAGCCACACTACAGTTTCCATCAGGGTGTCTGATCCCAGGATATCTCAGGGAAACTGTCTGGCTCTGGCAGCCTGCCTGGCACAAAATGAAGGGGGGTTCAGATCCTGGGCTGTCTGAATGGCACCTTGTTATATAGTGCACTACATTTGCCAAAGGTCTACAGGGTTAGAGTTAGGGCTAACCAATAGGGCTCTGGTCAAAAGTAGGGCACTATATAGGGAATAGGGTGCCATCTCAGACTGGGCAGCCTCAGGACAGAAGTGGAGACATTCCCATTGGGTGAGGAGGTGGAGTCCTTCTTCAGACAGACGGGTGTGGTCAGTCAGTCCTTTAAAGGTCTCTCAGTCTCTGACTGTTACTGTGACTGGGGTCCTATTGGGTCATGTCTGGTGGTGGTGGTGGTAGTGGTGGTGATGGTGGTGTTCGTGGTGGTGGCGGTGCTCGTGACGCTGCACCAGAGGCAACACAAAGGACCCAGGGCTGCCGTGCAGCCCAGACCCCTGCTCCCTCTCCTTCTCCCTCTCAAGACAAGGGGGAGGCGGGGGAGCCTGCTGCTGCTGCTGGGGATTGGAGTGAGGGGACAGGGGCGTTTTGGACGGGGACAGGCCATGACCCTCCCTGGCTTTGGCTCGGAGCCGTTTGCTGTGGCTGTGCTGCAGAGGGTGCTGATGGTGGCTGGAGGAGGGGAGGTGGTACACATCCTGACCTCCGTGACCCCCAGATGAGGAGTTCCCCGTCTGCAGCAGGGTCTGGAGAGGAGGAGGCTGAGGAGGGTAATGCCCCCCAGCGTGGTATTTACTGGACTTGCCCCTTTCAATCCCCCCATTGGTCCCTCCGACGCCGACTCCTTTAGATGTTCCTTTGGGGGACTTGAGGAAGTGTGACGCGCCCCGACCCCGGGCTTCTAGAGGGGTGTAGTTCTCACCGATGACCTGCGAGCGGCGCTGGTGGGCGTGGGCGGCATGGGCCTCGGGCTCCTGGGAACGGGAGCGATTCTGGGACTGGGAGGTCCGCACATGGGTCTCCTGGGGGGGCGGGGGAAGGGTGGATCCTGGAGGAGGGAGAGAGAGAGAGAGAGAGAGAGAGAGAGAGAGAGAGAGAGAGAGAGAGAGAGAGAGAGAGAGAGAGAGAGAGAGAGAGAGAAAGAGAGAGAGAGAGAGAGAGAGAGAGAGAGAGAGAGAGAGAGAGAGAGAGAGAGAGAGAGAGAGAGAGAGAGAGAGAGAGAGAGAGAAAGATTACAGAGAGCGAGAGAGGGAGAGATTACAGAGAGCGAGAGAGATCACAGAGAGAGAGAGAATCACATAATAGGTTGTATGGACGGACTCACTCTGTATGCAATAATAGCGTTTAACATTGTGTTTTAATGACTACCTCATCTCTGTACCCCCCACATACTGTACAATTATCTGTAAGGTCCCTCAGTCAAGCAGTGAATTTCAAACACAGATTCAACCACAAAGACCAGGGAGGTTTTGCACCTATTGGTAGATGGGTAAAAATAAAAAAAAGCTGACATTGAATATCCCTTTGAGCATGGTGAAGTTATTAATTACACTTTGGATGGTGTATCAACACACCCAGTCACTATAAACATACAGGCGTCCTTCCTAAATCAGTTGCCGGAGAGGAAGGAAATCGCTCAGGGATTTCACCATGAGGCCAATTCTGATTTTAAAACAGTTACAGAGTTTTAATGGCTGTGATAGGAGGTAACTGAGGATGGATCAACAACATTGTAGTTACTCCACAATACTAACCTAAATGACAGAGTGAAAAGAAGGAAGCCTGTAGAGTACAAAGATATTCCAGAGCATGCATTCTGTTTGCAACAAGGCACTAAAGTAAAACTGCAAAAAAATGTGTCAAAGCAATTCACTTTCTGTCCTGAATACAAAGTGTTATGTTTGGGACAAGTCCAATACAACACATTACTGAGTATCACTTTCCATATTTTTAAGCATAGTGGTGGCAGCATCATGTTATGGGTATGATTGTAATCGTTAAGGACTGTGGAGTTTTTCAGGATAAAAAAGAAAACGGAGTGGAGCTAAGCACAGGCAAAAATCCTAGAGAAAAACCTGGTTCAGTCTACTATCCACCAGACACTGGGAGATGAATTCACCTTTCAGCAGGACAATAACCTAAAACACAAGGCCAAATTTACACTGGAGTTGATTACCAAGAAGACAGTGAATGTTCCTTAGTGACAGAGTTACAGTTTGGACATGGACTGTTTGAAAATCAGTTTTGACTGCTTGAAAATAGATGGCAAGACCTGAAAATGGTTGTCTAGAAATGATCAACAACCAATTTGACCGAGCTTTGAGAATTTTGAAAAGAATAATGGACAAATGTTGCTCAATCCGGGTGTAGAAATCTCCCCAGAAAGACTTACACAGGAAGACTCATAGCTCAGGGGGTTGAATACCTATCTAATCAAGATATATTTGTATATTTCTTTTCATGTTGTTTTTTATTTTGTACAAATGTTCATTTTATGTAAATCGTTGACAAAAAAAATGACAATTAAATTTGAATTCAACTCAACAAAATGTGTAAAAAGTCAAGGGGTGTGAATCCTCTCTGAAGGCAGCGTATGTTGTATAATAGACAAGTTCACTACAAGGCCACTTTATTCTCCAGAGGTTTAATTGGCTATCTGGCTCCAACACGTTGTAATTGTTTGTACAGGAAAGAGATAAGCTGAGTGGTACCAACCTTCAAACCTGGAGGTGTAGTTCTCTATACCAGCTAGGTCCAGATAGTGATTCCTCCTCTCAGTGTTCTCATCCACACAGTAATGCTGTCCATCACTGTTCTGACCTGGGTGGGCTGGCCTGGTGTAGGAGGACAGACGTCTGTTAGGGTGTGTGTGGTAGTGCCGTGTGTGTGTGTGTGTGTGTGTGTGTGTGTGTGTGTGTGTGTGTGTGTGTGTGTGTGTGTGTGTGACCTGATGTGAGAAGAAAGCCGTCTGTCTGCTGATCGGCCCTCCTCCTGGTGAAGGCGTCCTGACTCCCGGTCTGATGAGAGACAACAACATATAAACATAAACTACATGAACAACTACAACATAAACAAAAACAGCCCTGTACAAACAACTAGCTACATCCCACAGAGAGAGACAGAATACAGCCATGATAAAGTTTACATAGATCTCTCTCTCTCTCTCTCTCTCTCTCTCTCTCTCTCTCTCTCTCTCTCTCTCTCTCTCTCTCTCTCCCATGCATACAGAGTGAGTCCGTCCATACAACCTATTATGTGATTTTCTCTCTCTCTCTCTCTCTCTCTCTCTCTCTCTCTCTCTGTGACTGTGATCTCTCTCTTTCTCGCTCTCTTTCTCTCTCTCTTTCTCTCTCTCTTTTTCTCTCTCTCTCTCTCTCTCTCTTCCCCTCTCTCTCTCTCTCTCAATTCAAATCAATTCAATTTAAGGGCTTTATTGGCCTGGGAAACAGATGTTAACATTTTTCCAAAGCAAGTGAAGAAGATAATAAAAAAAAGTGAAATAAACAATAAAAAGTAACAGTAAACATCAGTAAACATCACACTGACAGAAGTTCCAAAATAATAAAGACATTTCAAATGTCATATTATGTGCAAATAGTTAAAGTACAAAGGGGAAAATAAATAAATATAAATATAGGTTGTATTTACAATGGTGTTTGTTCTTCACTGGTTGCTATTTTCTTGTGGCAACAGGTCACAAATCTTGCTGCTGTGATTGCACACTGTGGTATTTCACCCAGTAGATATGGGAGTCTATCAAAATTAGGCTTGTTTTCAAATTCTTTGTGGGTCTGTGTAATCTGAGGGAAATATGTGTCACTAATATGGTCATACATTTGGCAGGAGGTTAGGAAGTGCAGCTCAGTTTCCACCTCATTTTGTGGGCAGTGTGCACATAGCCTGTCTTCTCTTGAGAGCCAGGTCTGCCTACGGCGGCCTTTCTCAATAGCAAGGCTATACTCACTGAGTCTGTACATAGTCAAAGCTTTCCTTAAGTTTGGGTCAGTCACAGTGGTCAGGTATTCTGCCACTGTGGACTCTCTGTTTAGGGCCAAATAGCATTCTAGTTTGCTCAGTTTTTTTGTTAATTCTTTCCAATGTGTCAAGTAATTATCATTTTTTTTCTCACCATCTTGTTGGTTCTAATTGTGTTGCTGTCCTGGGGCTCTGTGGGGTGTGTTTGTGTTTGTGAACAGAGCCCCAGGACCAGCTTGCTCAGGGACTCTTCTCCAGGTTAATCTCTCTGTAGGTGATGGCTTTGTTATGGAAGGTTTGGGAATCGCTTCCTTTTAGGTGGTTGTAGAATTTAATGTCTCTTTTCTGGATTTTGATCATTAGCGGATATCGGCCTAATTCTGCTCTGCATGCATTATTTGGTGTTTTACATTGCACACAAAGGATATTTTAGCAGATTTCTGCATGCAGAGTCTCAATTTGGTGTTTGTCCCATTTTGTGAATTCTTGGTTGGTGAGCAGACCCCAGACCTCACAACCATAAAGGGCAATGGGTTCTATAACTGATTCAAGTATTTTTAGCCCGATCCTAATTGGTATGTCAAATGTTATGTTCCTTTTGATGGCATAGAAGGCCCTTCTTGCCTTGTCTCTCAGATCGTTCACAGCTTTGTGGAAGTTACCTGTGGCGCTGATGTTTAGGCCGAGGTATGTATCGTTTTGTTGTCTAGATGGAATTTGTATTTGTGGTCCTGGCAACTGGACCTTTTTTGTCTTACTGAGATTTTCTGTCAGCGCCCAGGTCTGATAGAATCTGTGCAGAAGATCTAGGTGCTGTTGTAGGCCCTCCTTGGTTGGGGACAGAAGCACCAGATCATCAGCAAACAGTAGACATTTGACTTCAGATTCTAGTAGGGTGAGGCTGGGTGCTGCAGACTGTTCTAGTGCCCTCGCCAATTCATTGATATATATGTTGAAGAGGGTGGGGCTTAAGCTGCATCCCTGTCTCACCCCACAGCCCTGTGGAAAGAAATGTGTGTGTTTTTTGCTAATTTTAACCACAGACTTGTTGTTTGTGTTCATGGATTTTATAAAGTTGTATGTTTTCTCCCCAACACCACTTTCCATCAATTTGTACAGCAGACCCTCATGCCAAATTGAGTCAAAGGATTTTTGAAGTCAACAAAGCATGAGAAGACTTTGCCTTTGTTTTGGTTTGTTTGTTTCTCAATTAGGGTGAATATCTGGTCTGTCGTATGGCAATTTGGTAAAAAGCCAATTTGACTTTTGCTCAGTACATTGTTTTCACTGAGGAAATGTACGAGTCTGCTGTTAATGATAATGCAGAGGATTTTCCCAAGGTTGCTGTTGACGCATATCCCACGGTAGTTATTGGTGTCAAATTTGTCTCCACTTTTGTGGATTGGGGTGATCAGTCGTTTGTTCCAAATATTGGGGAAGATGCCAGAGCTAAGGATGATGTTAAAGAGTTTAATTACAGCCAATTGGAATTTGTGGTCTGTATATTTTATCATTTAATTTAGGATACTGTCAACACCACAGGCCTTTTTGGGTTGGAGGTTTGTATTTTGTCCTGTAGTTCATTCAATGTAATTGGAGAATCCAGTGGGTTCTGGTAGTCTTTAATAGTTGATTCTAAGATTTGTATTTGATCATGTATATGTTTTTGCTGTTTGTTATTTGTTATAGGGCCAAAAGATTGGAGAAGTGGTTTACCAATACATCTCCGTTTTGGATAGATAACTCTTTGTGTTGTTGTTTGTTTAGTGTTTTCCAATTTTCCCAGAAGTGGTTTGAGTCTATGGATTCTTCAATTACATTGAGCTGATTTCTGACGTGAGGTTCCTTCTGTTTTTCGTAGGCTATTTCTGTATTGTTTTAGTGATTCACCATAGTGAAGGCGTAGACTCAGGTTTTCTGGGTCTCTATGTTTTTGGTTGGACAGGTTTCTCAATTTCTTTCTTAGGTTTTTGCATTTTTCATTAAACCATTTGTCATTGTTGTTCATTTTCTTTGGTTTTCTGTTTGAAATTTTGAGATTTGATAGGGAAGCTGAGAAGTCAAATATACTGTATAGGTTTTCTACAGCAGAGTTTACACCTTAACTACTACAGTGGAACGTTTTGTCCAGGAAGTTGTCTAAAAGGCATTGAATTTGTTGTTGCCTCATTTTCTTTTGGTAGGTTTCCACACTACTTTCTTTCCATCTATAGCCTTTCTGAATATTATTCAGTTCCTTTGGCTTTGATGCCTTATGATTGAGTATTTTTCTGTTCAAGTAGACTGTGATTATGCTGTGATCTGATAGGGGTGTCAGTGGGCTGACTGTGAAATCTCTGAGAGACTCTGGGTTGAGGTCAGTGATAAAGTAGTCTACAGTACTACTGCCAAAAGATGAGCTATAGGTGTACTTACCGTAGGAATCCCCTCGAAGCCTACCATTGACTATATACATACCCAGCATGCAACAGAGCTGAAGGAGTTGTGAAACGTTTTTGTTGGTTATGCTGTCGTAGTTGTGCCTATGGGGGCACATGGGGGAGGGGATGCTGTCACCTCCAGGTAGGTGTTTGTCCCCCTGTGTGCTGAGGGTGTCAGGTTCTCTCTCTCTCAATATATACATATATCCCTCCCTCCATGTCTCTTACCTGGTCCAGTGGAGATGTGGTCTCTCCTGCGAGCACTGGGCTCTGGTGTGACGGTCAGTTTGACCCGTAGGGTCTTCCTCTTACTGTAGCAGGACGAGTGATTGACAGAGGCGTCCACCACATCATAGATGGTGTGCATCAGACTGGACATGTCCTGGGGAGGAGGAGTGGACAAACACAGCTTATTATTACACATGTTATAACACATTGTAACCTTCTCAGTAAGGACAAAGATAAAGGCTCCACTGTTCCTTATATAGGGCACTACCTTTGACCAGGATCTATAGGGCTGTAGTCAAAAGTAGTGTACTATGTAGGGAAGAGAGGGCTATTTGGGATGCAGACATAGACATACAGTGGGGAAAAAAAGTATTTAGTCAGCCACCAATTGTGCAAGTTCTCTCACTTAAAAAGATGAGAGAGGCCTGTAATTTTCATCATAGGTACACTTCAACTATGACAGACAAAATGAGGAAAAAAAATCCAGAAAATCACATTGTAGGATTTGTTATGAATTTACTTGCAAATTATGGTGGAAAATAAGTATTTGGTCAATAACAAAAGTTTATCTCAATACTTTGTTATATACCCTTTGTTGGCAATGACAGAGGTCAAACGTTTTCTGTAAGTCTTCACAAGGTTTTCACACACTGTTGCTGGTATTTTGGCCCATTCCTCCATGCAGATCTCCTCTAGAGCAGTGATGTTTTGAAAGATTTTCTATGGGGTTGAGATCTGGAGACTGGCTAGGCCACTCCAGGACCTTGAAATGCTTCTTACGAAGCCACTCCTTCGTTGCCCGGGCGGTGTGTTTGGGATCATTGTCATGCTGAAAGACCCAGCCACGTTTCATCTTCAATGCCCTTGCTGATGGAAGGAGGTTTTCACTCAAAATCTCACGATACATGGCCCCATTCATTCTTTCCTTTACACGGATCAGTCGTCCTGGTCCTTTGCAGAAAAAACAGCCCCAAAGCATGATGTTTCCACCCCCATGCTTCACAGTAGGTATGGTGTTCTTTGGATGCAACTCAGCATTCTTTGTCCTCCAAACACGACGAGTTGAGTTTTTACCAAAAAGTTCTATTTTGGTTTCATCTGACATTCTCCCAATCCTCATCTGGATCATCCAAATGCTCTCTAGCAAACTTTATACGGGCCTGAACATGTACTGGCTTAAGCAGGGGGACACGTCTGGCACTGCAGGATTTGAGTCCCTGGCGGCGAGTGTGTTACTGATGGTAGGCTTTGTTACTTTGGTCCCAGCTCTCTGCAGGTCATTCACTAGGTCCCCGTGTGGTTCTGGGATTTTTGCTCACCGTTCTTGTGATCATTTTGACCCACGGGTGAGATCTTATGCGTGGAGCCCCAGATCAAGGAAGATTATCAGTGGTCTTGTATGTCTTCCATTTCCTAATAATTGCTCCCACAGTTGATTTCTTCAAACCAAGCTGCTTACCTATTGCAGATTCAGTCTTCCCAACCTGGTGCAGGTCTACAATTTTGTTTCTGGTGTCCTTTGACAGCTCTTTGGTCTTGGCCATAGTGGAGTTTGGAGTGTGACTGTTTGAGGTTGTGGACAGGTGTCTTTTATACTGATAACAAGTTCAAACAGGTGCCATTAATACAGGTAATGAGTGGAGGACAGAGGAGCCTCTTAAAGAAGAAGTTACAGGTCTGTGAGAGCCAGAAATCTTGCTTGTTTGTATGTGACCAAATACTTATTTTCCACCATAATTTGCAAATAAATTCATAAAAAATCCTACAATGTGATTTTCTGGATTTCTTTTCCTCATTTTGTCTGTCATAGTTGAAGTGTACCTATGATGGAAATTACAGGCCTCTCTCATCTTTTTAAGTGAGAGAACTTGCACAATTGGTGGCTGACTAAATACTTTTTTTCCCCACTGTATGGTGTTATCCCCGGTGTCCTGGCTAAATTCCCAATCTGGTCCTCATACCATCATGGCCTAATCATCCCCAGCTTCCAATTGGCTCATTCACCCCCACCCCATAACTATCCCCAGGTCGTTGCTGTAAATGAGAATGTGTTTTCAGTCAACTGACCTGCTAAAATTAGGGTTGAATAAATGAAAAAAAGCCTTACCTCTTTAGTAACTTTTCCGCTGTTGTCAAAGTCATAGAGGGTGAAGATCCACTCCTGACGATTATCTTCCTCCACTGATACGTCACACTCTAGGTCCTGTCAGCATGGAGAGACAAGGAATACTCCTGGTTAATGACCAAGACAGCATCCTGTCCAGGTGTATTTGTACATCAGACTGCCTCACGCTACAGGGCCGTTCTGGCTGGGACAAGGCTTACTTACTTAATAACAAAAATACACCCCTATTTGCCCTGGTCAAAATGTGTGCACTATATAGGGAATAGGGTGCCATTTAGGACGAATCCTAGGTGATCCTCTTTGCCTAGAAACACAAACACAGTGACTTTAACAACCAGCAGAGGGCAGCAGAGTCAAACCTTTCCTTTCCTACTGCAGCATTTATTCTCTCCACACAGTCACTCTCCACTACTGACTGCTTTTCCACAGTCACTCACTCTCCCCTGCTGGCTTCTTTTCAAAGCAGGAATATAAACCAGTAAAAGAATCACATTCAGCAAAAGCCCTTTAACTGCCGTGACGACCTGCAGTTGGAGAAAAGAGGGAGAAAAGGAGAAGAGAGGGAAGGGGAATGGGGAGGAGGAATGCCCTACCACCACAATATAACATCATGCCTTTCTTCCTGGTCCAGGAAAAAGACCTTAACCACAATTCTCAGTTACAGCTTTTCTGGAAGTAACTTTGATCCAGAGGTATCTGGTAACATGACTGTAATTGAAAAAATAAACGTTCGGAGCGGCAGGCGGGCAGAGAGGCTGTGCTACAGGCATAGAGAGGGAGCTAGCTGACAGAAAGAGAGAGAGAGAGATAATGTAGTGTACACTATATCTAGCATGTAATGTAGACTACAATCAACATAAGATCCATAGCATGTAGTGTATACTACATTCAACATATAAGATCCAGAGAAAGATGTAAAAAAGTCTAGTGTTTAACTTACATCCAGGCTGATGCGTTTCTTCCCTTTGCCTGCGTCCCCTCCTCTCAGTAGCTGCCTGTCTGGCTCTGGGTCTGTGTGGGGGTACTGCAGGTAACTGTCACAGCCCTCAGCAGCCTTCTCTGGAGGTAGAACCACTGGAACAACACAACAACACACATCTTTATCTTCATCTTTATTCAGATCCCATTAGCTGACGCCATGACGACTTCCTGGGGTCCTAAACCCAACAACACAGAGACGTAACAGACAAGACGACAGCTAGTCTTCCTGGGGTCCTAAACCCAACAACACAGAGACGTAGCAGACAAGACGACAGCTAGTCTTCCCGGGGTCCTAAACCCAACAACATAGAGACGTAACAGACATGACGACAGCTAGTCTTCCCGGGGTCCTAAACCCAACAACACAGAGACGTAACAGACAAGACGACAGCTAGTCTTCCGGGGTCCTAAACCCAACAACACAGAGACGTAACAGACAAGACGACAGCTAGTCTTCCCGGGGTCCTAAACCCAACAACACAGAGACGTAACAGACAAGACGACAGCTAGTCTTCCCGGGGTCCTAAACCCAACAACACAGAGACGTAACAGACAAGACGACAGCTAGTCTTCCCGGGGTCCTAAACCCAACAACACAGAGACGTAACAGACAAGACGACAGCTAGTCTTCCTGAGGTCCTAGACCCAACAACACAGAGACGTAACAGACATGAGACTCTATTGAAGACTTTACAACATCCACTTGGAATAGGAAATACGTTTTTCATCATGGACTCATATAGAATGTGGACTCAAAGATAGTTATTCTGCTGTACATACAAGTCATGTATTTAACTGTGCAGTATCAGTGATTGTGAGAGCTGATCTAGGATCAGCTTAGCCTTTTAGATCATAATGAATAATATTATATGGACAGATTCTAGATCAGCGCTCTAAGATGTTTTGTGGATGACAGGATACTCATATCTTAACGCGTCTGAAACATTGAAACATGTATTCTTCTACTTACCCTCTAGGGGACAGTGGTGGTCTAAGAACTGTCTCCCCTTCAGCTCACTATGTGGAAACTCCTAGGAGGGCAAGAGAGGCAGGACAGAGGGGAGAAAGGGAGGAGAGAGAGAGGAGAAAGGTAGAGAGGAGGAGAGAGAGAGGGAGGAGAGAGGGGGAGGAGAGAGAGAGGGAGGAGAGAGGAGGAGAGAGAGAGGGAGGAGAGAGTGAGGAGAGAGAGATGTAAGTGAATCTACAGCTTTTTGACGCCAGACACTGAGAAAACCAGTTACAGCTGAAGCATTTCCTAATCTGGGAAGGAGGAGAGAGAGAGAGAGAGAGAGAGAGAGAGAGAGAGAGAGAGAGAGAGAGAGAATTAGAGAGAAAGAGAAAGAGAAAGAGAGACAAACACTTTGAACATTTGCATGCTTATAATGCTTTACTGTCTGGGGCGGACAGAGAAAGAGCCACCACTGCCAAGCTTTCAAGCTGCCTCCAACTCCCACAAAAGTCACTCGTACATCTATCAAAACAGACATATGTGCTCTGTCATCTTGACCTGTTCCAGGAGAGAGGCTGAATCCCAAATGGAACCCCATAGGGCTTTGGTTAAAAGTATAGTGCACTAGAAGGGGAATAGGGTGCCACTTCATATTTGTTCTGATTCTTCTTGACAGGGCGTTGAGAGATGGAGGCTTGGAGTTTCACATGGAATGGTCTGATAGGGAGCTACAGTGGGATGTGATTGGGTTTTAGTTTTTTTCTGCAGAAGCATTGAAGTTGTTCTAAATCGTTAATTGAGAACATAACTTGATGAAAAGTCATGTCATCTTTTTTGAAACTGCCAATCACGAAGGAAGAAACTTTTCAAGTGCTTTGCAACAAGGAAAATTCCAGTCGGATAGGATGGGACTGATTAAAGACAAAATTCCAAAAACATGCACAACTGGAGGAGGGGGTTTATGTGTGTGTGTGTGTGTGTGTGTGTGTGTGTGTGTGTGTGTGTGTCTCCTGCCGAGTTGTGCTGCCTGAGACATGTGACAGGTTTCTGAAGACTTATTGCTAGCTCTGTTCTATCTAGGGGACTTTTAACAAACAATTCACTTTAAGTAGTGTCTGATGGCTGGTCTGATCTCTACCAGAATCTCCCCACTGACTCACATGGTCTGGTCTCTACCAGAATCTCCCCACAACATCAGCATAAATAATCTTTTTTTTTTTCTTCACAGAGTCATACTGACACCAAGGTCTGTTTTACAGATGAATTGCCAACATTACAGAAATAGACACTGCAAATTATACATAGAAAAATCAGAGCAGAAAGAATCACAAACACATTAATCAGTAATATGGTCCTCGATCAGCTTTCTGAATTGCCCTAAAGGCACCAAAACATTTTGAAGATTTTTCCACAAATAAGGTGCAGGAAAACATATTTTCCCATAACACAGAAAAATAAAAAGAACCTCATGTACCTTTGACAAGAAATAAACTATGCTCAACTCAACAGGAATCTGAGGCACATCTGCATGCGTTTAGGTGTGCGAGCGTAGCCTGTCCCTCTCTTTCTCCCTCTCTCTCTCCCTCCCTCCCTCCCTCCCTCTCACTCCCTTTCTGCTGGGTGTCAGGGTTAGACCTGAACACACTGCATATTACCCACCAGAGAGGAGCAGAGAGAGGAGGAGGGAGAAAGAGAGGGAAGGAGTGAGGGAGAATGATGGAGAGAGAGAGGAAGGGGGAGAGAAGTGGTGAGGGAGTAAAGGATGAGAGGAGGGTGGTGAAGGGAGGAAAGGATGGGAGGAGGGTGGTGAAGGGAGGAAAGGATGGGAGGAGGGTGGTGAAGGGAGGAAAGGATGGGAGGAGGGTGGTGAAGGGAGGAAAGGATGGGAGGAGGGTGGTGAAGGGAGGAAAGGATGGGAGGAGGGTGGTGAAGGGAGGAAAGGATGGGAGGAGGGTGGTGAAGGGAGGAAAGGATGGGAGGAGAGTGGTGAAGGGAGGAAAGATGGGAGGAGGGTGGTGAAGGGAGGAAAGATGGGAGGAGGGTGGGGAAGGGAGGAAGGATGGGAGGAGGGTGGGAAGGGAGGAAAGATGGGAGGAAAGATGGGAGGAGGGTGGTGAAGGGAGGAAAGAGCAGCAAGCGGAGAAAGAGAGAAAGGGTAAGATGGAGAGGCGGAGAGTGGGAAGGAGAGAAGGATGAGAGAGTAAAGAAAGGAGGTGAGAAGAGAACAAGATTAGAGTAGGGTGGCAGAGGAGAAGAGGAAAAGGGACAAACATAGCAGAGATGAAGAGAATTACCAGTATCTCTAGGTAATTCCAGTATGGTATCTATAGTCCTGAGACTCAGAGGGAGAGGAGGAGAGGAGGAGGAGGAGGAGGAGGAGAGGTGGAGGAGGGGAAGTGGAGGAGGAGAGGAGAGGTGGAGGAGGAGAGGTGGAGGAGGAGAGGAGAGGTGGAGGAGGACAGAAGGAGAGGTGGAGGAGGAGAGGAGAGGTGGAGGAGAGGTGGAGGAGGAGAGAGGAGAGGTGGAGGAGGAGAGGTGGAGGAGGAGAGGAGAGGTGGAGGAGGACAGAAGGAGAGGTGGAGGAGGACAGAAGGAGAGGTGGAGGAGGAGAGGAGAGGTGGAGGAGAGGTGGAGGAGGAGAGGAGAGGTGGAGGAGGAGAGGTGGAGGAGGAGAGGAGAGGTGGAGGAGGACAGAAGGAGAGGTGGAGGAGGACAGAAGGAGAGGTGGAGGAGGAGAGGAGAGGTGGAGGAGAGGTGGAGGAGGAGAGGAGAGGTGGAGGAGGACAGAAGGAGAGGTGGAGGAGGAGAGGAGAGGTGGAGGAGAGGTGGAGGAGGAGAGGAGAGGTGGAGGAGGAGAGGTGGAGGAGGAGAGGAGAGGTGGAGGAGGACAGAAGGAGAGGTGGAGGAGGAGAGGAGAGGTGGAGGAGAGGTGGAGGAGGAGAGGAGAGGTGGAGGAGGACAGAAGGAGAGGTGGAGGAGGAGAGGAGAGGTGGAGGAGAGGTGGAGGAGGAGAGGAGAGGTGGAGGAGGAGAGGTGGAGGAGAGGAGGAGGAAGCAGGTTTTAACTGTAAACAGCTTCTGAGAGAGGCACACCTCCCTCCCTGGGCCCCAAACAAGCAGCTGTCTTTAATCAGGTCACACTAAACACAAACACGCACACTATTACACACACACACACATTCACCATGCTTGTCTCTGATTCTTCCAGCTATTTGTCTTCATATATCCCCCAAAACTGACATGTCATGTTATTGACTTAATCAAATGGTTGAATTGAGGGTGATTGTTCAGGAATACTGAATGAAAATATAAACGCAACATGTAAAGTGTTGGTCCCGTGTTTCATGAGCTGAAAGAAAAGATCCCAGAAATGTTTCATATGCACAAAAAAACAATTTCTCTCAAATGTTGTGCACACATTTATTTACATCCCTGTTAGTGAGCATATCACCGTTGTCAAGATAATCCATTCACTTGGCAGGTGTGGCATATCAAGGAGCTGATTAAACAGCATGATCATTACACAGGTGCACCTTGTGCTGGGTACAATAAAAGGGCACTCTAAAATGTGCAGTTTTGTCACACAACACAATGCCACAGATGTTTCAAGTTTTGAGGGAGAGTGCAATTGGCATGCTGACTGCAGGAATGTCCACCAGAGCTGTTGCCAGATAATTGAATGTTAATTTCTCTGCCATAAGCTGCGTCTGTCGTCGTTTAGAGAATTTGGCAGTATGTTCAACCGGCCTCACAATCGCAGACCACATGTAACCACGCCAGCCCAGGACCTCCACATCGGGCTTCTTCACCTGCGGGATCGTCTGAGACCAGCCACACAGACAGATGATGAAACTGAGGAGTAAAAACTCATTCTAATTGGCTGGGCCTGGCTCCACAATGGGTGGGTCTGGCGCCCAAGTGGGTGGGTCTATGCCCTCCAAAGCCTACCCTTGGCTGCGCCCTGCCCAGTCATGTGAAATCCACAGATTAGGGCCTTGTTAATACATTTCAATTGACTCATTTCCTTACATTAACTGTAACTCAGTAAAATGTGTGTGTGTGTGTGTGTGTGTGTGTGTGTGTGTGTGTGTGTGTGTACAGTACATTTATGTATGTGTGTGTGTGTATGTGTGAAGTGTGTGTATGTGTGCAGCGTGTGTATGTGTGTGTGTGTACAGTGTGTACAGTGTGTGTGTGTATACAGTATGTGTATGTATGTGTGTGTGTGTATGTGTGAATCATGTGTTAAGATTTTAAACTGCTGCAGACTGTGTGGGAGGGAGGGAGGCAGGGAGAGAGAGAGGGTGAGAGGGATGGAGAGAGAGAGAGAGGAGGGAGGGAGGGAGGCAGGGAGAGAGAGAGGGTGAGAGGGATGGAGAGAGAGAGAGAGGAGGGAGGGAGGGAGGTAGGGAGAGAGAGAGGGTGAGAGGGATGTCTGGACCTTTAGTGGTGGGAGGGATGGAGAGAGAGAGGGATGGAGAGAGAGAGGAGGGAGGGTGGGAGGGAGGGAGGGAGGGAGGGAGAGAAGGATGGAGAGAGAGAGTAGGGAGGGAGGGCTGGAGAGAGAGAGAGAGAGAGAGAGAGAGAGAGAGAGAGAGAGAGAGAGAGAGAGAGAGAGAGAGAGAGGAGGGAGGGCTGGAGAGAGAGAGAGAGAGAGAGAGAGAGAGAGAGAGGGAGGGCTGGAGAGAGAGAGAGAGAGAGAGAGAGAGAGGAGGGAGGCAGGGAGAGAGAAGGAAGGGCTGTATTTTCTCCCCTGCAGACCCCAGACCACTTCACAGACGTCATGTGTTCAGTGTTCAAGGCTATCTCAACCCTGTCTGTCTGTCTGTCTGTCTGGACCTTTAGTGGTGGGAGGGGTATGATAGTCTGGACCTTTAGTGGTGGGAGGGGTATGATAGTCTGGACCTTTAGTGGTGGGAGGGGTATGTCTGTCTGGACCTTTAGTGGTGGGAGGGGTATGACTGTCTGGACCTTTAGTGGTGGGAGGGGTATGACTGTCTGGATCTTTAGTGGTGGGAAGAGTATGACTGTCTGGTCCTTTAGTGGTGGGAGGGGTATGTCTGTCTGGACCTTTAGTGGTGGGAGGGGTATGTCTGTCTGGACCTTTAGTGGTGGGAGGGGTATGTCTGTCTGGACCTTTAGTGGTGGGAGGGGTATGACTGTCTGGTCCTTTAGTGGTGGGAGGGGTATGACTGTCTGGACCTTTAGTGGTGGGAGGGGTATGACTGTCTGGACCTTTAGTGGTGGGAGG
>CM059789.1:62755879-63058379 GCA_030435695.1 Brachymystax lenok tsinlingensis
AGTTTACAGTTTAATTCCAATAGTTCTCAGGACTCAGTTCCGTTCTATGATAGTCTCTTGCTGAACCTTTTATATGACCAATAAAGTGCACTGTAACATTTATGGGGCTACTTTTCAAAAGCGAATAGGAAAAGTAACGACGTGGGTACGTCTGACAGTTTGAATAAAACAGATACGTCTGATAACACACAGGACTAAGGCTACCTCCCAAATAACACCATATTCCCTATGTAGTGCACTACGTTTGACCAGGGGTCATAGACCACTACATACAGTGAGGGAAAAAAGTATTTGATCCCCTGCTGATTTTGTACATTTGCCCACTGACAAAGAAATGATCAGTCTATAATTTTAATGGTAGGTTTATTTGAACAGTGAGAGACAGAATAACAACAAAAAAATCCAGAAAAACGCATGTGAAAAATGTTAGAAATTGATTTGCATTTTAATGAGGGAAATAAGTATTTGACCCCTCTGCAAAACATGACTTAGTACTTGGTGGCAAAACCCTTGTTGGCAATCACAGAGGTCAGACGTTTCTTGTAGTTGGCCACCAGGTGTACACACATCTCAGGAGGGATTTTGTCCCACTCCTCTTCGCAGATCTTCTCCAAAGTCATTAAGTTTTCGAGGCACACGTTTGGCAACTCGAACCTTCAGCTCCCTCCACAGACTTTCTATGGGATTAAGGTCTGGAGACTGGCTAGGCCACTCCAGGACCTTAATGTGCTTCTTCTTGAGCCACTCCTTTGTTGCCTTGGCTGTGTGTTTTGGGTAATTGTCATGCTGGAATACCCGACCCATTTTCAATGCCCTGGCTGAGGGAAGGAGGTTCTCACCCAAGATTTGATGGTACATGGCCCCGTCCATCGCTCTTTGATGCGGTGAAGTTGTCCTGTCCCCTTAGCAGAAAAACACCCCCAAGCATAATGTTTCCACCTCCATGTTTGACGGTGGGGATGGTGTTCTTAGGGTCATAGGCAGCATTCCTCCTCCTCCAAACACGGCGAGTTGAGTTGATGCCAAAGAGCTCCATTTTGGTCTCATCTGACCACAACACTTTCTTGAACAGGGGGACCTTGAGGGTGCTGCAGGATTTCAATCCTTCATGGCGTAGTTCTTGGTGACTGTTGTCCCAGCTGACTTGAGATCATTGACAAGATCCTCCTGTGTAGTTCTGGGCTGATTCCTCACCATTCTCATGATCATTGCAACTCCACGAGGTGAGATCTCGCATAGAGCCCCAGGCCGAGGGAGATTGACAGTTCTTTTGTGTTTCTTGCATTTGCACTTGCATCTCACCAAGCTGCTTGGCGATGGTCTTGTAGCCCATTCCAGCCTTGTGTAGGTCTACAATCTTGTCCTTGACATCCTTGGAGAGCTCTTTGGTCTTGGCCATGGTGGAGAGTTTGGAATCTGATTGATTGATTGCTTCTGTGGACAGGTGTTTTATACAGGTAACAAACTGAGATTAGGAGCACTCCCTTTAAGAGTGTGCTTCTAATCTCAGCTCGTTACCTGTACAAAAGACACCTGGGAGCCAGAAATCTTTCTGATTGAGAGGGGGTCAAATACTTATTTCCCTCATTAAAATGCAAATCAATTTATAACATTTTTCACATACGTCTTACTGGATTTTGTTGTTGTTATTCTGTCTCTCACTGTTCAAATAACCCTAATATTAAAATTATAGACTGATCAGTTCTTTGTCAGTGGGCAAACGTACAAAATCAGCAGGGGATCAAATACTTTTTCCCTCACTGTAGGGAATACGGTGCCATTTGGGACACAGTACCACCAGTGGATCTTTCCAGATGTACCACACCTAGCAACGCCAGACATCAAGACCTGCATAGCTTTACTTGTTCTGCAGGTCTGAACACTGACTGGGTCATTTCACCTTTATTTTTTCACAACAGTTTCTGTCGTGCTACGAGTGCACCATGTTCAGACCCAGGGCAAAAACACAAGACATGGGAGACAAACATGTAAGCACGCACACACACACACACACAATTTCACACTCTCTTCGCATACGCTGCTGTTACCGTCTATTATCTATCCTGTTGCCTAGTCACTTTACCCCTACCTACACTACCGTTCAAAAGTTTGGGGTCACAATGTCCTTGTTTTTGAAAGAAAAGCACATTCTTTGTCCATTAAAATAACATCAAATTGATCAGAAATGCAGTGTAGACATTGTTAATGTTGTAAATGACTATTGGAGCTGGAAACTGCAGAATTTTTATGGAATATCTACATAGGCGTACAGAGGCCCATTATCATCAAAGTCAAAGTCACCATTATTAGTCAGTTGTACAACCAAATGCCTTCAACCGAAATGTGTCTTCCGCATTTAACCCAACCCCTCTGAATCAGAGAGGTGCGGGGCTGCCTTAATCGACATCCACGCCTTGCGCTCGGGAACAGTGGGTTAACTGCCTTGTTCAGGGCAGAACGACAGATTTTTACCTTGTCAGCTCGGGGATTCGAACTTGCAATCCTCCGGTTACAAGTCCAACGCTCTAACCACTAGGCTACCTGCCGCCCCAATCATCACTCCTGTGTTCCAGTGGCATGTTGTGTTAGCTAATCCAAGTGTATCATTTTAAAAGGCTAATTGATCATTAGAAAACCCTTTTGCAATTATGTTAGCACAGCTGAAAACTGTTGTTCTGATTAAAGAAGCAATAAAACTGGCCTTCTTTAGACTAGTTGAGTATCTGGAGCATCAGCATTTGTGGGTTCGATCACAGGCTCAAAATGTCCAGAAACAAATAACTTTCTTCTGAAACTCGTCAGTCTATTCTTGTTCTGAAAAATGAAGGCTATTCCATGCGAGAAATTGCCAAGAACCTGAAGATCTGGTACAACAGTGTGCAATATTCCCTTCACAGAACAGCGCAAACTGGCTCTAACCAGAATAGAAAGAGGAGTGGGAGGCCCCAGTGCACAACTGAGCAAGAGGACAAGTACATTAGAGTGTCTAGTTTGAGAAACAGACGCCTGACAAGTCCTCATCTGGCAGCTTCATTAAATAGTACCCGCAAAACACCAGTCTCAACATCAACAGGGAAGAGGCGACTCCGGGATGCTGGTCTTCTAGGCCGGGATGCTAGCCTTCTAGGCAGAGTTCCTGTGTCCACTGTGTTCTTTTCTTTTTATTGGCCAGTCTGAGATAACGCTTTTTCTTGCAACTCTGTCTAGAACTATACTATATAACTATACTATACTATAGTATATAACTATACTATGTAACTATACTATATAGCTACACTATACTATATAACTATACTATAAAACTACACTATACTATATACCTATACTATACTATATAACTATACAATAATATGCTATATAACTATACTATACTATACTATATAACTTTACTATATAAATATACTATACCATACTGAACTATACTATACTATATAACTTTACTATATAAATATACTATATAACTACACTATACTATATACCTATACTATACTATATGACTATTCTATAATATACTATATAACTATACTATACTATATAACTACACTATATAACTATGCCATACTATACTATATAACTATACTATATAACTATACTATACTATATAACTATACTACACTATATAACTATACTATATAACTATACTATATAACTATACTATACTATATAACTATACTATTTAACTATACTATACTATATAACTATACTATACTATATAGCTATACTATATAACTATACTATACTATATACCTATACTATACTATATAACTACACTATATAACTATACCATACTATACTATACAACTATACTATATAACTCTACTATACTATATAACTATACTATATAACTATACTATATAACTATACTATATAACTATACTATACTATATAACTATACTATACTATTTAACTATACTATATAACTATACTATACTATATAACTATACTATATAACTATACTATACTATATAACTATACTATAATATTTAACTATATTATACTATATAACTATACTATACTATTTAACTATATAACTATACTATACTATTTAACTATATTATACTATATAACTATACTATACTATATAACTATACTATACTATTTAACTATATTATACTATATAACTATACTATACTATTTAACTATATAACTATACTATACTATATAACTTTACTATATAAATATACTATACCATACTGTACTATACTATACTCAACACCTTTCCTCTTTGTTCCTTCGTACTGTAAACAAGGATGAGCTACTGTGGTGAAAACTCTTTCAACACATTCTCTCTCGCTTGTCAAGGCGGTGTTTTGAAATGTGTTTAGTGTCGGTTTCCTCAAACTTTTGTCCGGTGTTGAGATGTCGGTTTGTCTCTGTCCTCACCTGTGAGTGTGAGAGCCACTATCACCACCTCTCAACTGCTTTACCTTCCCCCAGGGTTTGGGACAACAGATCTCCGTCATGCCTTTGAGAAGGAGGGTAAACCAAAGCAGTGTTATAGGGGCTGATCCTGTTCTGATGGCGGTTGGAGGGAGCAGAACTGCAGCCGCTACACTGCTCCTGTGGGTGACTGGGAATCAGGAAATGAAGACTGGACATGGAAGGAGGAGGGTGGCGTGGTGGGTGGTATGTGGTGGGGGTGGCTGTGGGGTGGGTTCGCGTGTGGCGGTGGTGGGGGGTGGCGGTGTGGTGGGGGGTGGCGGTATGGTGGGGGGTGGCGTATGCCATGGCGGTGGTGGGGGGTGGTAGTGGTGGGGGGTGGCGGTGGTGGGGGGTGGCGGTGCTGGGGGGTGGCGTTCAGGGGGTGGCTGTGGTGGTGGGGTTGGGGCAGCGATGAGGATTAGTGGCATGTCATTGTGATATCCCACATACATGGTGATGTTGTTCCACTTATGTTACGCATGTTTTTCAAGCATAGAAGCAGTGAAAGAAGCAAACCTTCCTGTGACAACCCTGTTGCACCTAGACAACTTCTGCAAGCATTTCACCGCAGCTTTTATACACAATGGAAACTGTCTACGAGACGAATGACATTTTATTGAATTTGCTTCTGTGATCACAAACTACAAACAGCAGGTCCAATTCTGGTTGAGGTATTGTAGCATGAGAGCCCTCAGTTGGTGATTTGGCAGCAGACCAGTCCAATAGTTCACTACTACTAGTATTACAATTCCCTACAGGAGGACTCAATACTACTACTAGTATTACAATTCCCTACAGGAAGACTCAATACTACTACTAGTATTACAATTCCCTACGGAGGACTCAATACTACTACTAGTATTACAATTCCCTACAGGAAGACTCACTACTACTACTAGTATTACAATTCCCTACAGGAGGACTCAATACTACTACTAGTATTACAATTCCCTACAGGAAGACTCACTACTACTACTAGTATTACAATTCCCTACAGGAGGACTCAATACTACTACTAGTATTACAATTCCCTACAGGAAGACTCAATACTACTACTAGTATTACAATTCCCTACGGGAAGACTCAATACTACTACTAGTATTACAATTCCTGGGACAGGGACAGGGACAGAGACAGGGACAGAGACAAGGGCATGGGCAGGGGCAGGGGCAAGGACAGGGACAGGGGCAGAGACAGGGACAGGGGCATGGACAGAGACAGGGGCATGGACAGGGACAGGGGCAGAGGCAGAGACAGAGACAGGGACAGAGACAGAGACAGAGACAGAGACAGGGACAGAGACAGGGACAGGGGCAGAGACAGGGACAGGGACAGGGGCATGGACAGGGGCATGGACAGGGACAGGGACAGAGACAGAGACAGAGACAGAGACAGAGACAGAGACAGAGACAGAGGCAGGGGCAGGGACAGGGGCAGGGACAGGGGCATGGACAGGGACAGGGACAGGGACAGGGACAGAGACAGGGGCATGGACAGGGACAGGGACAGGGACAGGGGCAGAGGCAGAGACAGGGACAGGGACAGAGACAGGGACAGAGACAGGGGCAGGTACAGGGGCATGGACAGGGACAGGGACAGGGACAGGGGCAGAGGCAGAGACAGGGACAGAGACAGGGACAGGGACAAGGACAAGGGCATGGGCAGGGGCAGGGACAGGGGCATGGAGGACAGGGGCAGAAGGACAATAGGGATGGATAGGCAGGGACAGGCATGGACAGGGACAGAGACAGGGGGAGACAGGACAGAGACAGGGACAGGGACAGGGGACAGGGGGCATGGACATGGACAGGACAGAGACAGAGACAGAGACAGGGATAGAGACAGGGGCAGAGACAGGGACAGAGACAGGGACACTAGGGACAGGGACAGGGGCATGGACAGGACAAGAGACAGGGCAGAGACAGGACAGAGACAGGGACAGACAGGACAGCAAAGTCTATGGTCCTGTACCATAACCCATTACTATTATTACAATGTATTCCCTACTACTACTGTCTGACTCACTTCTGAGTCACAGAGAGAGTAGTCCAGATCCACATGACTGCCAATGAAGGGGGAGCAGTTCTCCCTGTGACGAATCACCGAGTAATGCAGCATGACCCCTAACAACACCTTAATCTGGGAGACACAGCAGGCTAATAGAAAGTGTTGTACTGTAATTATAAGGTTTAGCCCTGAGGGACCACTACCCGGGGCAGTCATTCAGAGACCACAACCCAGGGCAGTCATTCAGAGAACACATCCCGGGGCAGTCATTCAGAGATGACAACCCGGGGCAGTCATTCAGAGAACACAACCCGGGGCAGTCATTCGGAGATGACAACCCGGGGCAGTCATTCAGAGAACACAACCCGGGGCAGTCATTCGGAGACCACTACCCGGGGCAGTCATTCGGAGACCACTACCCAGGAAGTCATTCAGAGAACAAGTCCAAACACTAAATGTGTGGTACATTGAGCTGAGTATACCTGACAGACATAGAACCACAATTAGGGTTGAACAATTCTGGTAACTTTCCAGAAAATCCCAGGATGTCAAGATACTCTGGATAGATGTTTCCCGAATTTCCTCTCTCCCTCCATTATATCTCTCTCCCTCACTCTCTTTCTAACCACTGCTGTCTCCTGTAGCCTGTAGGGAGAGACTGACCGCCAGTCAGCCAGTCAGCCAGTCAGCCAGTCAGCCAGTCAGCCAGCAAGACCCAGACCACAAAGCATTCTTGACACTGGTGAGAAAACAGGTTTAATTCCAAGCTGTAAAGTTCCTCACAGTCCTGGAACTGGACAGGGGGTCATTGTAAGGTCAACACCCACCTTCCATTCTGGGGATTCCTAAAGATACACCCCTCTGGGCACAGGAAGTGGAAGAGCTTGTAGAAAGAAACAAAGGAGGAAAACAAGGTAGGGAAGTGCTGCTAAGGTATACAATAGTAGGTTTTGGTAGACAGAAGGTGCTAAGGTATACAATAGTAGGTTTTGGTAGACAGAAGGTGCTAAGGTATACAATAGTAGGTTTTGGTAGACAGAAGGTGCTAAGGTATACAATAGTAGGTTTTGGTAGACAGAAGGTGCTAAGGTATACAATAGTAGGTTTTGGTAGACAGAAGGTGCTAAGGTATACAATAGTAGGTTTTGGTAGACAGAAGGTGCTAAGGTATACAATAGTAGGTTTTGGTAGACAGAAGGTGCTAAGGTATACAATAGTAGGTTTTGGTAGACAGAAGGTGCTATATACAATAAGGTAGACAGAAGGTGCTAAGGTATACAACATAGGTTTTGTAGACAGAAGGTGCTAAAGTATGCTAACATAGTAGGTTTTGGTAGACAGAAGGTGCTAAGGTATACAATAGTAGGTTTTGGTAGACAGAAGGTGCTCTTTGGTAAAAGGGATAAATTGGTCATCAAAAAGAAAAGAGGACCAAGGCACTCTTCATATAATGAATTAAAATGCCTTTATTTGTATGGCACGTTCAATGGCAACAAAGTTTAAATACTCTGCCGCGTTTCGGCTGCATGGCCTTGGTACTCCCTTTGTACTCATGCCTTCTATAGTCACCAGCTGGACAGCTGGACAGCTTTGGTGTTATAAGAACATTTACGGCGACCTAACGAACGTTCTGTGAACTTCCACATAACCAATGTTGGTTTGCTGGGGTGAGGATATAAACGCTGTACATAAAAGACTGTTGGGAGGGGGCTCTCTCCATAAAAATGCATGGACACCGTTAATTGCAGCAATAGAAGATCTTGGAATGAAAATGGAAAACAATTCCATAGCTTAGAAAGAAAAACAAAATGGAAACGCTACAAGTCATAAAACCATTCTGAAATAAAGTCGACGCTTGAGTCAGTGAGAAACAGAAGATTAAAAAAAGTAACATTCCACAGCAACAAGAAAGCTGAAATTCTCTCTCTCTCTCACACACACACACACACACACACACACACACACACACACACACACACACACACACACACACACACACACACACACACACACACACACACACACACACACACACACACACACACACACACACACACACACACACACACACACACACACACACACACAGACAGACAGACTGAGCATGGCCATGTGTGCACTTTAGTGACCTGACAGACCGTCTGCGTGTGTCTGAAACACTGTTCCCCAGTGTGAAGTTCTGGAACGTAATTCACCCATAGCACAAGCAGAGATCAAAAGGCTACAGTGCAGAGTAAGAGTAAAACTCCATAGTGTGATAAAGAGTAACACTTCATAGTGTGATAAAGAGTAACACTCCATAGTGTGATAAAGAGTAACACTCCATAGTGTGATAAAGAGTAACACTCCATAGTGTGATAAAGAGTAACACTCCATAGTGTGATAAAGAGTAACACTCCATAGTGTGATAAAGAGTAACACTTCATAGTGTGATAAAGAGTAACACTCCATAGTGTGATAAAGAGTAACACTCCATAGTGTGATAAAGAGTAACACTCCATAGTGTGATAAAGAGTAACACTCCATAGTGTGATAAAGAGAGGAGGGGTTGTTGAAACTGCTTTTCTTCCATATAATAAGAGAAAAGACCCTGGTCATGTGACATAACACCCCCATGAGTGGTGAGGTAATACACTAAGAGTATAACACACATAACACATTACACACACACACACATACCACACACACATACCACACACACACACACATACCACACACACACACACACACAGACACAGACACAGACACAGACACACACACACACACACACACACACACACACACACACATACCACACACACACACACACACACACACACACACACACATAACACACACACACACATGTAACACACACACATACCACACACACACACATTACACACACACACATAACACACACACACACATAACACACACACACACACATAACACACACACACACACACACACATAACACACACACACACATAACACACACACACACACACACATACCACACACACACACACATACCACACACACACACATAACACACACACACACACACACACACATAACACACACACACATGTAACACACACACACACACATACCACACACATAACACACACACACATTACACACACACATAACACACACACACACACACACATAACACATAACACACACACACAAACACACACATAACACACACAACACACACACACATAACACACACATAAAACACACACACACACATAACACACACACACATAACACACACACATAACACACACACACATAACACACACACACAAAACACCACACACAAACACATAACACACACACACACACATAACACACACACACATAACACACACACACACGCACACACACACATAACACACACATAAACATAACACACACACACACATAACACACACACAAACATAACACACAACACACACACACACACACACACACACACACATAACACCACACACACACACATAACACACACATAACACACACACACACATAACACACACACAAACATAACACACACATAACACCACACACAAACAACACATAACACACACACACACATAACACACACACACACACACATAACACACACAGACACAGCCAGTGGGACAGTTTAGTAGTGAGAGCTGCTCAGTGCGGCAGCGCTAGGGGTTACAGTTCAGATGTTATGATGGCATTCTTCAGGAGATAGGATCGCTCAGGCTCAAGTCAACATGAAGGACTGGCTGCTGCTCTAGAACTGAGGAGTGTGTGTGTGTGTGTGTGTGTGTCTCCTGCCGAGTTGTGCTGCCTGAGATATGTGACAGGAACAATCCACTTTAATTAGTGTCTGGTGGCTGGTCTGGTCTCTACCAGAATCTCCCCAGTGCGACTCAAATGGCACCCTATTTTGGCGCTGGTCAAAAGTAAAGCACTATATAGGGAATAGGGGGCCATTTGGTATGCAACCATGGGGAGCCAGATATTAGTATTTTCCCTCTCCCTGTCTGTGAATGAGCCACAGTAACAGGGGCTAGCTAGCTACCTCAATGAGACCTGCTGTTTCTTTAAAACGAGCCTTTGGGTAAACATGTAACAGGGCACACAGGCTCAGGTCAGCTTTTGAAGTGGACGGGCGTGGGGAAGAAATGAGATGAGGGGATGGAGGGGGGAAGAGGGGCAAGGGGGGAAGCCTTCAGAGGAAATGGGAACAGTGGTCTCTTTCAGCACTTTTCGGTCTCTTTCCTCGACCTCCCTTTCTGTCAAGTATAGCTAACAGCCAAACACAAAAGGCATATAGCTGTATATGATGTGGACGTAAGGATGTGAACACCATTAGATACTAACGCAGCGCTTCTAATACATATAGTGTCAATTAGATCTGTCTGTTTTTTACACCTCTACTTAAACAATCCATTTAAAGATGTGCCAACTAGAAAACAACCCCACCAGAAAACAACCCCACTAGAAAACAACCACCTAGAAAACAACCACCTAGAAAACAACCACCTAGAAAACAACCCTAGAAAACAACCCCTAGAAAACAACCACCTAGAAAACAACCACCTAGAAAACAACCACCTAGAAAACAACCCCTAGAAAACAACCACCTAGAAAACAACCACCTAGAAAACAACCACCTAGAAAACAACCACCTAGAAAACAACCCCACCAGAAAACAACCACCTAGAAAACAACCCCTAGAAAACAACCCCTAGAAAACAACCCCTAGAAAACAACCACCTAGAAAACAACCCCTAGAAAACAACCACCCAGAAAAGACAAAGAAAAAGTGAGAACAGTTATTCTTTCAGGAGTCACATCTGTGGTCTCTCTCATCCCTCTCTCTCTCTCTCTCTCTCTCTCTCTCTCTCTCTCTCTCTCTCTCTCTCATTCCCTCTAATTCTCTTTCTCTCTCATTCCCTTTAATTCCCTCTCTCTCTCTCTCTCTCTTTCTCTCTCTCTCTCTCTCTCTCTCTGTGCTGCAGTAGGGATGGAAGGTTGGGGGGTGATAGATGGAGAGATAGAGAGGGAAGGAATGACAGGGAGGGAGGGAGAGAGAGGAGAGGGAGAGAGAGAGAAGGGGGGGAAGGAGGGAGGTGGACCAGCCAGTCAGGTAGGCTAGGGGGACTCTGTCTGAGAGCAGACCCCACCCCAGCTCTGCTCAGCCCAGATCCTCCACACTATGCTTTGAAGCTGCCAGTGTGTTTCAACAGCTAACCACTTTCAGATGTGTGACCACCGCGGTTTATGAGCTGAATAATAGCTATACCTACACATGTGCAGGCTTGGGGTCCAAAAGAGGGGGAGGCTCGACTTTTTAGAGCAGAGAGAAAGAGAGAAAGAGAGAAAAAGAGAAAGAGACATTGAACTTGGACTGAACGGGATGTGGGATTAGTTTTTTGTTTGAAACCAACACTGACTTATATTCTGGAAATAAAAAAGGAAGGAGAGGGGGAAATGTGGGTATTTTACTGAATAACCACATTAGCAACATTAGCATATTAAAGAGGGGGGAAATGTGGGTATTTTACTGAATAACTACATTAGCAACATTAGCATATTAAAGAGGGGGGAAATGTAGGTATTTACTGAAGAACTACATTATCAACATTAGCATATTAAAGAGGGGGGAAATGTAGGTATTTACTGAAGAACTACATTATCAACATTAGCATATTAAAGAGGGGGGAAATGTGGGTATTTACTGAAGAACTACATTAGCAACATTAGCATATTAAAGAGGGGGGAAATGTAGGTATTTACTGAAGAACTACATTATCAACATTAGCATATTAAAGAGGGGGGAAATGTGGGTATTTTACTGAATAACCACATTAGCAATATTAGCATATTAAAGAGGGGGGAAGTGTGGGTATTTTACTGAATAACCACATTAGCAACATTAGCATATTAAAGAGGGGGGAAATGTGGGTATTTTACTGAATAACCACATTAGCAACATTAGCATATTAAAGAGGGGGGAAATGTGGGTATTTTACTGAATAACCACATTAGCAACATTAGCATATTAAAGAGGGGGGAAATGTGGGTATTTACTGAAGAACTACATTATCAACATTAGCATATTAAAGAGGGGGGAAATGTGGGTATTTTACTGAATAACCACATTAGCAACATTAGCATATTAAAGAGGGGGGAAATGTAGGTATTTACTGAAGAACTACATTAGCAACATTAGCATATTAAAGAGGGAGGAAATGTGGGTATTTTACTGAAAAACTACATTATCATATTAAAGGCACATTTCTGTTTTCTATTTTCCACAGTTATGTTTCAAGGTTTCCTCTACGGTCAAATCAATGTGTGCTCTAACCCTTAAGACATTGTACCTTTGAAGGACCCCTCCATTAAAACTCATTGTAATTCCTCCCCAAAGTCTCTCAGGGGACTCCTGACCCATCATATTATACACTGTGCATCAACACCACAGCCTGAGTAGGGATGCTTTCTCTACAGTTAAAGGGGCAATCTGAGGTTCAAACAACAACAAAACCACACCCTGCCACAAAAATCCCTAAGCGTATGTACCAATCCCAGATCGTCCCTTTAAAGGTTTAGTGAGCGGTGTAGTGTTTCAGCCCCAGTGGGACTCCCATGCAGCCTGCTGTCTTCAAAAGGTTCAGCAGCATCCAAATAATGTGCAAACAACCAGCCCATCAGATCTCTATCTCTCTCGTTCTCTCTCTCTCCCCTCTCTTTTGCTCTGTCTCCTGTCTCCTACTCTGTCTCCCCCTCCCTCCCTCTCTCTATCTCTCTGTGTCCTCCACTTATTTTCTTCCTGGCCCTAGTGTTTGTTTTGTGCTCAGACAGGCAGACAGGACGACAGGCAGACAGACAGACAGGCAGACAGACAAGCAGAAAGGCAGACAGGCAAGCAGACAGGCAAGCAGACAGACAGACAGACAGAAAGGAAGTCCAGGTTTAGGGTGTGTGTCTGTAGTTGAGGCTGTGTCTCCTCTCCCTAGCTCACAACAGACCTAGTTGAGGCTGTGTCTCCTCTCTCTAGCTCACAGCAGACCTAGTTGAGGCTGTGTCTACTCTCCCTAGCTCACAGCAGACCTAGTTGAGGCTGTGTCTCCTCTCCCTAGCTCACAGCAGACCTAGTTG
This sequence comes from Brachymystax lenok tsinlingensis, assembly GCA_030435695.1. Lineage (NCBI taxonomy): Eukaryota > Metazoa > Chordata > Actinopteri > Salmoniformes > Salmonidae > Brachymystax > Brachymystax lenok. The sequence continues at coordinate 62,769,446 of CM059789.1, forward strand.
AGGCTGTGTCTCCTCTCCCTAGCTCACAGCAGACCTAGTTGAGGCTGTGTCTCCTCTCCCTAGCTCACAGCAGACCTAGTTGAGGCTGTGTCTCCTCTCCCTAGCTCACAGCAGACCTAGTTGAGGCTGTGTCTCCTCTCCCTAGCTCACAGCAGACCTAGCGGGACGCCAGCGTCTGGAATGTGGAGAGAGGATGAAGTTTCTAAAGCATTCAGGGGAGGGACTCCCTCCTGGGGGGGGGGGTCTGTCTGCATCCCAAATGGCACCCTATTCCCTTTATAGTGCCCTACTTTTGACCTATAAAGGGCATAGAATAGTGTTACATTTGGGATGCACACTCCCTCCCTCCCAAAGCAGCTTTTTCTTCATAAGAGGATAACAAAGGATTGGGTGTAAGCTGAGCTAACTAGGAGAGATGCTCATGACGTCAGGTGGTCAGAGTAATATAGCTGTATGTCATGTTTATATGTCGAGGGGTGACCTTTATACACAGAGACACTTCAAGTTCCTTCAGGTTGATTTCACAGTGGAACAAAGACTATGCTGCTGGCTTTATAAAAAAGAGGCCTAATATTTGACTCTGAGTGGGCTATACAGTGTTTATAGCACCTTTCACCTGTCACACTAAGACGTGGAAAACAGATCATCAAATGCAGTAAAACCCAAATATATGAGGAAAATATGTCTTTCTAATCTTAATAAATCAACTTCAGAAGTACATAAGCAGGGGCAGCTGTGTTGGCCTCATTTACTTACTTTCCAGCGACATCACGTTCACTCTACAACCCTACACATAACACCAGGAAAATGACTGATTAAAACAATGTATTCAATTAAGAGCGGTCGGTCTATAAAGACACCATGTTATAACACCAATAACAACCATAACTGAAAAAATGTAATATTCCCCTGGCTGCTTTAAGGCTTGTGAAAAGTCCGCTTGGAAAAGAACTAAAGCTTTCTATGAGGGAACAGGGGTTTATGTGGAAACATACCTTACACACTAAAATGTAATAACCTTTGAGTCCCTCTGTGTTTTAGTTGGCTGGGAGTAGCACCAGATCAAACACACACTCACATCCAGCAGACTTAGCCAAAAATGTCAGCGCTAAGCACTGATATCCAGCTCCAGGTATTTTCTTTCCTCTGGCAGGGAGAGCAACAAGGAGAGAGTAGAGAGGAGAGAGGAGAGAGGAGAGAGCAAAAGGAAAGAGGTGAGACCAGAGAAGAGAGAGGAGAGTAGAGAGGAGAGACCAGAGAAGAGAGGGGAGAGTAGAGAGTAGAGAGGAGAGAGAGACCAGAGAAGAGAGAGGGGAGAGGAGAGAGGAGAGACCAGAGAAGAGAGGGGAGAGTAGAGAGTAGAGAGGAGAGAGGAGAGACCAGAGAAGAGAGGGGAGAGGAGAGAGGAGAGACCAGAGAAGAGAGGGGAGAGTAGAGAGTAGAGAGAAGAGAGATGGGAGAGGAGAGAGGAGAGAGGAGAGAGGAGAGAGGAGAGAGCAAAAGGAAAGAGGTGAGACCAGAGAAGAGAGAGGAGAGTAGAGAGGAGAGACCAGAGAAGAGAGAGGAGAGAGGAGAGAGGGGACAGTAGAGAGGAGAGAGGGGAGAGGAGAGGAGAGGAGAGAACAGAGAGGAGAGAACAGAGAGGAGAGAACAGAGAGGAGAGAACAGAGAGGAGAACAGAGAGGAGAGAACAGAAAGGAGAACCGAGAGGAGAGAACAGAGAGGAGAGAACAGAGAGGAGAGAACAGAAAGGAGAACAGAAAGTCTCTATGGTTGCTAGAGCTGTAGAATGATAACTCAATGACTGTGTTTTGACAGTCAGAGACACAACCCCTAGCTTCACAATTAGTGATTAGCTCAACCACTTTAAGATGCTAAATGTGGAAGTAAAACATTTATAGAATCGCCATCTGCCACATATAGAAATGACAACAAACAGACAGCGTTATCAAAATTCCTTGTGATAAGAGACGTTCAGGTGGCTAATGATGTGAATCTGAGGCTGGGGAATAGGGTGCCATTTGGGATGCTCAAGGAGAGGTGATTAAAGCAGCGGAGCTTCACTGCACATGTTCAGGGATAAAAGGACTGAACATGAAGGGAATGAGGGAACTGTCATCTCTCACTACTCTGAGATCAGTGGGACTATCACGTTCCAAGCCTTTACACAACATACAGTAGGTATTGCTAACTAACTACCTGTCATCTATCTGAGCTTATCATACGTCATTTCTGGTGATGAAACCTCCCCACGGTGCCGCAGTCGCTGTCAGAACATTGCACAGAATATATTTGGTAGTGTCACACAATTGGACTCGTAACCTCACTCCACTCACACTATCCAATCACTAGCCTCCCTTTACAGTTATTGGCTAAGAGACGTTGTCAAGCATATCGTTTCTCAAGCAATTAATCACAGGTATCTAATGCACTTTCACAGTTTATATTTATGTATGAAGGTTTACAAAACACAACTTAAACAGCTTCTGTAGGATATCACTCACTCTGCATAGACAGTCTGCCAGAGTAACCAGATATTGACCATGGCTGATTACAGGTAAACACACTGGCAGACTGGCAGGAAAACAGTCCAGGGCTGCATACCAAATGGCACCCTATATCCTTTATAGTACACTACTTTTAACCAGGGCCAATAGAGGACTAGGTACCATTTGGGACACAGCCAGGCAGGGCAGCAGGGCTGATGGCACCTTCGTTCCTCTTGCCTGCCTAACTGTGTCCTCAGTCTTTCCTCCCTCCACCTCCTTCCTTCCCTCCCTCCCTCCTTCCCTCCCTCCCTCCCTCCCTCCCTCCCTCCCTCCCTCCCTCCCTCCCTCCCTCCCTCCCTCCAGATGAGTGGTGCTCAGAGGGGGATTTAGCTGAAAGTAGCAAACAGCTTCAAAGGGCCTGCTACAGTATAAATATCCCCAGATAAATAAACACTCCATTGGCCTTCAGTGTTCTAAATGTATTTTCCATGAAACACAGGTCATACAATACACACACACTCTCTCTAATACACACATATACACACACTCTCTCTAATACACACACACACATACACACACCCAAGCACGCATGCACACACAGCCTCTGACTCTCAGACAACATAGATGTGCAAACACGTGTGCATACCAAAGTAAGGAGGGAAACAACAGCATCCCAATTTCATGTGTCCTCCTTCCCTCCTCCATGATGTTAACACTACCTAACAGAGGACTAGGTGATGTTAACACTACCTAACAGAGGACTAGGTGATGATGTTAACACTACCTAACAGAGGACTAGGTGATGATGTTAACACTACCTAACAGAGGACTAGGTGATGATGTTAACACTACCTAACAGAGGACTAGGTGATGATAACACTACCTAACAGAGGACTAGGTGATGTTAACACTACCTAACAGAGGACTAGGTGATGATAACACTACCTAACAGAGGACTAGGTGATGTTAACACTACCTAACAGAGGACTAGGTGATGTTAACACTACCTAACAGAGGACTAGGTGATGATAACACTACCTAACAGAGGACTAGGTGATGTTAACACTACCTAACAGAGGACTAGGTGATGATGTTAACACTACCTAACAGAGGACTAGGTGATGATGTTAACACTACCTAACAGAGGACTAGGTGATGATGTTAACACTACCAAACAGAGGACTAGGTGATGATGTTAACACTACCTAACAGAGGACTAGGTGATGATGTTAACACTACCTAACAGAGGACTAGGTGATGATGTTAACACTACCTAACAGAGGACTAGGTGATGATGTTAACACTACCTAACAGAGGACTAGGCGATGTTAACACTACCTAACAGAGGACTAGGTGATGATGTTAACACTACCTAACAGAGGACTAGGTGATGTTAACACTACCTAACAGAGGACTAGGTGATGATAACACTACCTAACAGAGGACTAGGTGATGATGTTAACACTACCTAACAGAGGACTAGGTGATGTTAACACTACCTAACAGAGGACTAGGTGATGATGTTAACACTACCTAACAGAGGACTAGGTGATGATGTTAACACTACCTAACAGAGGACTAGGTGATGATGTTAACACTACCTAACAGAGGACTAGGTGATGATGTTAACACTACCTAACAGAGGACTAGGTGATGATAACACTACCTAACAGAGGACTAGGTGATGATGTTAACACTACCTAACAGAGGACTAGGTGATGATGTTAACACTACCTAACAGAGGACTAGGTGATGATGTTAACACTACCTAACAGAGGACTAGGTGATGATAACACTACCTAACAGAGGACTAGGTGGTGATGTTAACACTACCTAACAGAGGACTAGGTGATGATGTTAACACTACCTAACAGAGGACTAGGTGATGTTAACACTACCTAACAGAGGACTAGGTGATGATAACACTACCTAACAGAGGACTAGGTGATGATGTTAACACTACCTAACAGAGGACTAGGTGATGATGTTAACACTACCTAACAGAGGACTAGGTGATGATGTTAACACTACCTAACAGAGGACTAGGTGATGATAACACTACCTAACAGAGGACTAGGTGATGATGTTAACACTACCTAACAGAGGACTAGGTGATGATGTTAACACTACCTAACAGAGGACTAGGTGATGATGTTAACACTACCTAACAGAGGACTAGGTGATGTTAACACTACCTAACAGAGGACTAGGTGATGATGTTAACACTACCTAACAGAGGACTAGGTGATGATGTTAACACTACCTAACAGAGGACTAGGTGATGATGTTAACACTACCTAACAGAGGACTAGGCGATGTTAACACTACCTAACAGAGGACTAGGTGATGATGTTAACACTACCTAACAGAGGACTAGGTGATGATGTTAACACTACCTAACAGAGGACTAGGTGATGATGTTAACACTACCTAACAGAGGACTAGGTGATGATGTTAACACTACCTAACAGAGGACTAGGCGATGTTAACACTACCTAACAGAGGACTAGGTGATGTTAACACTACCTAACAGAGGACTAGGTGATGATGTTAACACTACCTAACAGAGGACTAGGTGATGATGTTAACACTACCTAACAGAGGACTAGGTGATGTTAACACTACCTAACAGAGGACTAGGTGATGTTAACACTACCTAACAGAGGACTAGGTGATGTTAACACTACCTAACAGAGGACTAGGTGATGATGTTAACACTACCTAACAGAGGACTAGGTGATGATGTTAACACTACCTAACAGAGGACTAGGTGATGATGTTAACACTACCTAACAGAGGACTAGGTGATGATGTTAACACTACCTAACAGAGGACTAGGTGATGATGTTAACACTACCTATCAGAGGACTAGGTGATGTTAACACTACCTAACAGAGGACTAGGTGATGATGTTAACACTACCTAACAGAGGACTAGGTGATGATGTTAACACTACCTAACAGAGGACTAGGTGATGTTATACTAACACTACCTAACAGAGGACTAGGTGATGATGTTAACACTACCTAACAGAGGACTAGGTGATGATGTTAACACTACCTAACAGAGGACTAGGTGATGATGTTAACACTACCTAACAGAGGACTAGGCGATGTTAACACTACCTAACAGAGGACTAGGTGATGTTAACACTACCTAACAGAGTACTAGGTGATGTTAACACTACCTAACAGAGGACTAGGTGTTGGTTGTTTAAAGTCTACATAAGAGGAAGAAGGATCAATAATAGAATGTGTCCCAAATGGCACCCCTTTGAGCCCTGGTCAGAAGTAGTGCACTAACTTGGGAATAGGGTTCCATTTGGGATCCAACCGTAGTGCAGAACTCCTGGTTCCTTGTTTGAAACAATACTTGAAAGAGGCGGATGAGCCTTTCCATTCTTCCACTTCCCTCAACCTTACAAAACCCCTCAGACATCTCCCCTGACAAAACACCCTGCCCTTCCTCTACCTCCCAAAACACCCTGACCTTCCTCTACCTCCCAAAACACCCTGACCTTCCTCTACCTCCCAAAAAACCCTGACCTTCCTCTACCTCCCAAAACACCCTGACCTTCCTCTACCTCCCAAAACACCCTGACCTTCCTCTACCTCCCAAAACACCCTGACCTTCCTCTACCTCCCAAAACACCCTGACCTTCCTCTACCTCCCAAAACACCCTGACCTTCCTCTACCTCCCAAAACACCCTGACCTTCCTCTACCTCCCAAAACACCCTGACCTTCCTCTACCGCCCAAAACACCCTGACCTATGTTCCCTCAACAACAAAAAACGTCACTCAGCAAATTTCAGGTCTGCTGAGCACAAACTTGAACGTTGTGAAAAGTCTGTACAACTTCTGCCACGTTTACTGTGAACACTTAGGTGGTACCCACTTTCAGTTACAGTTATAACAGTGGCCAAGTAGGCTACTTTGGCTATTTGATCATAATGTAGGCCTATCAGAGTGGCCTAGCATCAAAAACAATGGAGAAATAACATTTTATGATTCAGCCTAAAGTAGCAGCCAATTTGAGGTGTTCAATATAGGCATACATTCCATGAGACTTTTGAAAAAAAAACATGCAGGGCTTGACATTAACCTGTTTATCCACTTGTGCTTCAAACAAGGAGGTGAGTTAAAACCATTATTATAGAGAATCAGCCAAATGATGCTGCCCTCAGCCTATTGGCTACCTAGCTTATTCAAGCCTGTCTCAAAATACACTGCCCCTTTAAGACAGAAGAAAAGCTCTTTACACTGACTCGCTTTTCAAAGATGGCTAGAAATGCACACGTTTTGTGCTGTTGTAGGAAGCAACCACTCCCCCATTGCTGACTAGAAATGAGCTATATCTGTGCTAATACCTCACTTACAAAGAATATGAGAGTACTGTCCATATGTAGCTTGTTTTTGGTCGCAGGTCCAGGAATGGTTGAAGAAGTGCAACATTTACCTGGAGCTAACTCTGCAGATAGCACTACTGGGTGATTTGAAAAGTCACAGTCAATCAATCAATAATATAACAATACTTTTAGCAAAAATGTTTATCTTTCATTTACAATCTGTAGAAACTATGAGAATAGAAAGGTTCAGAACTTTTTTGAAACATCACAGCACAGTTGAAAAAGATATGTCAAATAGAAATCAAACATGGATGGTCTTCAGAGATAGTTGGGAGGGGTTGAATGGAGCTGAAGGGCGGGATTAAAAACAAACAAAAGATAACTATTGTAAAATAAACTGTGTACGTAAAATGTACATAGTATGTATGAACTGGAAGTAGAAGCCTAAGTGTTATTGTTTACTCCAATTAGGGGAGGGGTGGTAGGGTTAGGGAAAAATATTAAAAGGAAAATATATTTTAAAAAAAAGATATATATATATTTACAAAAAATATATATGGGGGGATTGGAAATGATGCAGACAATTACATTGATGGAAGCTACAAACTGCAGTATTAAAGCTGATATATCCCCCCTTCCTGAAAACCCCCAGATATATATTTTATTTTTATTTATTTTATTTCACCTTTATTTAACCAGGTAGGCTAGTTAAGAACAGGTTCTCATTTACAACTGCGACCTGGCCAAGATAAAGCAAAGCAGTGCGACACAAACAACAACACAGAGTTACACATGGAATAAACAAGCGTACAGTCAATAACACAATAGAGAAAAAGAACAAATGCACACATGGCCACATACAGCTCTCGCTTCGATCTCAAAACAAGTGCATCTACTCGCGACCACTCATGTAGTAAACACAGTCCAGTTCAAAGTGAATGGCACAGATCCATATATGGCAGTGGTATATTTACATATAGGCCTACTGCAGCTCTGGTTGGTTATGTCGCACCGGTCTGTGTAGAGTACAGGCTGAGTCATGCCTGTCAATGCAATAGAATCCTACTCCAATGTGCTCTGCCTACAAGACAAAAACTAGAAAGTTGAGTGAAGTTCAATCTTGTGCTTCTCATCGCGGGCTGATATTTCTTCTGCGCAGCAGTTCCGGGGAGCTGCGTGCCCACACGCAGCTTAGAGGGAACATTGACCTTGACCTTCCTCTACCTCCTTAAATCCTTCAAATATCTCCCCTTGAAAAATCACTGTGACCCTCCTGCCTCCTTTCCTCACTCCTTCTTCTATCCTCTCTGCCCGGCTCCTCCCTTCCCTTTCCCACCACAGCCCCTCTCCCTGCTCCAGGGCTGCATCCCAAATGGTACCCTATTCCCTACACAGTGCACTACTTTTGACCAGAGACCTTGTCAAAAGTAGTGCACTATGTAGGGAATAGGGTGCGATTTGGGACGCACTCCAGGACTTTGCTGTACAGACCAGTACCAGATGTCAGCCTGGCTGAACGGGGCCGTGCTGAAAGACCCTGCTGTTCTGGACGCCACCCACATGCTTCTCATTCAGAGATGAAGGCTCACATCTCGCCTTCTTGTGGAGCCAATTTACAACAAAAAAGAAAGGGGAGGGGGAGGTTAGGGAGGAGAGAGAGAGAGAGGGAGGTTAGGGGAGAGAGAGAGAGAGGTTAGGGGAGAGAGAGAGAGGTTAGGGAGAGAGAGAGAGAGGTTAAGGGAGAGAGAGAGAGGTTAGGGGAGAGAGAGAGAGGTTAGGGGAGAGAGAGGTTAGGGGAGAGAGAGAGAGAGAGAGGGAGGTTAGGGGAGAGAGAGAGAGGTTAGGGAGAGAGAGAGAGAGGTTAGGGAGAGAGAGAGAGGTTAGGGAGAGAGAGAGAGATGTTAGGGGAGAGAGAGAGAGGTTAGGGAGAGAGAGAGAGGTTAGGGGAGAGAGAGAGAGGTTAGGGAGAGAGAGAGAGAGGTTAGGGAGAGAGAGGGAGGTTAGGGGAGAGAGGGAGAGGTTAGGGAGAGAGAGAGAGAGAGGAGGTTAGGGGAGAGAGAGGAGAGGTTAGGGGAGAGAGAGGGAGAGGTTAGGGAGAGAGAGGGAGAGGTTAGGGGGAGAGAGAGAGGTTAGGGAGAGAGAGAGAGAGGTTAGGGGGAGACAGAGAGAGAGGTTAGGGGGAGAGAGAGGAGAGGTTAGGGGAGAGAGAGAGGGGAGGTTAGGGGAGAGAGGGAGAGAGGTTAGGGAGAGAGAGAGAGAGGTTAGGGGGAGAGAGAGAGAGGTTAGGGAGGGGAGAGAGAGAGGTTAGGGAGAGAGAGAGAGAGGTTAGGGGGGAGAGAGAGAGAGGTTAGGGGAGAGAGAGGGGGAGGTTAGGGAGGAGAGAGGAGAGGTTAGGGAGAGAGAGAGAGAGGTTAGGGAGAGAGAGAGAGGTTAGGGGAGAGAGAGAGAGGTTAGGGAGAGAGAGAGAGGTTAGTGGGGAGAGAGGGGTTATGGGGAGAGAGAGGGAGGTTAGGGGGGAGAAAAGGGGAGGTTAGTGGGGAGAGAGGGGGAGGTTAGGGGGGAGAGAGGGAGAGAAAAACTCTCCAAATGCCTTCAAGTCCCTTCGAAAAGGAGGTTACATCGACTATTTATGAAGCCAGTGAGAACACTTTTTGTCATCCGCATCCTCTCTACCGTGTCTCTGTACCGTGTCTCTCTGCCAGTGGCTCTCTGCCGTGGCTCTCTACCATGTCTCTCTCTCTCATCAAAGAAACACGTTTTCCTTTTCTCATAGCAGGACAGGAGACGATCTGAAGCTAGGAGGATATAGTCCTGAAGTGCAAGCCATGGTTCTGAGGATCAATGCTTATCCAGGTTATCCCCAATCACAACAGCAGGACTATATGTACATGTTGTCAGATCACTACATTAGGACTATATGTACATGTTGTCAGATCACTACAGTAGGACTATATGTACATGTTGTCAGGTCACTACAGTAGGACTATATGTTGTCAGGTCACTACAGTAGGACTATATGTTGTCAGGTCACTACAGTAGGACTATATGTACATGTTGTCAGGTCACTACAGTACGACTATATGTACATGTTGTCAGATCACTACAGTAGGACTATATGTTGTCAGATCACTACAGTACGACTATATGTACATGTTGTCAGATCACTACAGTAGGACTATATGTTGTCAGATCACTACAGTAGGACTATATGTTGTCAGGTCACTACAGTAGGACTATATGTTGTCAGGTCACTACAGTAGGACTATATGTACATGTTGTCAGGTCACTACAGTAGGACTATATCTACATGTTGTCAGGTCACTACAGTAGGACTATATCTACATGTTGTCAGGTCACTACAGTAGGACTATATGTTGTCAGGTCACTACAGTAGGACTATATGTACATGTTGTCAGGTCACTACAGTAGGACTATATCTACATGTTGTCAGGTCACTACAGTAGGACTATATCTACATGTTGTCAGGTCACTACAGTAGGACTATATGTTGTCAGGTCACTACAGTAGGACTATATCTATATGTTGTCAGGTCACTACAGTAGAACTATATGTTGTCAGGTAATGAACAGTGTTAATAACTGTAGGTATTTCAGAGACCAACTGAGTGCTCAGTGTGCTATAACAGTAGAAAAAATATGTCAGTTGATGGCGACAGCTTTTAAATTACCCAGATATCCTTGCCACATATCCAAACCAAATACTGCTAACTCAAAATTAACATTTTGAGTATAAGATGGACGCAAATGCCTGAAGGAAAGAGCATCCAAACAAAACATCCCTTTCTTGAGCATGAACGGTCAAAAAACAGATTTTCATTCACTAAAAGGAAAGGCTTCTTCTGAGGCTACATCTCAGTCTTAATAAGAACCACCTGTGTGACACTGGCTGGTTTCTCTGACAGAGATTCAACCTAGTGCTGAACATGCTTTTTTTTTGTACATACTTTTTAGTCTAGGACTAGGCATAATCCACAGGACGTTGGTGGCACCTTAATTGGGGAGGACGGGCTTGTGGTATTGGCTGGAACAAAATCAGTGGAATGGTATCAAATACATCAAACACATGGTTTCCATGTGTTTGATGACATTCCATTGGCTCCGTTCCAGACATTATGATGAGCCGTCCTCTCTACAGCAGCCTCCACTGGCCTAATCTGTGTCGGGAAAATACCCCATAGAATGTTATAAAGAGGGCACATGAAGCCAAAAAGGAGACACGCATTTTTTAAGATTCCCAAACAACAAAGCAGTATTTATACCTGACCAGGTAACCTGCACATAAAAACAGACTTGTACCACTTGTAGATTTTTGAAAACCAACAAAAGGTTAACCCATATACTTATTCCTAATTCAATTACAAAGAACAAACCACACTCTCAATCTTGTACTGTATCCTATCCTATAATTACAGTACATCTTCAATGAGAGAATAAAAGTCTGTCAAGCTATCTTAACATTTAGGTATGTTCTTTTTCCCGTATTGGCACATCCTGAAAACTGAAAGTAATCCCTAACTGTTTGCATCCCAAATGGCACCCTATTCCTTGTTTAGTGCTCTACTTTTGACCAGAGCCTTATGAAAATCAATGGGCCCTCGTCAAAAGTAGTGCACTATAAAGGGAATAGGGTGTCATTTGGGATGTAGTCATTCTCCACCTTTCAAGTTGAGTAATAATGGTCTTTGTTTGTGGCTTCAAAGTGTTGACACACTGCCTCTTAATGCGGTTAGAGCTCAGTGTTGACACACTGCCTCTTAAAGGTGAAATATGTTCCTTTTTGGGCGACCCGACCAAATTCACATAAAAATGTGTGTTATAGATCTGTCATTCTTATTGAAAGCAAGCCAAAGAAGCGGTAGATCTGTTCTTTGTGCACTATTTCTATGAATTTGCATATTTCGTTTTTATTTTATTTCGTGATATCCAATTGGTAGTTGCAGCCTTGTCTCATCGCTGCAACTCCCCTACGGACTCGGGAGAGGCAAACGTTGAGAGCCATGCGTCCTCCAAAACGCAACCCTGCCAAGCCGCACTGCTTCTTGACACACTGCTCGCTTAACCTGGAAGCCAGCCGCACAAATGTGTCGGAGAAAACTCTGTCCAACTGGCGATCAAAGTCAGCTTGCAGGCGCCCGCCACAAGGAGTAACTAGAGCGCCAAACGCTCTCCAATCCTGGACGACGCTGGGCCAATTGGGTCTCCCGGTCACGGCCGGCTGTGACACCTGCCTGGGATCAAACCGGGGCTGTAGTGACACCTCAAGACCTGCGATGCGGTGCCATAGACCGCTGCGCCACTCGGGAGGCACCTGTATAGTGCATCTTGAATGTGGTTAGAGCTCAGTGTTGACACGCTGCCTCTTAATGGGGCTAGAGCTCTGGGAAGTCTGGCACAAAGAACATGTTGAAAAGATGAATATGTCTGTTGTTATTTTGGCATCCGAGCATGTCCCTAAGAAGTAGTCCAAAAGTGTGTGTGTGTCTGTGCATGCTTGCGTGCATGCTTCTGTGCATGTGTGAGTGTGTGTGTGTTGACATTGTTGATGTTTCCAGGAGTGAATAAGGTACAGTGAACCTTCACAGAGCTCTCTGTCCCACCACCCGGTGAATGTAGAGAGACCTAGCTGGATAACTACAGGGTTGGTGAATGTACAGAGACCTAGCTGGATAACTACAGGGTTAGTGAATGTACAGAGACCTAGCTAGATAACTACAGGGTTGGTGAATGTACAGAGACCTAGCTGGATAACTACAGGGTTAGTGAATGTACAGAGACCTAGCTGGATAACTACAGGGTTGGTGAATGTACAGAGACCTAGCTGGATAACTACAGGGTTAGTGAATGTACAGAGACCTAGCTGGATAACTACAGGGTTAGTGAATGTACAGAGACCTAGCTGGATAACTACAGGGTTGGTGAATGTACAGAGACCTAGCTGGATAACTACAGGGTTAGTGAATGTACAGAGACCTAGCTGGATAACTACAGGGTTGGTAGGTGAATGTACAGAGACCTAGCTGGATAACTACAGGGTTAGTGAATGTACAGAGACCTAGCTGGATAACTACAGGGTTAGTGAATGTACAGAGACCTAGCTGGATAACTACAGGGTTGGTGAATGTTCAGAGACCTAGCTGGATAACTACAGGGTTAGTGAATGTACAGAGACCTAGCTGGATAACTACAGGGTTGGTGAATGTACAGAGACCTAGCTGGATAACTACAGGGTTGGTGAATGTACAGAGACCTAGCTGGATAACTACAGGGTTGGTGAATGTACAGAGACCTAGCTGGATAACTACAGGGTTGGTGAATGTACAGAGACCTAGCTGGATAACTACAGGGTTGGTGAATGTACAGAGACCTAGCTGGATAACTACAGGGTTAGTGAATGTACAGAGACCTAGCTGGATAACTACAGGGTTGGTGAATGTACAGAGACCTAGCTGGATAACTACAGGGTTAGTGAATGTACAGAGACCTAGCTGGATAACTACAGGGTTAGTGAATGTACAGAGACCTAGCTGGATAACTACAGGGTTGGTGAATGTACAGAGACCTAGCTGGATAACTACAGGGTTAGTGAATGTACAGAGACCTAGCTGGATAACTACAGGGTTGGTGAATGTACAGAGACCTAGCTGGATAACTACAGGGTTGGTGAATGTACAGAGACCTAGCTGGATAACTACAGGGTTGGTGAATGTACAGAGACCTAGCTGGATAACTACAGGGTTAGTGAATGTACAGAGACCTAGCTGGATAACTACAGGGTTGGTGAATGTACAGAGACCTAGCTGGATAACTACAGGGCTCCATAGGGCTCTGGCTAAAAGTAGTGCTCTATGAAGGGAATAGGGTGCCATTTGGGACACAGACAAAAAGGGTGTGGGGAGGGTAGCTTTGAATGGCAGTCTACTGTACTCACTCACAGTCACTGCTCTTATCTTGGCTCTCAAATTCACCTGTCACTTTGATCTGGCCTCCAGTGCTATTTCCCAGTGACGGTACCTAGAAAGGTATGACTTGTCTTGAACACCTGCAGCGAAGCGTCAAGATCTCGTCTGCCTGCGTTTCCCAGATAGGGCCAAATCATCATGCTGCATCACAATCCTCTTTCTTCCCCTGCACTGAGGCCTGGAGAGGAGGGTTATGTTCCTAGGGCTGATAGTCAGCCAGCTAAAACCCTCCCTGACATGTACCCTACTGCAGAATCAACACCAGCCCTGTGTGTTTATGTTGCCATTGAAACCCCCTAATGAGTAGCTTGTTTACTATTTATGGATACATTACAAGTCATTAATTTACTATATTTAACCACCAGGAGTATTATTAAAGATACTAGTTCCTGTTTTTGAATCTGAATACCTGTCTCTTGTGAATACAGTTTGTCCTTACCAACTCGTTATGATTGTACCACTGGTTTAGCCAAGTATGTTTGATGAACAAAATACAAAATGATCTATAGCATTAACAATCTTAGTTGTGCGTGTTTCTTACAACGGCTACAGTGGTTGTGGTCAAACGTTAATATAAAATAATCAGGCCAAAATGGTCAGTGAGAGCACACTGAACAACCTGAAGGATAACCTTAGGGATCCAATAGAGACGTCATCTCTTGTTGCAGACGTAGGAAGACTACACACATAGTCAAGCATCTGAACAAATTACCAAGATGAATAAAGGCATGGTTGGATAAACACTGAACCATCCTCTCTTCTAATCACTTCTTCTACCCATCCACTGATTCAACAGAAGCATGGCCAGATATTAATTTTGATCATATAGGTAAATCAGACTGGATTGACCAGGTTGATTAGTTGTTATTATTATGGGGGACAGACAGACAGACAGTGGGACAGACAGACAGACAGTGGGACAGACAGGCTTACAGACAGACAGGGGGACAGACAGACAGGGGGACAGACAGACAGGGGACAGAGGGACAGACAGGGGACAGGGGGACATACAGGGGGACAGACAGAGGGAGAGACAGGGGGAGAGAGGGACAGACAGACAGACATACAGACAGAGGGACAGACAGAGGGACAGACAAGCAGGGGGACATACAGACAGAGGGATAGACAGATAGCCAGACAGACTGACAGACAGACAGACAAGGGGACAGGGGGACATACAGACAGACAGAGGGACAGATGGACAGACAGACAAGGGGACAGGCAGACAGACAGATAAAAGGCACACGGTTACAGAATAGGTTTGTAGAAGCTAGCTAGCTAGCCAGGTTTGTAGAAGCTAATGCTTGTTGTTTGGCTCTCCCCTCCCCATTATCAGAGAGGCTAGGAGGCTAGGAGGCTTGGTGGCTAGGTGGCTAGGAGGCTAGGAGGCTAGGTGGCTAGGTGGCTAGGAGGCTAGGAGATGGGTGGCTAGGTGGCTAGGAGGCTAGGAGGCTAGGTGGCTAGGTGTCTAGGTGGCTAGGAGGCTAGGAGGCTAGGGGGGGGGGGTCCTTAGCTGTCTGGCCTCAACTTCAAAGAGTTGAGCAGAGTTATAAAAGGGTTCTGGTATCACTGGAGCCAGGGAGCCCTCACCCCTCTACCCTCTCTTTCGCAATCCCTCTACTCCCTCTACTCCCTCTCTTTCTCAATTCCTCTACTCCCTCTCTCCTGGGGGATGGAGGGAGAGGGGCTCTGAAGGGAGAGGGAGCAGGAAGGAATGTTGCCCAATCTTCAAGACCTCTGATTCTATTTTGTTGTTTTGTCACTACTTACAAATAAAAACAAAACCACACAGCATCACCCAATAATGTGAGAGGAGTCATTGCGTAACTAATGTAAACAATGTGTGGGCTCCAACCTTCCAATGTGATTATTTTCCCTGTACTCTACCAACACATCCTACAGTCAAAGATTGGGTATTAATCCTACAGAGTCTAGTGAAAGGTTGGGTATTAATCCTACAGAGTCTAGTGAAAGGTTGGGTATTAATCCTACAGAGTCTAGTGAAAGGTTGGGTATTAATCCTACAGATTCTAGTGAAAGGTTGGGTATTAATCCTACAGATTCTAGTGAAAGGTTGGGTATTAATCCTACAGATTCTAGTGAAAGGTTGGGTATTAATCCTACAGATTCTAGTGAAAGGTTGGGTATTAATCCTACAGATTCTAGTGAAAGGTTGGGTATTAATCCTACAGATTCTAGTGAAAGGTTGGGTATTAATCCTACAGATTCTAGTGAAAGGTTGGGTATTAATCCTACAGATTCTAGTGAAAGGTTGGGTATTAATCCTACAGATTCTAGTGAAAGGTTGGGTATTAATCCTACAGATTCTAGTGAAAGGTTGGGTATTAATCCTACAGATTCTAGTGAAAGGTTGGGTATTAATCCTACAGATTCTAGTGAAAGGTTGGGTATTAATACTACAGAGTCTAGTGAAAGGTTGGGTATTAATCCTACAGTCTAGTGAAAGGTTGGGTATTAATCCTACAGATTCTAGTGAAAGGTTGGGTATTAATCCTACAGATTCTAGTGAAAGGTTGGGTATTAATCCTACAGAGTCTAGTGAAAGGTTGGGTATTAATCCTACAGATTCTAGTGAAAGGTTGGGTATTAATCCTACAGATTCTAGTGAAAGGTTGGGTATTAATCCAACAGATTCTAGTGAAAGGTTGGGTATTAATCCTACAGATTCTAGTGAAAGGTTGGGTATTAATCCTACAGAGTCTAGTGAAAGGTTGGGTATTAATCCTACAGATTCTAGTGAAAGGTTGGGTATTAATCCTACAGATTCTAGTGAAAGGTTGGGTATTAATCCTACAGAGTCTAGTGAAAGGTTGGGTATTAATCCTACAGATTCTAGTGAAAGGTTGGGTATTAATCCTACAGAGTCTAGTGAAAGGTTGGGTATTAATCCTACAGATTCTAGTGAAAGGTTGGGTATTAATCCTACAGAGTCTAGTGAAAGGTTGGGTATTAATCCTACAGAGT
Organism: Brachymystax lenok tsinlingensis; assembly: GCA_030435695.1. Taxonomy (NCBI): domain Eukaryota; kingdom Metazoa; phylum Chordata; class Actinopteri; order Salmoniformes; family Salmonidae; genus Brachymystax; species Brachymystax lenok. The sequence continues at coordinate 62,786,246 of CM059789.1, forward strand.
CTAGTGAAAGGTTGGGTATTAATCCTACAGATTCTAGTGAAAGGTTGGGTATTAATCCTACAGATTCTAGTGAAAGGTTGGGTATTAATCCTACAGATTCTAGTGAAAGGTTGGGTATTAATCCTACAGAGTCTAGTGAAAGGTTGGGTATTAATCCTACAGATTCTAGTGAAAGGTTGGGTATTAATCCTACAGATTCTAGTGAAAGGTTGGGTATTAATCCTACAGATTCTAGTGAAAGGTTGGGTATTAATCCTACAGATTCTAGTGAAAGGTTGGGTATTAATCCTACAGATTCTAGTGAAAGGTTGGGTATTAATCCAACAGATTCTAGTGAAAGGTTGGGTATTAATCCTACAGATTCTAGTGAAAGGTTGGGTATTAATCCTACAGATTCTAGTGAAAGGTTGGGTATTAATCCTACAGATTCTAGTGAAAGGTTGGGTATTAATCCTACAGATTCTAGTGAAAGGTTGGGTATTAATCCTACAGATTCTAGTGAAAGGTTGGGTATTAATCCTACAGATTCTAGTGAAAGGTTGGGTATTAATCCTACAGATTCTAGTGAAAGGTTGGGTATTAATCCTACAGATTCTAGTGAAAGGTTGGGTATTAATCCTACAGATTCTAGTGAAAGGTTGGGTATTAATCCTACAGATTCTAGTGAAAGGTTGGGTATTAATCCTACAGATTCTAGTGAAAGGTTGGGTATTAATCCTACAGATTCTAGTGAAAGGTTGGGTATTAATCCTACAGATTCTAGTGAAAGGTTGGGTATTAATCCTACAGATTCTAGTGAAAGGTTGCGTATTAATCCTACAGATTCTAGTGAAAGGTTGGGTATTAATCCTACAGATTCTAGTGAAAGGTTGGGTATTAATCCAACAGATTCTAGTGAAAGGTTGGGTATTAATCCTACAGATTCTAGTGACACACTGGGTCTACCACACTCTACCAACACACTGACTCTACCAACACACTGGACTCTACCAACACACTGGACTCTACCAACACACTGGACTCTACCAACACACTGGACTCTACCAACACACTGGACTCTACCAACACACTGTCCTCTACCAACACACTGGCCTCTACCAACACACTGGCCTCTACCAACACACTGGACTCTACCAACACACTGGCCTCTACCAACACACTGGCCTCTACCAACACACTGGCCTCTACCAACACACTGGACTCTACCCACACACATGCACACACATGCATACTGACGCCACACACACATTCACACACACTTTCACACTCATACGGTGCTGCTAGTCACTTTACCCCTACATACAGTACATAGCTACCTCAATTACCTCGTACCCATGCACATCGACCAAGTACTGGTACTCCCTGTATATAGCCATGCTATTTTCTACTCCCTGTATATACCCATGTTATTTTCTACTCCCTGTATATAGCCATGTTATTTTCTACTCCCTGTATATAGCCATGTTATTTTCTACTCCCTGTATATAGCAATGTTATTTTCTACTCCCTGTATATATCCATGCTATTTTCTACTCCCTGTATATAGCCATGTTATTGTATACTCCCTGTATATAGCCATGCTATTTTCTACTCCCTGTATATAGCCATGTTATTGTATACTCCCTGTATATAGCCATGTTATTTTCTACTCTCTGTATATAGCCATGTTATTTTCTACTCCCTGTATATAGCCATGTTATTTTCTACTCCTTGTATATAGCCATGTTATTTTCTACTCTCTGTATATAGCCATGTTATTTTCTACTCCCTGTATATAGCCATGTTATTTTCTACTCTCTGTATATAGCCATGTTATTTTCTACTCTCTGTACATAGCCATGTTATTTTCTACTCCTTGTATATAACCATGTTATTTTCTACTCTCTGTATATAGCCATGTTATTTTCTACTCTCTGTACATAGCCATGTTATTTTCTACTCCTTGTATATAGCCATGTTATTTTTTACTTCATGTATATAGCCATGTTATTTTCTACTTCCTGTATATAGCCATGTTATTTTCTACTCCCTGTATATATCCATGTTATTTTCTACTCTCTGTATATAGCCATGTTATTTTCTACTCTCTGTATATAGCCATGTTATTTTCTACTCCCTGTATATAGCCATGTTATTTTCTACTCTCTGTATATAGCCATGTTATTTTCTACTCCCTGTATATAGCCATGTTATTTTCTACTCCTTGTATATAACCATGTTATTTTCTACTCTCTGTATATAGCCATGTTATTTTCTACTCTCTGTACATAGCCATGTTATTTTCTACTCCTTGTATATAACCATGTTATTTTCTACTCTCTGTATATAGCCATGTTATTTTCTACTCTCTGTATATAGCCATGTTATTTTCTACTCTCTGTATATAGCCATGTTATTTTCTACTCTCTGTATATAGCCATGTTATTTTCTACTCTCTGTATATAGCCATGTTATTTTCTACTCTCTGTATATAGCCATGTAATTTTCTACTCCCTGTATATAGCCATGTTATTTTCTACTCTCTGTATATAGCCATGTTATTTTCTACTCTGTATATAGCCATGTTATTTTCTACTCTCTGTATATAGCCATGTTATTTTCTACTCTCGGTATATAGCCATGTTATTTTCTACTTCATGTATATAGCCATGTTATTTTCTACTTCATGTATATAGCCATGTTATTTTCTACTCCCTGTATATAGCCATGTTATTTTCTACTCCTGTATATAGCCATGTTATTTTCTACTCTCTGTATATAGCCATGTTATTTTCTACTCTCTGTATATAGCCATGTTATTTTCTACTCTCTGTATATAGCCATGTTATTTTCTACTCCCTGTATATACCATGTTATTTTCTACACCCTGTATATAGCCATGTTAGTCTAGTCTCTGTATATAGCCATAGCCATGTTATTTTCTACTCCCTGTATATAGCCATGTTAGTCTACTCCCTGTATATAGCCATGTTAGTCTACTCCCTGTATATATCCATGCTATTTTCTACTCCCTGTATATAGCCATGTTATTTTCTACTCCCTGTATATAGCCATGTTAGTCTACTCCCTGTATATAGCCATGTTATTGTCTACTCCCTGTATATAGCCATGTTATTGTTCTACTCCCTGTATATAGCCATGTTATTTTCTACTCCCTGTATATATCCATGTTATTTTCTACTCCCTGTATATAGCCATGTTATTTTCTACTCCCTGTATATAGCCATGTTATTTTCTACTCCCTGTATTGTTATTTGTTATTCACTGAGTATTTATTTCTCGTCACTAATTCATTATTATTAGTTTTTGTCTCTGCATTGTTGGAAAAGGACCCATATATAAGTATTTCATTGTTATTCTACACCTGTTGTTTACGATTACGAAGCATGGGACATGAGTGGGACCAGCCCACCTCCTAAAGCCTAATAACATCCCAGCATAGTGTGTGTGTGTGTGTGTGTGTGTGTGTGTGTGTGTGTGTGTGTGTGTGTGTGTGTGTGTGTGTGTGTGTGTGTGTGTGTGCGTGTGTGAGTGTGTGCGTGTGCGTGTGTGAGTGCGTGCGTGTGTGTCTGCGTCTGTCTGTCTGTCTGTGGTGGTGGTTTTCACCCTTAGGGGGGAGTATGAGAAGGAATTCCTGTGAAGTGGAGGAAAGTTGCCTTTTAATTTGCCATGAGTGGGCGGTAATAACCCTCTGATACAATCCATAACTCCTGCAGTATTACAGACATGACAGCCGTATAGCCACCCACCTTAACAGGACCCACGTCACTACCTCTGAGTGAACCAACTGCTCATAATTCCTGTCTGAATGGTTCCGTTCCAAGGGCACCCTATTCCCTATATAGTGCACAACTTTAGACCAGAGCCCTATTCCCTATATAGTGCACTACTTTTGACCAGGGCCCTGGTATGAAGGCTCTTTGCCCGTCGCACCCCTCAACATGACATGCTAATTGATGTGATGTAATGCCATGGAGAGAGAGGGGGGGGCTGCCCGCTGGGAGCTAGGCTGACTATAATAGGAGGCATTGAGAATAAGACACAGCCAAAACTCCCCAGAGGGCTTAAAGCGCCAATCAGTAGTTGAAACAATAACAAAGTGTACTCCCCGCCACGGTTTTGCTAAAAAGCTTAGGGATGGAGTTGGAGAAATGTAACCACTCTCAAATTCATAGACAGAGCTATGGATGCAAGACTGACCATCCATGATATTCTGATGGGGTACGACGGTTGAACTAAGCCCATGAGGCATTTATAAGTTATATTCTTCAAGAATCAATGGCTACATATCATTCATTTATAAGTCCAAAAATGGAGGTAACAACTGCAGATTGCCCCTTTAAGGCTGTTATAGCCTCCCCAGCATGCAGCCCAGCGAGGCTGTTATAACCTCTTCAATATATGCAGCCCAGTCAGGCTGTTATAACCTCTTCAATTTGCAGCCAAGCCAAGATGTTATAACCTATCAAATATGCAGGCCAGCCAGGCTGTTACCTCCCCAGCATGCAGCCCAGCTAGGGGAATAACCACAGCACTGTTGTCCCAGTGCCAGATATGACAGAAACAATAACAAGTAAAACCTGCAACTTCATACACACCAACATGTCTTTGCAAAGGCCTTTGAATGTTTACTTAATGACTGTAGATCACAATTAGTTTGTTCTGCTAGTGTGTGGTAGAGAGAGCATTTCATCTGCAGGTAGAGGGAACAGGATTATACAACACTGTACATCTGACAACCTGGAACTGCCAGACAGACTGAGACCACACCCCCAGTCTGTGTCATTTTCTAAATTAAGTAGTGCAAACTTTCCCCTTCAGTCACCAACTCTTAGGCCATGATTTACACAACGGTACATGTTTCTAGGAGGGAAACACCTGACTTGCAAACATACTAAATAAATGCTAGAAAACAACCTCGAGATTTTGGATACAAATCTTCATTTCCAGCATTAAAACTTTCATATCAATAAATTGCATTTTATGGAGTGCTAGTCCCCCAAATGATGTCTGAATCATGAAGGAGTTCATTGATTTGTCCTCTTGGGGCAGCAGGGTAGCCTAGTGGTTAGAGCGTTGGATTAGTAGAAAGGTTGCAAGTTCAAATCCCCGAGCTGACAAGGTACAAATCTGTGGTGAAAATAAGAATTTGTTCTTAACTGACTTGCCTAGTAAAATAAAAAAATAAAAATTGAGGAACTTGGATTCACAACTGATCCCAACTGCAGACCTTCTAATATGGGCAATTTGAAAATACTAACTTCTCAACCTGTGTTAAGAGTAATGTATTATAATAGACTATTATCAAATTATTATTATTATTAGGGTTATTTTCAGTATCCATTAGCCACATTCATATAACTTTTTTTGTTTGAATCATTTTATCCAAGAAAGCACATAGAAAAACAATTTTATAAAGGTGTAAAATACAAGTGTTTCGTTTCTTACCTGAACGTTGTTCAGTTTGTGATCTGAGGCGCTGTACCTCTCGCATTCTTCCATCCCTCTTCGGAGGAAAGCGTTCACAACAAAACTGTCTCCTAGAAATCGGGGGAAATTATAATGAATACCAATAATGCCACCTGTGTCTATATAATACGATAATGTAAGGTTTAAAACAAGGTTTAATGCGTTATTTCTAAAGGCTGATAGAGGTTAATTCTGACCTTCGGGGTTCTCTCGACGTCTGTCAGCTTTTGATCACAGCACAATATGGAAATTCAAATGAGAAATTCGTTACAGCGTGAACAAAATATTCCTCAATGATCAATCAGTATGAAATATTCAAATGCAAATGTTTATAAGAGATATATCTTACCATGTTTGGACTGAAGTTTCCCCATTTCTACGTCCCTTTTTCCTTGATTAATGTACAGTTCTTTACCAATCCGTCATGGATAACCCAGTCTGCTGGTCAACATTGTCACATTGTGTCCGCGTTTTTGCAAGAAAATAGTCAAATCTACCTTTGTCCAAAGGCATTCAAAATGACCAATATACACACATGTTTTCTTTTGCTGTACAGAAAGAACGCTCTTTCTCTCAAAACAAATCCCGAGAGAGGGGAGACTATGGTAGACTTGCTCTGTAGCGTCAGACAAGCAAACTGACTGAATGGAAGAATGTGTGTCCGTCTGGCGGTAGCGTAGCGCAGAGCAGGAGGCGCTCAACTCAATCTGAGTAGTAGGCAAGGCTGTAGGCTATAAACCCTCAAAGTGTCTGCTAAATGCCGTCCCCTGTTGGACTGAATTCAAATAGCTGTTCACTTTTGCTGGTGATCTTGTTCCAGTATAACAATAAAAATCAAAGCAAATCAAATGAAAAATTGTACACCTGTTTAGCAGATGTTATTTCGGGTGTAGCGAAATGCTTGTGTTTCTAGCTCTAACAGTGCAGTAATATCTAAGAGTAATATCTAATAATTTGACAACAATACACACAAATCGAAGGTAAAGGAATGGAATTAGGAATATATAAATATTGTGCGAGCAATGTCAGAACGGCGTAGACTGAGATACAGTACAATAGTAATTCTGGTGGTGCTGGTGAGATACCGCTGCTCTGATATCCATTAGTTCTTCCCGCTGTATGTAATAACACCAAACATATTCTGCCCTAATAATGTAAGAAATAACATGTACAAAAAACGAAATACTGCAAAATACTTTAATTTAGATATTAGGCCATGTTGGTTTCCATACTGTTGAATCAGCATAGGTGAGTTCTTGTAACTTGACAATTTCCTAACGTTTCAATATCAAAGCCTGCTAGTATAAACAAATATATTGCTAACTAACTTCCCCTTATTCATTTGGGAGTTTAATATACAAAGAGAGTATGATGTCTGTCAGAATGTAACGTTAGCCTTTGTGCCACACTATATATCCTCATCATCTGCATTATCAACAGTGCTTGACTTGGCCTGAAGCTCACCGGAGCTGAGTACCAGTACCTATTTCAGTCCAAATCAAGCACTGATTATCAAGGACTACGTCCCAAAATAGCACCCTAGAATTATCTAGCCTGGAAACCGCCGGTGTTGAATTTTATTGAATTCTAGATCAGGCATAAATGAGCGTTTGGATCAGGAAAGTGTCCTTTCACAACCTCTATGAGCCAGAATGTTGAATTAAATTATATTTTAACGTACTTTACCGGTTGTCCTCCGTGAAGTTGGTCATTTTGGGGGTAGGAATATGATACAATATATCCACAGAATTTATAATTAAATCAACTTCCCAAACCACCTGTAATACATCCAGATGTTTATGACCTGAAGCATGTGCAGAACCATGTAAACATGTGCACCAGCGCGGCACTAGTCTATACATGGTTTGCGCGCATGTAGTTTCATCTTGTGCGTATGCTTCAGGTGATGGAAATCTGAACGCACTACCAGCACTTTGAAAAGTTGTATTAAACATACTTTCCTGTGGATATATTGTCTCACATTGCTACCTGCAAATAAGGACCAACCGGTAGAGGAAGTGAACATATTATTTGTCTTGTAGAGGTCTAGAGAGGACACTTTCCTGATCCAGCTGCTCATTCATGCCTGATGTAGAATTCAATAACATTCACCATCAGGTTTCCAGGCTACCTATTCCCTATAGCAGAGGAATCAGCCCAGAACTACACTGGAGGATCTTGTCAATGATCTCAAGGCAGCTGGGACCATAGTCATCAAGAAAACAATTGGTAACACACTACGCCGTGAAGGACTGAAATCCTGCAGCGCCCGCAAGGTCCCCCTGCTCAAGAAAGCATATATACATGCCCGTCTGAAGTTTGCCAATGAACATCTGAATGATTCAGAGGACAACTGGGTGAAAGTGTTGTGGTCAGATGAGACCAAAATGGAGCTCTTTGGCATCAACTCAACTCGCCGTGTTTGGAGGAGGAGGAATGCTGCCTATGACCCCAAGAACATCATGCCCCCTGTCAAACATGGAGGTGGAAACATTATGCTTTGAGGAGGTTTTTCTGCTAAGGGGACAGGACAACTTCACCGCATCAAAGGGACGATGGACGGGGCCATGTACCGTCAAATCTTGGGTGAGAACCTCCTTCCCTCAGCCAGGGCATTGAAAATGGGTCGTGGATGGGTATTCCAGCATGACAATGACCCAAAACACACGGCCAAGGCAACAAAGGATTGGCTCAAGAAGAAGCACATTAAGGTCCTGGAGTGGCCTAGCCAGTCTCCAGACCTTAATCCCATAGAAAATCTGTGGAGGGAGCTGAAGGTTTGAGTTGCCAAACGTCAGCCTCAAAACCTTAATGACTTGGAGAAGATCTACAAAAAGGAGTGCGACAAAATCCCTCCTGAGATGTGTGCTAACCTGGTGGCCAACTGCAAGAAACGTCTGACCTCTGTGATTGCCAACAAGGGTTTTGCCACCAAGTACTAAGTCATGTTTTGCAGAGGGGTCAAATACTTATTTCACTCATTAAAATGCAATTCCATTTCTAACATTTTTCACATGCGTTTTTCTGGATTTTTTTGTTGTTATTCTGTCTCTCACTGTTCAAATAAACCTACCATTAACATTATAGACTGATCATTTCTTTGTCAGTGGGCAAACGTACAAAACCCTTTTGAAGTGTAGCTGTTAGTTTATTCTGGTGGAGTTAAACAAGTCCCTAGTCACAAGACCAACATTAGGTGTTATGACTACCTTCAGCTCCAAGTGTCAACTTCAACATGACATAATGCCCTTAAATCCACAACCATCCTACCTGTCCCATGTTGATTTAGGGCCTGGACAGTTAAGATGTTTAGCATGCAGAACACATCCTTGTTCTATTAATCAAAGGATGTGTTTGTATCTATCTGATGTCACACACACACACACACACACACACACACACACACACATAGAGAGAAAAAGAGAGAGACCACAGTGTGCCATCACAGCAGCAAGATTTGTGACCTGTTGCCACAAGAAAAGGGCAACCAGTGAAGAACAAACACCATTGTAAATACAACCCATATTTATGTTTATTTATTTTCCCTTTTGTACTTTAACTAATTGCACATCGTTATAACACTGTACATAGCCATAATGACATTTGAAATGTCTCTATTCCTTTTAAACTTTTGTGTTTGTAATGTTTATATTTTATTGTTCATTTCACTTTTGTTTATTATCTATTTTACTTGCTTTGGCAATGTAAATATATGTTTCCTATGCCAATAAAGCCCTTAAAATGAAATGATTTGAATTGAGTGAGAGAAAGAGAGAGAGAGGGGGTGAGAGAGAGGGAGGGTGAGAGAGAGAGAGAGAGGGGGTGAGAGAGAGAGGGAGGGTAAGAGAAAGAAAGAGAGGGGGAGAGAGAGAGAGAGAGAGAGAGAGAGACTCACCCAACAACCAAGCTCTGTCTTGCATAACAGAAATTCCTAGTGACATTCATCTTCCAATCCAAACAAATTAAACTGAATTACCGTACAGGAAAACAAAACCAAGACTGAAGAAAATCTAAAGCTGGCATCAGAACACAAGACAATGGAGAAACAGCCTTCATTCTAGCTGCAATGAATCAGTCTGATGACAAGTTAGTAGTCGGACGTGTTGACAGTACTGAAGCATGCTTGATCATGAACACATTGTTTTGTCTTCTGACTACTTTTGTGTTTACATAGCCGCTATGATGCACTGCCTATTCTGCATCTATCAGTACCAGCCAACATCCAGACTCTCCCATGAGGACTTAGTCCTTCAGCGTCCTACATAGAGTTGCAAAATTACGATTATTTTCCCCAAATTCCCTGGTTTTTCAGAAATCACAGTTAGTAAGCAGGAAATCCGGAATCCTCCAACCAAGATTTCTGGAAAACTTCTAGGAGTTTGGGAACGTTACCGGAATTGTGCGACCCTAATCGTGCACCGCAGATCCCCCCTCAAGCTTCCACCAATGATGCTACTATTACTTCAAGTTTCAAATATGATCATGTTTCCTTCTTGTGTCTTCTGAGTGGCAGCCCACAGGTGCAATGTTGGAAATAACCAATTGAAAATATGTTATGAATTTAAATATTATACCTGTAACCCCCCCCCAACAACAAAAAAGATGAAAATAAAATAAACAGTTAAACCAATGGTTTCCCACTGTTGACTGTATCAAGATGTGACCCTACTAATAGCCACCAATGGGACTGGAGCCAGACAGGGAGCTGGGCAGCTAAGCGTGGAGTGGCTGAGTGGTCGGTGGTGGCTGATGTGATATGGTGAGATGAGAGGTTCTGCTGTCTCTACATCGTTCTCTCATTCTCTGCACACACACACACTCTGGCTGACAGAGGGAAGCTCTGTCTCAGATCTCTGGGGTTGACAGACATTTTCACAGCAGCTCATTGATTGCAGCTCTCTTTGATTCTTGTTGCAGCGTCCAAGTTACCACGGTTTCTCTCTCTAATGGCACCCTATTCCCTATATAGAGCACTACTTTAGGCCAGGACCCTTAACCACCCTATTCTCTATATAGAGCACTACTTTAGGCCAGGACCCATAACCACCCTATTCCCTATATAGAGCACTACTTTAGGCCAGGACCCATAACCACCCTATTCCCTATATAGAGCACTACTTTAGACCAGGGTCCATAACCACCCTATTCCCTATATAGAGCACTACTTTAGACCAGGGTCCATAACCACCCTATTCCCTATATAGCGCACTACTTTAGACCAGGACCCTTAACCACGCTATTCCCTATGAAGAGCACTACTTTAGACCAGGGCCCATAACCAACCTATTCCCTGTAGTGAACTCCTTTTGATCACCTCTGCCATTTGGGACTAACCCGCTGTCTCATTAAGATGAGAAGGCAGCGCGTTAATCAAAGCTGCCTCTGTAGATGAGAGGAAGGAGGATGAAACAGAACCAGCTCCACGAGCTGCTGCTCTCTGACAATTTGCAAGGTCTGCATCCCAAATGGAACGCTATTCCCTATATAACGTAGCCCACTATGGGTCCCTGGTCAAAAGTAGTGCATTACATAGGGAATAGGGTGCCATTTGGGACACAAGCAGGCTTTAGGGATTCTTATTAAGAATTCTTACAGAGGATGTGGATTATTATCAGGGTTTGGTAGATCAGCTAGTTTTCAGAGGACATTTAAGACCGGTTTCCAGGACACATTAATAAAAGGCTATTTCTGGACTAGAAAGCAACTCAATGGGAACATCTCCACAGAATTAAATGCTTTTTAGTCAAGAACTAGGCTTAGTCGGCGTCCAGGAAACCGACTCTTCAAGTCTGAATAAAAAGTAAAGTGTGGATATACAGGCTGGGCTGCCTCGTCCTAGAAGCCATGTCAGTGTTAAACAAAACCCATGGCAGTTTATTACAAGCTGTGAATGGATAATGAATGAATGTTTGCATCCCAAATGGCATCCTATTCCTTATAGTGCACTTCAGTATGTATAGGCCCTGGTCAAAAGTAGTGCACTATATAGGGAATAGGCGTGCCATTTCTGACGCAGCCACACTTTTTTGATTTGAAGAAGCTTCCAGCAACAATCTGTTGTAATGCATAAACCAATGTAATCATCTCATATTCAGAATAAAAATGATTTGTCAGCAAATGTTTTTAACAAACCTCAAACAACAAATCAAACCGCCCTGTCCAATTCCTTGCAGTAAACGTGTCCACATCACATCAATGTGTCTCCACCCACAGTGATTTACTATTGGCACTGGTCCTGATATTCCATTGCTTTCGGCCATGTACCTGATCAACGGCTGACAGGATCAACACAAGACTGTTTGTTTTGTTTGGAGTTTTCATGGCAGTTTTCAAACCGCTGTAGAACAGTGATAAAACTGTGCAACAATACGGCTTTTGAATCTGTCTCCGTCTTGATTGCAGTTAAGCAGCTGCCTGATTTTTGGAGCGACAACAGAGGAGAGAAAAGGGCCTTCAGACAGTGCAATTATGGTTTTATTTATCACGCTCGTTTCTGCCACACACACACACACACACACACTCACATGCACACACTCACACTCACACATGCACACACACACCCATGCACACTCACACACACTCACACACACACACACACACACTCATACACACACACTCACACACACTCTCACACACACTCACGCACTCACAAACTTCTGCCCCCTAGCTTAACCTCTGATGACTTTATAATGGTAGATTAGTGTAGAAGGGAAAAGCAATACGCTGATGGGTTTCAGGTGTTAGTCTGTTGAATAATTACATTTCCACTGAGGGCTGACCTAGTGAAACAGGTACAGTATATGAATGTCATTAGGAATGGTGTGTTGAGTTAAAGACAGTTGTAACCAGTATATTACAACACTAATGTATCTGAGAAATATGACAGGTAGAAAGAAACAGACGAGTTGGGAGTTTTTACACTAAACAACATGTAGTGCACTACTTCTGATCAGACCCCCATAGGCTCTGGTCAGAAGTAGTGCACTACATAGGGAATTGGATACCATTTGGGACGCAGGCCCCCCACCCCCAGAATAACCTTTGAAGTGGAGTTAAAGCATGTTGGCCAACGACAAACAAAGAGCTCATTGTCTGAGCCCTGTAGGCTGCAGCTCACATGTAAACCAGGACAGCACAGTTTTCACAGAATGCAAAACATGCAACATACGGAGAATGGGTAGAAATGCCAGTCTGTACATGGAAACTCCATGTCAGAGATATATGCCCCAAAATGATACCTTGTATATTGCAGTATACCCTATTCCCTGAACAGTGCAGTATACCCTATTCCCTGTATATTGCAGTATACACTAATCCCTGTACAGTGAAGTATACCCTATTCCCTGTAGAGTAGAGTATACCCTATTCCCTGTATAGTGCAGTATACCCTATTCCCTGTATAGTGCAGTATATTGTACCATATTCCCTGTATAGTGCAGTATACCCTATTCCAGGTATAGTGCAGCATACTCTATTCCCTGTATAGTGCAGTATACCTTATTCCCCGTAGAGTGCAGTATACCCTATTCCATGTAGAGTGCAGTATACCCTATTCCCTGTATAGTGCAGTATACCCTATTCCCTGTATAGTGCAGTATACCCTATTCCCTGTATAGTGCAGTATACCCTATTCCCCGTAGAGTGCAGTATACCCTATTCCCTGTACAGTGCAGCATACTCTATTCCCTGTATAGTGCAGTATACCCTATTCCCTGTAGAGTGCAGTATACCCTATTCCATGTAGAGTGCAGTATACCCTATTCCCTGTACAGTGCAGTATACCCTATTCCCTGTAGAGTGCAGTATACCCTATTCCCTGTAGAGTGCAGTATACCCTATTCCCTGTATAGTGCAGTATACCCTATTCCCTGTATATTGCAGTATACACTAATCCCTGTATAGTGCAGCATACTCTATTCCCTGTATAGTGCAGTATACCTTATTCCCCGTAGAGTGCAGTATACCTTATTCCCCGTAGAGTGCAGTATACCCTATTCCCCGTAGAGTGCAGTATACCCTATTCCCTGTATAGTGCAGTATACCCTATTCCCTGTATAGTGCAGTATACCCTATTCCCTGTAGAGTGCAGTATACCCTATTCCCTGTAGAGTGCAGTATATCCTATTCCCTGTATAGTGCAGTATACCCTATTCCCTGTATAGTCCCTAATACCCTATTCCCTGTATAGTGGAGTTTACCCTATTCCCTGTATAGTGGAGTTTACCCTATTGCCTGTAGAGTGCAGTATACCCTATTCCCTGTAGAGTGCAGTATACCCTATTCCCTGTATAGTGCAGTATACCCTATTCCCTGTATAGTGCAGTATATCCTATTCCCTGTATAGTGGAGTATACCCTATTCCCTGTAGAGTGCAGTATATCCTATTCCCTGTAGAGTGCAGTATACCCTATTCCCTGTAGAGTGCAGTATACCCTATTCCCTGTAGAGTGCAGTATACCCTATTCCCTGTAGAGTGCAGTATACCCTATTCCCTGTAGAGTGCAGTATACCCTATTCCCTGTAGAGTGCAGTATACCCTAATCCCTGTAGAGTGCAGTATACCCTAATCCTTGTAGAGTGCAGTATACCCTAATCCCTGTAGAGTGCAGTATACCCTAATCCCTGTAGAGTGCAGTATACCCTATTCCCTGCAGAGTGCAGTATACCCTATTCCCAGGAGAGTGCAGTATACCCCAATCCCTGTAGAGTGCAGTATACCCTATTCCCTGTAGAGTGCAGTATACCCTATTCCCTGTAGAGTGCAGTATACCCTAATCCCTGTAGAGTGCAGTATACCCTAATCCCTGTAGAGTGCAGTATACCCTATTCCCTGCAGAGTGCAGTATACCCTATTCCCTGCAGAGTGCAGTATACCCTATTCCCTGTAGAGTGCAGTATACCCTATTCCCTGTAGAGTGCAGTATACCCCAATCCCTGTAGAGTGCAGTATACCCCAATCCCTGTAGAGTGCAGTATACCCTATTCCCTGTAGAGTGCAGTGTACCCTATTCCCTGTAGAGTGCAGTATACCCTATTCCCTGTAGAGTGCAGTATACCCTAATCCCTGTAGAGTGCAGTATACCCTAATCCTTGTAGAGTGCAGTATACCCTAATCCCTGTAGAGTGCAGTATACCCTATTCCCTGCAGAGTGCAGTATACCCTATTCCCTGTAGAGTGCAGTATACCCTATTCCCTGTAGAGTGCAGTATACCCCAATCGCTGTAGAGTGCAGTATACCCCAATCCCTGTAGAGTGCAGTATACCCTATTCCCTGTAGAGTGCAGTGTACCCTATTCCCTGTAGAGTGCAGTATACCCTATTCCCTGTAGAGTGCAGTATACCCCAATCCCTGTAGAGTGCAGTATACCCCAATCCCTGTAGAGTGCAGTATACCCTATTCCCAGGAGAGTGCAGTATACCCCAATCCCTGTAGAGTGCAGTATACCCCAATCCCTGTAGAGTGCAGTATATCCTATTCCCTGTAGAGTGCAGTATACCCTATTCCCTGTATAGTGCAGCAGAGATAATACCGTATCCAGACTGGTCGTCTTTAGGTCAGACAGTAAACTACAGTACTGTTATGATCAGTCATCAGTGAGCTGTACAACAGGAAGTTACTGTAACTCAGCATCAGGTGATATTGTTCTACTGTACCAATCAGAAAGGTTTGTTTTCAAATGGTCCGTAGTTGGTTTAATTGCAATTCTCCTTGTTGAATTTCTACAGGGAATACAAAGCTATGGCCCCATACTAATAAGGTAAATAGCTGTTAGATATCAGTTAAAGAGCAAACAGGAGGACATTAAAGTTCATTACAGGGTTGGAGGACAGGAGAACTGTTATTGCGCCACCCAGTGGTCAAACATCACAGGGCATTGGGTTCTAGAAAGATACATTTTCCCCCTTCACACTTAAAAGGGGAATTTCACCCTGGGGGAATCTGGGCTTGTTTTCATCAGGAGGAAGTCAGGTCTGGGCTAATTCAGAAACAGAGGGTTATATTCATTAGTGCACCAAAGCAAACCGTTTGGCAACAGAATCCTTGACATCACATGGAGATTAGAGCGCTCGGAGTAACGTTTTGCTACAGTGTGCACTAATGAATATGACCTGTTAGCCAATCATGATGAAATCACATGTTTATCGTGTGGGCAGTGTATTGGACAAACTCAAATGAGTCAAAGGGTGTTTTAAAGAGTTGAATAATCCAATGTTTTATATATAAATTAAACAAGGTCAGTTATGAACATGTGTATCCTGAGTTTGAATGAAAAGACCATATGATGGCAGCATACAATACATGGAACATCCTTGAGTATCAAAAAACATCCACGGATTTAGAAATTAAATCAGAATTTGTACATTTCCATTGAAGCTCTCCTATTTGGGCATTTGCATTCCTTTACAATAGCAGAAAGACTGTTTCCAATAGCCCCTATTGAAACGCATAGGAAACACCATGCTCACATAGAAAACATCAGAAAAGCAGACAGAGTAATGAATACATGTGCTGTAAACAACATTTGGAGTGTCTCCCAAATGGCACCTCATTCACTCATATAGTGCACTACGCTTAACCATAGCCCTATGGGCCCCGGTCCAAAGTTGTGCAATGCATAGGGAACAGGATGCCATTCGGGACACAGTCTTGGGGTAGGAAATGAAAGCCGTATAGTCAGACGTATCAGGAGACGACTGCATCTCAAGCTTAACACTGTCGCTATCTAAAATGTGCTGAGAACGTACCTGATGTTGATGACGCTAGGCAGCAGCAACACAGACTTCAGGAAGTCTCCACAGAACAAGACTGACTGGTTGATGGCTGCCATCTTTAATATAGTACTCTAGTGGTAAAATGGCTTTCCTTTCACACACTGTCTGTGAGAAAACTAAATTGGTTTGGTCAACGCTGAGAGGTTAGAGAAATATGATTAGAAATGAAAATAGTTTAACCAGGAAATAAAATGTATGTGAAATGCCAGAAGAGACAGTTTCCATCGACCGTAAAACTGTCTGATACACAGGATAAGTCCCAAATGGCACCCTATTCCATATTTAGCGCACTACTTTTGACCAGATCCCTACACTATAAAAAGGGTATAGGGTGCTATTTGAGACAAAGTCACCGTAGATCACAGACAGTTGACCAGGTTGTCCCTCTCCTCGATCTGTTTGTCCACTGCTAGGTCCATGGCGTCCAGGAACTTCTCCAGGGCCACTGTTGGGGTCTGGCAACAAGGAATCATAGACAAGTCATAGACTGGTGTTGCATAGGAACACAATGAGCAGCACTCTTTCCATATGATAATAGTACAGTTTATTTTAGATAAAAATATAATCCCATAGAATTCTTACATTTGAAAAAAACAGTTTGTATTCTGCGTGAAACATTTGAAAACGTCTACAGACCTTGACAAAAAGAGCATGGGCCAAAAAAGGGTAGTTTCCTCAGCGCTCTTCCACTAAAACCTTTGCTCTTTCTGGAAAAGTCAACAAGAGAAATAAAGCACAAAACATCATTCAATTCTACTCTGATATAATCCAACGCACACACACTTCACACACACACTTCTCAAGGGTAGTAGCTAGGTGGCAGGTCTGAGACATGAACGGCAGCGCTACGGAGGGCCGGGACTCACATGGCGATGTTCCTGAGAACCAGGCTGAGCTCTGTCACGTTGCTCTCCCTGAAGCCCATGGTCTCCAGCTCAAACATGGTCAGTAGTTGCTGTCTGGGGTAGACGATCTGACACTAGACAATGTAGAAAAAGGAAAAATAACGCACACACATGATTTTTACCTCCGCGCATTTATTGAGGTACAGTGGGGCAAAAAAGTATTTAGTCAGCCACCAATTGTGCAAGTTCTCTCACTTAAAAAGATGAGAGAGGCCTGTAATTTTCATCATATGTACACTTCAACTATGACAGACAAAATGAGGAAAAAAAATCCAGAAAATCACATTGTAGGATTTTTTATGAATTTATTTGCAAATTATGGTGGAAAATAAGTATTTGGTCACATACAAACAAGCAAGATTTCTGTCTCTCACAGACCTGTAACTTCTTCTTTAAGAGGCTCCTCTGTCCTCCACTCGTTACCTGTATTAATGGCACCTGTTTGAACTTGTTATCAGTATAAAAGACACCTGTCCACAACCTCAAACAGTCACACTCCAAACTCCACTATGGCCAAGACCAAAGAGCTGTCAAAGGACACCAGAAACAAAATTGTAGACCTGCACCAGGTTGGGAAGACTGAATCTGCAATAGGTAAGCAGCTTGGTTTGAAGAAATCAACTGTGGGAGCAATTATTAGGAAATGGAAGACATACAAGACCACTGATAATCTTCCTCGATCTGGGGCTCCACGCAAGATCTCACCCCGTGGGGTCAAAATGATCACAAGAACGGTGAGCAAAAATCCCAGAACCACACGGGGACCTAGTGAATGACCTGCAGAGAGCTGGGACCAAAGTAACAAAGCCTACCATCAGTAACACACTACACCGCCAGGGACTCAAATCCTGCAGTGCCAGACGTGTCCCCCTGCTTAAGCCAGTACATGTTCAGGCCCGTCTGAAGTTTGCTAGAGAGCATTTGGATGATCCAGATGAGGATTGGGAGAATGTCATATGGTCAGATGAAACCAAAATAGAACTTTTTGGTAAAAACTCAACTCGTCGTGTTTGGAGGACAAAGAATGCTGAGTTGCATCCAAAGAACACCATACCTACTGTGAAGCATGGGGTGGAAACATCATGCTTTGGGGCTGTTTTTCTGCAAAGGGACCAGGACGACTGATCCGTGTAAAGGAAAGAATGAATGGGGCCATGTATCGTGAGATTTTGAGTGAAAACCTCCTTCCATCAGCAAGGGCATTGAAGATGAAACGTGGCTGGGTCTTTCAGCATGACAATGATCCCAAACACACCGCCGGGCAACGAAGGAGTGGCTTCAGAAGAAGCATTTCAAGGTCCTGGAGTGGCCTAGCCAGTCTCCAGATCTCAACCCCATAGAAAATCTTTGGAGGGAGTTGAAAGTCCGTGTTGCCCAGCGACAGCCCCAAAACCTCACTGCTCTAGAGGAGATCTGCATGGAGGAATGGGTCAAAATACCAGCAACAGTGTGAGAAAACCTTGTGAAGACTTACAGAAAACGTTTGACCTCTGTCATTGCCAACAAAGGGTATATAACAAAGTATTGAGAAACTTTTGTTATTGACCAAATACTTATTTTCCACCATAATTTGCAAATAAATTAATTAAAAATCCTACAATGTGATTTTCTGGATTTCTTTTTCTCATTTCGTCTGTCATAGTTGAAGTGTACCTATGATGAAAATTACAGGCCTCTCTCATCTTTTTAAGTGAGAGAACTTGCACAATTGGTGGCTGACTAAATACTTTTTTGCCCCACTGTAGATGTTTCGGTACAATACCTTCGTCGAGACCCTGGCACTGAACACAAACATGTCAGTGAAAGGACACCTCAATAACTTTGGTCAGAGTAACTGGATCCTACGGTAGAAACTCAAAAAGGTACGAACCCCGGAGTTACAGACCGACACATTTTCCAGCACATTTCAAAGTTACGGACAACTCAGTGTTCCAAACGACCTCCATTACCGAAGATGTCCTACTGTACTCATTAAACTCACATGTTGGTGTGTTTTTACCTCCATAAGTTCCTCCAGGCAGGACAGAGAGATGTTGATGTGTTGTGTTTTTACCTCCATAAGTTCCTCCAGGCAGGACAGAGAGATGTTGATGTGTTGTGTTTTTACCTCCATAAGTTCCTCCAGGCAGGACAGAGAGATGTTGATGTGTTGTGTTCTTACCTTCATGAGTTCCTCCAGGCAGGACAGGTAGATGTTGAAGATGCCCTCTACAGACGGAGGGCCAATGTACTGCTTGATGTCAGCTCTGTCCACAAACGCCAGGTCTATCTTCTCTGTCACGTTGGAGGTGGTCAGGATCACAACATTAGGATGCCTGGGATATAAAGGAAGATCAGCTGGGAAAAACAACATACACACCAACACGCTGGAGGACGGAGGATGAAGTTGTAGAATGCCACAGCTGCTTGTAGAGAACATGGATGTATCCCAAATGGACCCCTATATAGTGCACTGTTTGACCAAGGCCCATAGGGCTAATGGCCCCCTATTCCCTATATAGTGCACTACTTTTGACCAGTAATAGGAAGTCATGTTAAACAGTGCTTTGATGCAGTGCTGCCTATGAATCTCTGAGGCTTAATGTGTGAGCCACCACAGCAGCTGTACTGAACATGTCTGACTGACCGCTTGATCTGGTCCAGCTGTGTGAGGACAGAGTTGACCACTCGGATGGCGTCGGAGGGTTCCGTTCCGGCCTGGGAGGCGTTCCGCGCTGCCGTCAGACTCTCCACCTGGTCATCAAACACACAGTTACTCTGGGCCCTGCAGTTACATTTGTAGGCTTTAACTGGGCCCTGTAGTTACATTTGTAGGCTTTAACTGGGCCCTGCAGTTACATTTGTAGGCTTTAACTGGGCCCTGCAGTTACATTTGTAGGCTTTAACTGGGCCCTGCAGTGGCATTTGTAGGCTTTAACTGGGCCCTGCAGTTACATTTGTAGGCTTTAACTGGGCCCTGCAGTTACATTTGTAGGCTTTAACTGGGCCCTGCAGTGGCATTTGTAGGCTTTAACTGGGCCCTGCAGTTACATTTGTAGGCTTTAACTGGGCCCTGCAGTTACATTTGTATGCTTTAACTGGGGCCTGAAGTTGTTCCTGACCACATGACCTGACCAGGAAAACCTCTGGACCACTGTTGTAGGCTCTTCATACTTTACCTCATCGATGAGAACGAACACCAGAGCCTGCTTGTCATCTATCAGCTGTTGGATCTTCTGGAACATCTTAGTGACCAGTTTACCACTCTGGAAGAAAGACACATGACCTGTTTACAGTCAAACAACACCAAGAATGACTTATTCATGTATGTTGATGCTGTAGAGTCTTGCTGGTGACAAATCCAATTTCCCCTTGTGGGATTAGTAATGTTTAGTCCAGTAAATTCAATTCAATAAGATGTAACGAGAAGCGGGAAGAGACAACTGTACCTCAGAGAACCACTTGGAGAATAAACTGTGGCTGTTGATCTCAACAAACTGCCCATAAGAGTACCTGCAGGAAGAATAGGACACGAAGTTCAAGTTCAAGTTTTTAGAACCAATATGGGCGTGATAAGACACTGAAATACATGGATATTGCATTGATTAATAGAGAATAAAACATTCAAGTTAAAATACAAGGTAAAACCATGACAATGTGTAGATTTACGTTTGGGAATACAGTACATGGTGGAATGACTAGAGGTGGTGAAAAACATCCTTCAACAAGTTTCTACCAATGCCCTTTCCTCAGAGTGAGAGCCCTCACTTACCGGTTCGATAGTCTGATTGACAGCTTCTGGGCCAGAGCTTTACACAAAGACGTCTTCCCTGTGCCCGGGGGCCCTAATGTGGGCACAAATATAGACACACAATATGAATCATTTCAAATGATATCGCTTTCTAGAGATATCACCTGTATGTGCATTATAGTTGGCACATCCATATTTGAGGCATATCATATACAGCATATTGAGGATTGGAATAATCATAGGATATTATACATTAATATCAAAGTTACTACTATATTATATTATCGTATTGTATAATAATATCATATATATTAATGTGTGAAGTCAACAAGCTCCTGTTTCTGTTACCATGCAGCAGGACTACTCGGTTCCATGAGATCAGGTTGCTGTCCACGTTTTTGTCAGAGAAGTAAATAGTGGTTGAGACGTAATCCAACAGCTAGAGGGGAAACGACAACACGACGGAGTTAAACTAATTCAATCAATGTTGTACCACTGACACCTATCTAGAACACTCCGTTAATAGCACGTTAAGGTTGATTCCCAAATGAAGCCGTATGCCCTATGTAGTGCACCACTTTTGACCAGAGCCCTATGTAGTGCACTACTTTTGACCAGAGCCCTATGTAGTGCACTACTTTTGACCAGAGCCCTATGTAGTGCACTACTTTTGACCAGAGCCCTATGTAGTGCACTACTTTTGACCAGAGCCCTATGTAGTGCACTACTTTTGACCAGAACCCAATGTAGTGCACTACTTTGACCAGAGCCCTATGTAGTGCACTACTTTTGACCAGAGCCCTATGTAGTGCACTACTTTTGACCAGAGCCCTATGTAGTGCACTACTTTTGACCAGAGCCCTATGTAGTGCACTACTTTTGACCAGAGCCCTATGTAGTGCACTACTTTTGACCAGAGCCATTTATAGTGCATTACTTTTGACCAGAGCCCTATGGGGCCCGTAGGGTACCATTTGGAATGCATGCTAAATGTTTCTTACTTGTGTTTTGACCCCGCTCTCATACACCAGACTCTCCCAGATGCCATGGAACTCAGCTGAAAAACACACACAAGGGAGTTATCATGTATATGAATCCATTTGGAAGAAAACGTCAACCCTGGCAACCATAGAACTACATATAGAACAGTCAATTAGTAGAATCTCTGTTAACATGGGCCCGCCCACCGGCTGGTAAGAGCCAGTGATTGGCTGCAGAGAGCTCCTCCTCCTCCTCCAGGTTCAGAGTGCTGGGCCCATCATCATTCAGGGTGAAGATGTGGATGGACAGACTGCAGCTCTTCAGATCTATGGGCTGCAGGAGGAAAACAACCCAAACATCACACACGTGTCTTATAGTGCACTACTGCTCTTACCAGGGCCCACAGGGCTCAGGTCTAAAGTAGTGCACTGGATAAGGAATAGGGTGACATTTGGGACTCATACGGGTGGGTATAATTTGTGGAACGTTCTAACAGGAATCTGTTCCAAAAACTTTGTAAAGTACAAGGTTGCCAACAAACAACGCATACAAAGTAACATGATCAAGTCGCCCACATCCCTACCCGGTATCTTATTCTGCCGCTATACAACTTTGTATGCGTTGTTTGTTGGCGAACATGTTATTTACAACGTTTTTGGAAGATTCCTGTTGGAACGTTCCACAAATGATACCCACCGACTCATCCCATGTTGCATTAACATACAGCTGAAAATGTATTATTAATGTGCCACTAAGACATTCTGTATGGGCCAATGAGTGCTTTACTTTTCTCTCAGCATCCACTATGGCCACTGATTGGACGTGTTTGATAAGGAAGTCCTCGTCAAACTCTGTCCACCTGTAAGCCCCGAACACCATGCGATGACGGTTCAGCAGGGACAAGACGTGCATCTTCACGTCAGACCTCTTCGCAGTGCTGTAGTCATGGTGATACACAGAGAGAGAGACACAGAGGGAACAGTGTTGTTAGGGACAAGGTGAAAGGAATGGAAGCATGTCATGAATACAACTTTCAAAATACTAACATGCTGGGGTAAATCATTACATAACTGACGGTGTCCCAAATGGCAACCCTATTCACTACATAGTGCACTAATTTTTACCAGGGCTGATAGGACCCACTATTTAGGGAGGGCCCTGTCCAAAAGTAAGTTAGTGCACTATATAGGGAACAGAGTGCCATTTGGGACACTGTCATTCCCTAGTACTATAATACTAGTTCAGTGTGAATCGAGCTTTTGAAGATACACTAGCTAGGTAGAACCTGTTAGATTTGACGTGAACCTCCACATGGATGTTGTTCATGTCGTTGGGGTTCTGCTTCACATCCCCTACCTCCATTCTGTCGCCCTCCATACCTTCAGAGACTGAAATGGAGGTCAGAATGATATCATTTTCGGTGGAAATACAATAACTCATCGCTCAGTCTAATGTAATGTCTCGACAGCAGCACACGTGACATGTTGACATCACCAACATGCATACGAAGTACTTATCTGCTATCTGCCTTTACAACCGACACCAACACCAGTCTAAGTAGCTGGTATGACAACAACACATCCAATGCAACGCATCCAGCTCACAGCACTGAGCCACCAGCTACTGTTAGCGAGCTACGCTGCTAGTTCAAGTCGCACAGTGACGCGCTTTATTCTGTTGCTACATCTCGCTACCAAGTTGTTACTAGTTTTACATGTGTAGAACAGCTATTGCGATTCGTCATTTATTTTGTTCAACTTTCATTCAAGAAGTTTACAGAGCATTGATCACCTGAGTTTTGGTTCGACTGGACGTCGAATTTAGCGCGCAGTTTTGTTGAACCGGACGTAGATGCGTTGTTGTGAGAACTGTACTTCCGGGTTATTGCGTCATTCAACATGTTTAGGCGAATTAATCTAACTTTTATTTAAAATAATGATAGGCTATAATAATAACATGAACAATAGGTGATAACACATTCGTTATGGGCTACTAAAACAAAGCACACTACTAAATAGTCCACGCCTATGTTAGGCAATCAGAATAATATTCTGTATGTGTTATACATATGTATTACAGCGCCGACCATTAACACTCCGTATCGACAAAAGATCAACTATGTCCATACAGAGGATTTACCCTTCAGTTTTTCCTCTACGCACTCTCTCATTCCGTTTATTTTTTCAAATGTTCTTCCTCCTTGCACAAAAATGATTTTTACCACCGCCCGTTGTTGAGGGTTTCACACGTGACGCTCTTCCTGAATTTTCATTCATTTATGAACTTCTCTGAGAGTGGAAGGCATTACACGCACAGCGCAAGCAAGTTGAACGCGAGTTGCTGTACGCGCATTTCAGAGACCCAAAGGCATTCCAGACTAATTAAAGCTGCTGTTTTATTCAGTTTAGAGGACTCTTCAGCCTAGCACACATTCGAGCACGTGAGTTTACTATTCCATTTCATCGATCAGATGCTTATAGAATGCCAATGTCCTTCATTCTCATATAAATGTATCTAGTTATTCTGTTTATTTTATTTTTTATTTCACCTTTATTTAACCAGGTAGGCAAGTTGAGAACAAGTTCTCTTTTACAACTGCTACCTGGCCAAGATAAAGAAAAGCAGTGCGACACACAACAACACAGAGTTACACACGGAGTAAAACAAATATACAGTCAATAATACAGTAGAAAAACAAATCTATATACAATGTGTGCAAATGAAGTAAGATAAGGATGGTAAGGTAATAAATGTTAATTGTGTCCCCTCAACATTAAAAGTATGTTGCCTTTCCCATGTTGAATTGGCATGTTGAATTCGTTATTATCTCGCAGTTTTTTTTTCCAGGTCTTCTGTTTCCCCACATTTATTGATGAATTAATTTACCATCATGAAAATGTATCCCCATTCACACAAATTAAGTCACGCAGAAACGCACCAAAGCTGCTGAAATACTTGAGTGAGATTGTGTTGTACCAGAGCATAGGCTATAGGTCAGGAATGCCATACATACTCGTCTAAAAGGTTCATATTACAATATGGAAGAGAATAATAGATCTGAAATATCCAAATGAGGTGGATTGTAGCATATTTTATTGCCTCAATATATAAATGAAGGTGGAAATGGGCATATTAACATTTTATAAAAACTGATAGGGTAGTTGAGGTACAGACAAGGGATTGGGAAACCATGGGGCTAAAATGTTTTTCCCCTGAGGTTGGTTGATATCCCCCACACAGAATCAGAACCCTTTTAAAACAGATCCCTGGGGATGGTCGGCCCAGTGGGGACTAGACTATAGCCTACTAGAATAGAATATATCTAACTTCATTGGGGGGGCATATTAACATTGTTGTGTTGTCAAAATATTTAGGGAATCATTGTTGTGTTGTCAAAATATTTGTAACCCCACACCCCTAGATCCACCTGCTCAGTACTCTTGAGGACATTAGATTGATGAATGGCAGCAAAGGTTTACATCATGTTTAGACGAAATGTTTTTTATTTATTTATTTGCAGATATTCCACAGAAACATTCAAACATGATTAGGGTGATTCATCTCAGTAAGTCAACAATACGTTTTGAGATTGTCATATATGGATTACTGAAAGTAAGAAACTGTTAACAAGACCAAATGAGCCCTTGTTTGTTTTGTTTTCAGATTTTGCTGTGTGCCTGGCTCTGTGTCTTGCTGGCTGGTCTGTATCTGGTGCTTCTGTTGAAGGTTAGCCTTTCTCATGCCTGCTATGCATGTGTTCATTATGGCATCAAAGTTAATGCATACTGTACTTTGTTTAATACACTCCAAATATGTCACGTCCCCCGACTTCATGTTTTTTCAAACCATGTCACAGATTTACACAAAGTATTGGAATATTGGTGCCATTGAACAAGAAAAGCCTGAGTACTGACACAGGGATCTGTCAGTGAACGGTTTAAAGTGAAATATGAAAGTGGTGACAACTTAATCTCACCATTTAATTCTGGCATTTTAATTCCATAAAAATAATTCCTATATTAAAGCGCATTGAGGATGTATGGTAATGCTTTGAGCCAGACTGATCTAAAACTAAGTGTAGTAACTTTTTGATATTTGATGTTGTCTGATGAGTGCTCTGTTTAACTAGCTCTCTTCTTCCTGTTGTATTCATCTCTCTGTCTTGCAGCTCAGCAGACCTCCCCTGTCTGTTACCTCTGTAACCATGATAACTGCCCAACCATTGAGTCTGTTTATGACCATTTGAAGGATAATTTGACCATGTGGTCAAAAGGTGAAATGGCTGACCTCCCTCCCTGCCTCACCACCTCCATTCCGCCATCTGGAAAATGCTTGGTGTGTGTCGAGAACCAGAAGGTCTACTCTGTGTGTGACTCAGAGATCATCAAGCCAGTCTTTGAGGGCCAAGGCAACTCCATGCCTGTCATTAAAGCCAGTGAGTTTCTGTGAGGGCCAATGACAGTACAACCTGAGAAGAGGATAGTCAATAGAGGGAACAAACAAAGCAGATTTCAGGAAATGGTCATAGGTGTCAATTATTAATATTAAGGGGCTATTGGAAGTTCTAGTTTATTATAGAGCATTGTGTAATCCTCTATAGCAGTGTTATAAACCAGTCACTGCTTCGAGCATTTCCCAGCTGATCCAGCCTTCTGTTGTTGTAGGGAATCATTCCTGTAATTTCATTACAGATTGCCCCAGCATTGTTTCAACTAATCATACCTGTACTTTCATTACAGATTGCTCCAGCATTGTTTCAACTGATCAGATGGGTGAGTTCCATTCAATATTCAAACTGTAAAACCAAAAAATTATGGTAATTGTACATTACAAGAGCAAATACTATAACAAAGATCAGCAGTCTGGGTATTCTACAGTGTGTTTGTCTTTAACAGGTGGAGCTGGAGTTTTAGCCGGGCGTCCTGGTGAGTGCAGAAACCCACCGAACAGCAATGCTCAGCTCAAGATCGTGTGCACCAAGAATAAAGATACAAACTCTGAGTTCTTGCTTGTGTATGAGAGAGACTTCATTGCCGTTCATCGAGGAAATTCACAAAATCTAATCTGAAGATCAGCACTGTGTAGAAGTGTTTAACAGTGTTAGATGCTGAATTATTTTTCTTTGTGCTTAACTTCTCTCCCTGTCCTCCTCTCCCACAAACAGATGCAAATGTCCCCACTTTGACCCCTGATGGCACTGGCGGGTTATCCAAGAAAGCAAATATCGCTATTGGCATGCCAGCCACAATTGGCCTCATCTTCATCATCAGCATCATCATCATCATCATCATCGTTGTTGCTTTGCGCAGAAGGACCAGATCAAGTAAGCAGGCGGGGGCGGGGATACAGGGTTTGCTGGCTAAACATGCTCCTCTCTATAGGAGAATACAGGTTTAACACATGTTTTCTGGCTTTTATACAGTCACTTGGGCACCTAACTGTTTGTTCTCTTCTGCTTCCAAACTGAGGCAGTTTAGGCTGAAATATAAGATGCCTTCGGCCAGTATTACAAAAAGCTGTCCTCGGCAATCTACAAACAATACCCCAAAATGATGAAGCGAAAACAAGTTTGACATTTTTGCTAATTTATAAACAATTCAAAACAGACAGAAATACATAAGTATTCAGACCCTTTATGAGATTCGAAATTTAGCTCAGGTGTGTCCTGTTTTCATTCTACAACTTCATTGGAGTCCACCTGTGGTAAATTCAATTGATTGGACATGATTTGGAAAGGCACACACCTGTCTATATAAGGTCCCACAGTTGACAGTGCATGTCAGAGCAAAAACCAAGCCATGACGTCAACGGAATTGTCCGTAGAGCTCCGAGACAAGATTGTGTTGAGGCACAGATCTAGGGAAGGGTACCAACAAAAAAATCTGCAGCATTGGAGGTCCCCAAGAACACAGTGGCCTCCATTATTTTTAAATAAAAAGTTTGGAATCACCAAGACTCTTTCTAGCACTGGCCTCCCGGGCAAACTGAGCAATTGGGGGAGAAGGGCCTTGGTTAGGGAGGTGACCAAGAGCCTGATGGTCACTCTGACAGAGCTCGAGAGTTCCTTTGTGGAGATGGGAGAACCTTCCAGAAGGACAACCATCTCTGCAGCACTCCACCAATCAGGCCTTTATGGTAGAGTGTCCAGACGGAAGCCACTCCTCAGTAAAAGGCACATGACAACCCACTTGGAGTTTGCAAAAGGCACCTAAGAGTCTCTCAGACCATGAAAAAAAGATTCTCTGGTCTGATGAAACCAAGCGCTATCCCTACGGTGAAGAATGGTGGTGGCAGCATCATGCTGTGGGAATGTTTTTCAGCGACTGGGAGACTAGTCAGGCTTGAGGCAAAGATCAACGGAGCAAATTACAGAGAGATCCTTAACGAAAACTTGCTCCAGAGCGCTCACGACCTCAGACTGGGGCGAAGGTTCACTTTCCAACAGGACAATGATCCTAAGCACACAACCAAGACAACACAAGAGCGGCGTCGGGGCAAGTCTCTGAATGTCCTTGAGTGGCCCTGCCAGAGCCCAGACTTTAACCCGATTGAACAGCTCTGGAGATACCTGAAAATAGCTGTGCAGCAACGCTCCCCATCCAATCTGACAGAGCTTGAGTGGATCTGCAGACAAGAATGGAAGAAATTCCCCAAATACGGTTGTGCCAAGCTTGTAGCGTCATACCCAAGAAGACTCGATGCTGTAATCGCTGCCAAAGCTGCTTCAACAAAGTACTGAGTAAATGGTCTGAATACTTATGTAAATGGGATTTCTGTTAGCAAAACAATCGAAAAACCAGTTTTTGCTTTGTCATTATTAAATAAATTTTAGAATAAGACTGTACTGTATCAAAATGTGGGAAAAGTCAGGGTGTTTGAATACTTCCCTAAGGCACTGTACAGTATATTATCATTGATGTGTTCTCTTTTGGCAGATGTATTTGAGTGGTCTTTTTTCTTATGGTTGTCTTCCCAGGTGTTGTCTAGTGTCCACTTCAGAAGTCCGCTCAGAGGAACACCTGACACAGTTAGTTTTAAAGACAAAGGTTTATATTGTGTGAGCCAAGGAAAAGAGGAAGAGATAGACCTGTAAGGAGGGTGTTAAGATGAAAACATATAATATTTTCTAACAGGTTGAATGTTGTCTACTTCCAGTCTA
Source organism: Brachymystax lenok tsinlingensis (assembly GCA_030435695.1). Taxonomy (NCBI): domain Eukaryota; kingdom Metazoa; phylum Chordata; class Actinopteri; order Salmoniformes; family Salmonidae; genus Brachymystax; species Brachymystax lenok. Next base: position 62,815,264 of record CM059789.1, read on the forward strand.
GTTTCTATGGTTTAACTTGAGGAAACAGTAAGCTCTATTACATAGCCAGGTTGTAATAGTTTGATAGCTTTAACTCTGCACATTAGCAACAGGGGACACAAGTCTCTTGGGTTTCCTAGGGCCTGGAAGTAAAGTCAGGGAGAGGCCTCTGTGACAAGCTTAATTAAGTTATGTTTTGTTTATTTTTATTTACTTGTGTTTTTACTATTGACAGTATTTGCATTGTACTGTAATCGCAAATGGTTTTCTCCTTACCCTTGTAATGAACTGGTTTCACGCGCAGGGCTCAGCAGGTGTTTATTGTAAAGGAGCACAGGAGGAGGAGGCAGGTAGCTGGGTCCAGGGGCAGGCAGAAGGTCATACACAGGGACTCCAAACAGGCAACAGTACAGGCAGGGAAAAGGCTAGTAAAGTAGTCCGGGAGATCAGGCAATAGGCTAAAGTACTGGCAGGGAATAGGCAAAAAGCGTCGTTAGTCGCTATCATACACATGAGGACTAATACAGGAAAACCAGCGCTTCAAATTGAAGTGTGTAACAAAACAATCAATACCTCACAATGATGGGGTGGAAAGAACTGAACTAAATTGTGTGTTTTAAATGACATACAGGTGTGTGAGAACAGGTGATCAGAATTCAAGTGATTGGGATCTGGAGAGTGATCTGCGTTCAGGGGATCTATGTGTTGGAGAGTGTGAGCTGGAAGCAGACGTTACACCACTTAGCCAACTACAAATCCATCAAGGATGCGGTCGTAATGTCAAAATGAATTTATGTTCTCTTTTTGATTGGTACTGTATATACAAGGGATTCAACAGCCATCAATATCCTTGTGCAAGTACTGCACATCTTATCGGCTAGCAACAACAATACCTCTCTCGCCATCTGGCTTGGATCCCTCTCGACACGGCGCCCCGTCGTACCACCTCGACTGGTCTGCCGACGATTTCTCCATCCGCTGTGCCTGCAACCGGCCTCCGTCGGAGCAGACGGTTCTACCAACCCCGACCTGCTAACTCTAACGGTTATTTTACTTTGCACATTCATCTACTGCACTTTTTTTTATTTTACCAGGCAAGTCAGTTAAGAACAAATTCTTATTTTCAATGACGGCCTAGGAACAGTGGGTTAACTGTCTGTTCAGGGGCAGAACGACAGATTTGTACCTTGTCAGCTCTGGATTTGAACAGCCTTTCGGTTACTAGTCCAACACTAACCACTAGGCTACATTTACCATTCCAGTGTTAAATTGCTATACTGTAATTACTTTGCCACCAGGGCCTATTTATTGCCTTACGTTCCTTAACTTACCTCATTTGCACACATTGTATATAGATCTTTTTTTTTTCTTCTACTGTATTATTGACTGTGTGTTTGTTTACTCCAATGTGTAACTCTGTGTTGTTGTATGTGTCGAACTGCTTTGCTTTATCTTGGCCAGGTCGCAGTTGTAAATGAGAACTTGTTCTCAACTTGCCTACCTGGTTAAATAAAGGTGAAATAAATAAAATAAAAGGATGTGCTCTTCTTTGTATATTGTCAGAATAAACAACACCAAAGAACTGGGATTGCTGGCTGGGAATGTTTATTTACACAGCAACAACACAAAAGAATATCAGTACAATCACGTCTGTTGCAATCTGTTAAAAACTAGTGAGGCCATATCCAGCCCTATAAAGTGAAAAGCGACAGGAGAGGGAACAGGTTTAGAGTTCCCCTCCTATTTACCAAAATCCATATCTGGATACAAACTGATTGAAAGTGTTTCAACTTTTAATCCCGTATTCTGTTTCAGGGTTGTTCCCACATCACTCTCCCAGCCAAACACAGAGCAGCTGTACAGGGGAATTTACATGTCAGGTCAATTACGCCACCAAACCTAGTTACAGGAATGTCAATTTTTTTCAAGTGGTCACTATGGAGATGAACAGTAAATGCCAAAACATAACAGGGGTTTTCCTGTTTACCTCCCTGACTCCAGTATGACATGATACCTTACTGTATTCACAGTCTGGGATAAATATATGGGCTGCTTAGGTAAACAATCTATAACACAACTGATTCAACTAATCAACCGAATCTTAATGGACTTCAATCTAGACCATGATTAGTTTGAAGCAGTGTTTTACCATAAAGCTGGACTATAATAAAAGTGTCCTGTCCTGCTAACCAAGTTCTGTCCTAACCAATAAATGATGAAGATACTCCACAACAGCAACCAGAAACATTACCCTCAACACCATAAAGAATGGAACACAATGAGCAGATATATTATGATTAACACCATGCCCAAACGCGTGCCCATCGTGCGCTAATTGATTTTGTCCCCCCACACCAAACACGACCATGACACGCAGGTTGAAATATCAAAACCAACTCTGAACCAATTATATTAATTTGGGGACAGGTCGAAAAGCATTAAACATTTATGGCAATTTAGCTAGCTAGCTTGCAGTTGCTAGCTAATTTGTACTATTTATCTAGCTAGGTTGCTGTTGCTAGCTAATCTGTCCTGGGATAAAACATTATTATTTGACCTGAAATGCACAAAGAGAATGGAACACAATGAGCAGATACATTATGATTAACAACAACAGCTCTAGGGCCCCCACCCATAAAAACAAAAATCTGCTTCCCCATGATGGCCTAAGGAAGGATCCCCTATGCATCTCAGACTCACCCCGCCCACACTGTCAGCTCTGACAACACAAATATGTCAAGAGCATAACAGACAAAGGTGTGATGCTATTATGAATCTAAATATGCCTCACTCTATTAACATAACTAAATAAACAGTTTTCCTCAGGTTGTTACAACTCCACCTCCAGTTAGTTTGTTAAACAATCTGTGCAGGAGAAGAAGAATACTGTTACCTCTCCTTCCAACCAAGGTGCAGGAAGAGAAGAGCAACCCCCTTCTCAGAAGTCACACCACTCTCTCAGCCCCACCCATGACACCTCACAGTACCTAGAGTCTGAGCTAAATGCATAAGAACTACTAAAGAAGAATAAACACTCTTCACTACTATAATCAAAACATTAGATTCATAACTTTCACTTGCCAGATACTTTGGAAAACAATGAGCAGATAGCTGTGGATAACAGACTACTGTTAGATATCAGGGCAAATAAACAGGGCTATAGCCTGACAGGGTAGCCTATGAGGAGGGTTAGCAGTTTCTGACGAGTTGTAATTAAATGATCAAGTAAACCTCCAGGGAATGATTAAATAAGCAGCAATGTAACCAAACCAGTTTCCCCTTTGGGATAATAGATAAAGCATATTCAGCCCTCCTCACAGGAAAACCCCTACAGAGAGAATGTTAGAGAGAGAGAAATGTGCAATGGAAATTTCCCAGTTATGCTCATTGGTTGCTGTTAGGATTTGGTGGGGTCAGTAGGTCTGGACAGGACTGGGTGTGAGGTTTTTGAGATGGTACGCTGAAATGTGTTGTCAGAAATGAGCATAACACATCAACAAGACAGATGAAGCAGTAACTTAAGTATAGGTTCAACAATCACAGTTTGAATTGGAGTGACACAGTAAGCAAGTGGGTTATTTACTTCCCCATTCAGTCTAAACATTTCTCAGAAACAGACAGCATAATAGACAGTGAGCATATTGGGGGGGGGGGGGTATTGAAATGTGTCTGTTATTCAGCAGGTTACCATGGACACGGATGGGAGATAAGAGGACGAATGCAAAAACAGGGACACTATAGTACGTGAGGCACACCAAGAAAAATGAAATAGAAACTACTGATCAGAACCATGTAGATGACAGGGAGGATCCTTAGATGGCAAGCAAAGAACAGGCAGTGATCTTTGACCAAAAATAAGTTTGACAAATCAAACTTTATTTGCCACATGCGCCGAATACAACAAGTGTAGACTTTACCGTGAAAGGCTTACTTAAGCCCTTAACCAACAGTGCAGTTCAAGAAGAAGAAAATATTTACCAAGTAGGCAAAAATAAGAAGAATAACAATTGCGAGGCAATATACAGGGGCCACCGGTACCGAGTCAGTGTGCGGGGGTACAGGCTAGTTGAGGTAATCTGTACATGTAGGTGGGGGCCAAGTGACTATGCATAGGTAACAAACAAACAGCGAGTAGCGATTTTTATGAATTGTTCAGCAGTCTAATGGCTTGGGGGTAGAAGCTGTTGAGGAGCCATTTGGTCCTAGCGCTCCGGTAGCAGAGAAAACAGTCTATAACTTGGGTGACTGGAGTATCTGAGAATATTATAGGCTTTAGTCTGTGGGCCTGTAATCTCGGTTAACCCAGATCTAAAGTCTTGAGTAATTTATGTTAATGTGGTCTGTCCACGAGAAACAGACTGTATATCAGACCAGTTCTGTAAAGCAGACTGAATATTATAGTACATCCAGAGAGAGAGGTGAACCGTCTTCAACACTTACATGGGATCACCTGACCTAACCTCTATTCGAATGTTGGAATGAGAAAAATTAGAGAGCGAGAGAGAGAGAGAGAGAGAAATCCAAGGCCTGTCTGCCTCCTCAACATGACGACCAGATACTGTTAGCAGTAGAGAGACATGAGAACAGTGGTTAAAGATGAGGGAGGGGGACTTACATAGGCCAAATGTTCCTCTATGTAGGTGGTGGTTTAGTAATAGATCACCTGAAACAGTTACTCCATTTGTCTATGAAACTATCACACACAAACAACACCCCTATGAAACTATCACACACAAACAGCACCCCTATGAAAAGTGTCTTACACAACACTGTTTGAAACATCCTGTTGGATCAGATTGTAGTCAGTACATTACATGAGGTACTTTCATGTGAAACTACTGCTACTTTAGAAATCTCCCAAATGGATTTATGTCATCAGCTTCCCATTTCACAGATTGATCCAGAACCTTATAATGTCCACAGTTAGGGGCTGATGTGTCTAAAGGGAGCTCTACTGAATTAACATAGACAGCTATTAGGATACTAAACAGCTTGCATAGCTGAAGTCATTTTCTATAAAACATGAGGGTCTATGAGAGTGTCTGTCATCAGATTGGGAACGTGTTGTTTTGGAGGGGGTCTTGCTTGGCCAGAAGTGTGGATGGAATAAAATTGGCTGGTGGAACACCTGCTCTTTCCATGACACAGACTGACCAGGTGAATCCAGGTGAAAGCTATGGTCCCTTATTGATGTCACTTGTTCAATCCCCCTTCAATCAGCATAGATGAAGTGGAGGAGACAGGTTAAAGAAGGATTTTTAAGCCTTGAGACAATTGAGACATGGATTGTGTATGTGTGCCATTCAGAGGATGGATGGGCAAGACAAAACATAGCCGCGGGAAGTAGGGGTGATGAGGGTGCTGAAGCCACCCTGAAAAATCAAAAAAGAAATATATATATAATAAGAATAATAGTCCTGTATTACCAGAATGTCTACAGCGCAACCCCCCCCCGTTGAGTGAAAACATTGACTAAACAAACAATACGCAGAAAGATGAGTAAAAAGGGTGTTTTAATACCAGCTGTTGAACAGGTGAGCAAAGAAAACAGATATGAGTGCTATGTACATGATTAATGATTAAATAAAAAAATCACATTAACAAACACAGTCAGTAGCATTCTTAGTAAAATTGAACAAAAAGAAAAATAGCAATTTGAGGCCATGTTGTTGTCATGTCAGAAGCCGAACAATGTGCTTTATACAGTGAGGGAAAAAAGTATTTGATCCCCTGCTGATTTTGTATGTTTGCCCACTGACAAAGAAATGATCAGTCTATAATTTTAATGGTTGGTTTATTTGAACAGTGAGAGACAGAATAACAACCACAAAAATCCAGAAAAACGCATGTGAAAAATGTTATAAATTGATTTGCATTTTAATGAGGGAAATAAGTATTTGACCCCTCTGCTAAACATGACTTAGTACTTGGTGGCAAAACCCTTGTTGGCAATCACAGAGGTCAGACGTTTCTTGTAGTTGGCCACCAGGTTTGCACACATCTCAGGAGGGATTTTGTCCCACTCCTCTTTGCAGATCTTCTCCAAGTCATTAAGGTTTTGAGGCTGACGTTTGGCAACTCGAACCTTCAGCTCCCTCCACAGATCTTCTATGGGATTAAGGTCTGGAGACCCATTTTCAATTCCCTGGCTGAGGGAAGGAGGTTCTTACCCAAGATTTGACGGTAGATGGCCCCGTCCATCGTCCCTTTGATGCGGCGAAGTTGTCCTGTCCCCTTAGCAGAAAAACAGCCCCAAAGCATAATGTTTCCACCTCCATGTTTGACGGTGGGGATGGTGCAAATCAATTTATAACATTTTTCACATGCGTTTTTCTGGATTATTTTTGTTCTTATTCTGTCTCTCACTGTTCAAATAAACCTACCATTAAAATTATAGACTGATCATTTCTTTGTCAGTGGCCAAACGTACAAAATCAGCAGGGGATCAAATACTTTTTTTCCCTCACTGTAATGTACAGTTGAAGTCTGAAGTTTAAATACACTTACGTTGGAGTCATTAAAACTTGTTTTTCAACCACTCCACAAATTTCTTGTTAACAAACTATAGTTTTGGCAAGTCAGTTAGGACATCTACTTTGTGCATGACACAAGTAATTTTTTCCAACAATTGTTTACAGACAGATTATTTCACTTATCACAATTCCAGTGGGGTAGAAGATTACATACATTAAGTTGACTGTGCCTTTAAACAGATTGGAAAATTCCAGAAAATGATGTCATGGCTTTAGAAGCTTCTAATTGACATCATTTGAGTCAATTGGAGGTGTACCTGTGGATATATTTCAAGGCCTACCTTCAAACTCAGTGCCTCTTTGCTTGACATCATGGGAAAATCAAAAGAAATCAGCCAATACCTCAGAAACAAAATTGTAGACCTCCACAAGTCTGGTTTATCCTGTTCATCTGTACAAACAATAGTATGCAAACATAAACACCATGGGACCACGCAGCCGCCATACCACTCAGGAAGGAGACGCATTCTGTCTCTTAGAGATGAACGTACTTTGGTATGGAAAATGCAAATCAATCCCAGAACAACAGCAAAGGACCTTGTGAAGATGCTGGAGGAAACAGGTACAAAAGTATCTATATCCACAGTAAAACGAGTCCTATATCGACATAACCTGAAAGGCCACTCAGCAAGGAAGAAGCCACTGCTCCAAAACAGCCATACAAAAGCCAGACTACGGTTTGAAACTGCACATGGGGACAAATATCGTACTTTTTGGAGAAATGTCCTCTGGTCTGATGAAACAAATATAGAACTGTTCGCCATAATGACCATCGTTATGTTTGGAGGAAAAAGGGGGAGGCTTGCAAGCCGAAGAACACAATCCCAACCGTGAAGCACGGAGGTGGCAGCATCTTGTTGTGGGGGTGCTTTGCTGCAGGAGGGACTGGACAATGACCCCAAGCATACTTCCAAAGTTGTGTCAGAATGGCTTAAGGACAACAAAGGCAAGGTATTGGAGGGGCCATCACATCATCGCTACCCAAAACGTTTGACCCAAGTTAAACAATTTAAAGACAACGCTACCAAATACTAATTGAGTGTATGTAAACTTCTGACCCACTGGGAATGTTATTAAATAAATAAATAAAAGCTGAAATAAATCATTTCTCTCTACTATTATTCTGACATTTCACATTCTTAAAATAAAGTGGTGATCCTAACTGACCTAAGACAGGGAATTTCTACTAGGATTAAATGTCAGGAATTGTGAATAACTGAGTTTAAATGTATTTGGATAAACTTCTGACTTCAACTGTATAAATATGAGTACAGCATGTATAAAATTATTAAAAAAAGATTACATAATACTACATAAATAGTATATTCTGATCAATAAAACAATATATGGTGAACAGAACAGTCATCTTTCAATGTAGTATCCATATATAGTGTATATATTAGGGGTAGAGGGAGCAGTCTAACCCTGATCATATATAGTGTATATATTAGGGGGTAGAGGGAGCAGTCTAACCCTGATCATATATAGTGTATATATTAGGGGGGTAGAGGGAACAGTCTAACCCTGATCATATATAGTGTATATATTAGGGGTTAGGGAGCAGTCTAACCCTGATCATATATAGTGTATATATTAGGGGGGTAGAGGGAGCAGTCTAACCTGATCATATATAGTGTATATATTAGGGGTTAGGGAGCAGTCTAACCCTGATCATATATAGTGTATATATTAGGGGGGTAGAGGGAGCAGTCTAACCCTGATCATATATAGTGTATATATTAGGGGTTAGGGAGCAGTCTAACCCTGATCATATATAGTGTATATATTAGGGGTTAGGGAGCAGTCTAACCCTGATCATATATAGTGTATATATTAGGGGGGTAGAGGGAACAGTCTAACCCTGATCATATATAGTGTATATATTAGGGGTTAGGGAGCAGTCTAACCCTGATCATATATAGTGTATATATTAGGGGGGTAGAGGGAGCAGTCTAACCCTGATCATATATAGTGTATATATTAGGGGTTAGGGAGCAGTCTAACCCTGATCATATATAGTGTATATATTAGGGGTTAGGGAGCAGTCTAACCCTGATCATATATAGTGTATATATTAGGGGGGTAGAGGGAGAAGTCTAACCCTGATCATATATAGTGTATATATTAGGGGTAGAGGGAACAGTCTAACCCTGATCATATATAGTGTATATATTAGGGGTAGAGGGAGCAGTCTAACCCTGATCATATATAGTGTATATATTAGGGGGGTAGAGGGAGCAGTCTAACCCTGATCATATATAGTGTATATATTAGGGGTTAGGGAGCAGTCTAACCCTGATCATATATAGTGTATATATTAGGGGTTAGGGAGCAGTCTGAAGAGCAAGGGGTACAACTACTTCAAGGTTGAGCGAGTGACGTCACAGATTTAAATGCTGTTAATGCGCAGGGTGCGCGCTAACTAGCCATTTCACACCAGCTACACAAGCCATATATACATATCTGTATATTTTTTTACCTTTATTTAACTAGGCAAATCAGTTAAGAACAAATTCTTATTTTCAATGACGGAACAGTGTTCCTGTTCAGGGGCAGAACAACAGATTTGTACCTTATCAGCTCGGGGATTTGAACTTGCAACCTTTCGGTTACTAGTCCAACGCTCTTTGGATGGTTATACATCCATCCAAATATCCAATCCGTATATCCTGACTGGAACGAATTGCAAAAATCGCTGAAGCTGGAGACTTATATATCCCTCAATAACTTTAAACATCAGTTATCTGAGCAGCTGTCATGTCCAGGCCTGAGAAGACAGGCTGGCGTGTTTAGTTTTGTTTTGGTGTAGGGTTTTTTCTGTTCTAGGTTATCCATTTCTATGTTGGGATAATGGTTCCCAATTAGAAGCAGCTGTGGTTCGTTACCTCTAATTGGGAACCATATATATGTTTGTAGTTTTCACTAGGGGTTTGTGGGTTATTATTTGTGCATAGCTTTGTTGTCGTTATGTTTTGTTTCAACGTTATGATCTTCGCTCGTAATTTTTGTTGTTTTGCCAGTTATGTTGATTAATAAAGACTGTATACTGGATAACTCGCTGCGCCTTGTTCTTTCCCTTCAGGAGATTGTGACAGCAGCTAACCGATCGCTGCAGCTGTACATAGTCCATCTGTAAATAGCCCACCCAATCTACCTACCTCATCCCCATATTGTTTTTATTTACTTTTCTGCTCTTTGCACACCAGTATTTCTATTTGCACGTCATCATCTGCTCATAGATCACTCCAGTGTTAATTTGCTAAATTGTAATTACTTGCTACTATGGCCTATTTATTGCCTTACCTCCTCACGCCATTTGCACACACTGTATATAGACTTTCTTTTTTCTCTCTATTGTGTTATTGACTACGCTTGTTTATTCCATGTGTAACTCTGTGTTGTTTGTGTCGCACTTGTCACGAGAATTTCGTTCTCAATTGTTGACATAAACTATCAATCAGGCTTTGAATAATTCCCAGAGGTTGTAAAGCTCTAGTTAATGAAAAATTAGACAAAGTCCCATATCTGCAATTTGGTCAGGTTGTTTATTCATGAGAATTCTGCACTCAAAATGTGAACACAGTCTTTTTATATTGTATAAGCTTTTAAGCTGAACACGAATGATACCAATGCTCCACCCTCTAGGAAATAGTACTTTCCCACAATACACATTCATCGGCATATCACAATCTTGCTACATAAGTCAATCTGGACAGCTCCTAGCCTTCCCTCCCGTCCCAAGGACGAGAAGGCCTCTCTCCTGTAGTCTGGTAGAACAAAGAATTCTTTGTTCTCACAGATACTCCTTTACCATCTTGTTCCACTCTCTATACAATATACATTTCTAGACACACACACATCAATTGGATTATCATTGTCTTATAACCCTATCTCTATTGCATACATTTTCAGAATGGAATATGCTTAGTCATTACTTAAACATACAAACATTTAGTCATTAAACATATAAATCATATGAATTTATTCATAACACACTGCTTTGCTTTATCTTGGCCAGGTCGCAGTTGTAAATGAGAACTTGTTCTCAACTAGCTTACCTGGTTAAATAAAGGTGAAATAAAAATATAAAATACAGTCTGTATCACAACCGGCGGTGATTGGGCGTCGCACAATTGTCCCAGCGTCGTCCGGGTTTGGCGTCATTGTAGATAATAATTTGTTCTTAAAACCTCTACAGGATCAGTGTCCCCCTGCGAGCTAACGTAGGCTAATGTGATTAGCATGAGGTTGTAAGTAACAATAACATTTCCCAGGACATAGACATATCTAATATGGGCAGAAAGCTTACAATCTTGTTAATCTAACTGCACTGTCCAATTTACAGTAGCTATTACAGTGAAAAAGTACCATGCTATTGTTTGAGGAGAGTGCACAGTTATGAACTTGCAAATGTATTAATAAACCAATTAGGCACATATGGGCAGTCTTGATACAACATTTTGAACAGAAATGCAATGGTTCATTGGATCAGTCTGAAACTTTGCACACACACTGCTGCCATCTAGTGGCCCAAACCTAAATTGTGCCTAACCTGGAATAGTACATTGTGGCCTTTCTCTTGCATTTCAAAGATGATGGGTAAAAAAGGGGAAAATAACACTTTTTTTCTTTGTATTATCTTTTACCAGATCTAATGTTTTATATTCTCCTACATTCATTTCACATTTCCACAAACTGCATATCCTTGCTTCAGGTCCTGAGCTACAGGCAGTTAGATTTGGGTATGTCATTTTACGCGAAAATTGAAAAACAATTGTCCAATCCTTTTTAACGGACTTTCCTAGTTAAATAAAGGTTACACTTAAAAATATATATTTTTAATTAATACGTGTCACATCAGTTTGCAAACAATGTAAAACATATATTTATAATTGAGTTAATAAAGCCGCATACAAACATGATCTCTTTTTTGTTTTCTTGAGTAAGGCAGCTCCAAAATGTAGGTGTTTCAGCCTAGCTCAGTGCTTTCTGTCTGGGTGGGGGTTGTATTCTAGTTGTACTGTGATTGGCTCAGTGTTATGTCACTCATGGGGATGCTATGTCGCCGCCAAGTCTAAGGGTAGAGCTAGAAAATTCAAGCCCCTTGGGTGCTGCCATAGTTACATTAGAAGTGCCCATCCAAGAAGGCTCAAGGTCACTGACCACAGATAAAATGACGTCAAATCAACTTATATCTACAGTAGCTTTGATTGGACTTTCAAACTCGTAGCTAGCAGTCATCATGAATCAAGTCAACAATCTACCTGCAAATCGTTTTTTAATCCTTGTCATATGAATAGAAAACTGAAGAGAAGTTATAGATAAAACATATCGGTGCTCATCGGCCACTGGACCTAAACATTACACAACAAGTTTGAAATCGCAAATTCAACAATGAGTGGTTTTGAAGGAATCAGTGACAGTGGCCATTTGCATGCATTGCAAAGCAATCACTAGCCTGCTATTCAGTGGAGAGGCTGTGTGGTCCCAAATCTGGGATTAAGTGGCTCTTTTCCAAGTTTAAAATGATAAAAATTCAACATTGGCCATGCTGTCAATGAAGCATGATTTGTGCCACACTCAAAACATCTGTTAACTCGGAACTGCGAATTCTGACTTCAGTGAGTTCAAGACAACTGGGAAGTCAGAAATAAATGAGCTCCGACTTGGGAAAATACGTTTTGAATGGTCATCCAACTCTGAATTGTAAATCCGGCCTCTTTCTAGAGCTACGACATGAAGATCAATGACGTCATCATGATTCGACCTTGTTTTTTTCCAAGCTCCCAAATGTCTTGAAAACACCATAAATCCAGAGAATGCCAGACTTTGACAACATTTTACCACGAAGGACCGCCTTGCCACCTTCCTGTTCAAGTGAGCACAGCACAACAAGGTGTCCAAAAATGTTTTGTCTGCTGCATAAATTATGTAATATGCCAGGGAGATATGTATACTGTAGCTAAGAAACTAATACTAAGTGTATGTTGTGTAGTAAGATGTTAGTAGCCCATGTGCCTTAACCTAATAATTTGGTATTTTTACCCATCTTAATTTCACCTACTGTTCTGACTTGGTGCACATGTAGCCTATAACCTGTTTTAGAGAAATGCAATCATTGAATATTGTAAAATCTTTCATTGTCTGCTTATGCCCCCTTTATTTATCCTATGGTTATGACTTGGTGTACATGGAGAACACAGTATGAACGGCACATGTTCTGTATTCTGTCGCTGTACATTTCAAAAGTGCAAAACAAATAGTTATATTGACTATGTCCGTCCTAGCTCGCTCATGAATGTCTTAATCTAAATTATGGATTGTCTCTTATCCACTTAGAATTATTATTTTTTTTTAAATAGGATCGGACGCTTTTTAAAATCTTTGCCTAAAATGACATACCCAAATCTAACTGCCTGTAGCACAGGACCTGAAGCAAGGATATGCATATTCTTGATACTATTTAAACAGACTGGTATTAGGATACTAAACAACTTGCATAGCTGAAGTAATTTCCTATAAAGCATGTTCATTGTCAGAAAACTGATGATGACGGTCTATGAGAGTGTTTGTTATTTTTTGGGGAAAGTGTTGTTTTGGAGGGGGTCTTGCTTGGCCAGAAGTGTGGATGGAATCAAATTTGCTGGTGACTCACCATCAAGGAAGTGAACGGGAGCACAAGAAAACTGACCCACCCAAGCTGAAAATAAGGACAACAATAGCTAACACTACTATGGCTGACCCTGTAAAACAACACATTTCACTGCACCTACTGTTTCTGAGTGTACAAAACATTAGGAACATCTGTTCTTTCCAAGACATAGACTAACGAGGTGAATCCAGGTGAAAGCTATAATCCCTTATTGATGTTACCTGTTAAATCCATTTCAATCGGTGTAGATGAAGAATTTTTTAAGCCTTGTGACAATTGAGAAATCGATTGTGTATGTGAGTCATTCAGAGGGTGAATGAGGAAGACAAACTATTTAAGTGCCTTTGAATAGGATATGGTAGTAAGTACAAGGCGCCGGTTTGTGTCAAGAACTGCAATGGCGCATAATTTTAGAGGTATTAAAATTATTATTCCTACAGCTTCTGGTTCTGGCATGTCGTGAAACCTGACCTGCGCGTGCAGTACATGTAATTTTACAGTATGGTGATACATTATTGCATGCAACAATTACGCTTTTTACAATGTGACCTTGGTCACTGTAAAACATTGTGTGTTTTCGTTCTCCTCTGTTTCCCCATCTGTAGGTTACTGGGTGTTCGCATTATAAACTTCATTGTAAACTGCGTATTTTACACACTTATTGAATAACATCAGATTTTATCAACGTATTTGTATAAACACAATGAGATGGATTTTAAAATGTCTGTTAGGACCATCGTGCATTTGTTTAAAATGTGTTTTTAGGACTACCGGTATTTCATAAATTTGGGAGGAACGTGCTTATTTTGTAACTGACCATTCATTCCATTTTAATTCCAATAAAAACATGTAAACAAAGCTACCAATAGATAACACATGCGTACTAGACAAGATCCTTGAATGTACCAAAATAGACTCCTCCACGTAGGCAGATTTGTACATTACAATAGCAGGTACCATGCAAGTGAATCCAAGTCTATGGGGGGGAACCCCATCATCCGGTCCTGTCACAACTGCTCCTGCTACGCCCTCTGCTGGTCGTCCGGTGTCTCACTGACTTGCAGTTCTTCCCCTGTACTCTCTCTCTCTATCCCTCTCTGTTTTAATTGTGGGGTTGGAGACAGGTGTGCTGGAGTCAGAGCAATTCCCTACCAGCTGCAACTCGTCCAGTAATCAAGACCTCTACAAATACCTTTCCTGACAACTCCACTCTGCCAGATCGGAATCTCTGCCCAGTCAGTTATATTCTAGCCTTTTCTCAAGATCCTGTTGCGCTGCTGTGCTTGTTTTCCTGCCTTACACCATTTTTGTCCTCTCCTTGCAGTACCGCTCTGGCTCCTGTTTCACATATCACCACCAACCACCTTGCTCTGGATTGCACTCCCCACCATACCCTGGACTCCACTCAGGACCTGTTTCCCAGTTCTACTCAACCTGCTCCAACCTCACTCTACACTCCTGGTTTTTGTAACTCATCTGAGCTACCCCGGTTCTGCACTCCATCTTTCTCTGTTAAATAAACGTTTTTGGTGCATTCATTCAGGCTTCCTCTGAGTCCGCTCTTGGGTCCCCCCCCCTTCGCTCCTCGTAACAGGTCTAATCAAACATGAGCCTGCTTAAAAGCAAGAGTGTGCCTTCTTTTGGGTGGAAACAGAGTATATAGGCCTATACAGTATATAGGCCTAGTGGAGTGTATGAGAGTAACTCTCAGACACAATTCAAGCATATTGATGGTATGTTTAATCGCTTTCCCCAATATCCTCCCAACACAACACTCACATTCCACAATTTAGTCTGCTGTTTAGTTTTTTTACATGCTGCATCTATCCAACAATGCACAGATACATTGTGCATGTGGTGAGATTTCCTGGTTTGATTTAGCTTTCGCAATAGCCTAACTGATGCAACTGACAAAATGAAATGTTGTGATTGGTGGAGTAAAGTTGTAACTGAGTCCTCTCTCTTTCACACAGTCCTAGTGGGATGTCTGCTGCCTGTTGTAGACACTCACGACATTAACTGTAAGGTGATCCAACATCCTAACCATACAACGACCTATGACCTCCATGAACTACCTGAATCTCCACCTTTGGCCAATTGCGCTAGACCCAAAGGTTGGATGAAAACGTGAGTGACAGCAGAAGCTACCTATAATATGACAACTCATTAAGGAGTTGCATCTGTTGGTACAAATTGAAATAAAGTTATTGTAAGCCTGGTTCAAAAGAACAGCCTTCTGCTCCAGCCCAGACATCGCCTACCTGGTTCAACTAATCATGGTCTTGATGAGTAATGCCGTGTGTTAGTGCTGAGCATGAACAAAAGCCTGCACACCCAGTAGTTCTTTAGGACCAGGAGTTGGGAAACACTGAACAACAGTACTGTATGGTAAACCTCTGACTTATGTTGTCTATTTTACTGTTCTTGCCAAGGACAAAAAGATGGACAAAAACTGTACTTAGGCTCAGACCAGTCACTCCATCACTATCTTAGGCTGCCTGGACAGACTTACCTACTCAGTGGACTGCACGCTGCCTGTGGTATGTTACTGTTACTAGTAGTGGTTACTCTAGTGTTTCTGTTGGATCTGATGAAGTAAGGACATGGTTTAAGATACACCAATAAGATCATGTATGTGTCGGTCTATGTCGTAGTGTGTCTACACCCCAGTTAACATGTTACCTGCGCACGTTGAACCCGGTTCAAAGAAAACACCCAGCTCTTTTAATCTATTTTACTGTCCTGGGGAAAAACAGGAAGACAACAGTTGACGTGACTCATCAACAACTTGGTGTGTTTTCACTTTACCACTCTCAAATCAAATCAAATGTTTTGTCACATACACATGGTTAGCAGATGTTAATGCGAGTGTAGCGAAATGCTTGTGCTTCTAGTTCAATCCCTTCTCTCCCTGTGTTTACACCCTGGTTCACTTTGATATGGCTCAACTGTTTATTATCTCACATGAGCTTATCATCAGGTGTGTTTATCTACTCTATAGGATCATATTTAACCTCAGACTCAGCTTGGCTCAGAAGGAGTGATGGGGCAATGACAGAGCAGAGGGACTCAGGCTAAACAAACCCAGATTAAATCAATTCAATTTCAAGGTCTTTATTGGCATGGAAAACATATGTAACATTGCCAAAGCAAGTGAAGTAGATAATATACAAAAGTGAAATAAACAATAAAAATGAACAGTAAACATCACACTCACAGAAGTTCCAAAAGAATAAAGACATTACAAATGTCATGTTATGTATATATAGTGTTATAACGATGTGCAAATGGTTAAAGTACAAATGGGAAAATAAATAAACATAAATATGAGTTGTACTTACAATGGTGTTTGTTCTTCACTGGTTGCCCTTTTCTTGTGGCAACAGGTCACAAATATTGCTGCTGTGATGGCACACTGTGGTATTTCACCCATTAGATATGGGAGTTCATCAAAATTGGGTTTGTTTTCGAATTCTTTGTGGATCTGTGTAATCTGAGGGAAATATGTGTCTCTAATATGGTCATACATTTGGCAGGTTAGGAAGTGCAGCTCAGTTTCCACCTCATTTTGTGGGCAGTGTGCACATAGCCTGTCTTCTCTTGAGAGCCAGGTCTGCCTACGGTGGCCTTTCTCAATAGCAAGGCTATGCTCACTGAGTCTGTACATAGTCAAAGCTTTCCTTACGTTTGGGTCAGTCACAATGGTCACGTATTCTGCCACTGTGCACTCTCTGTTTAGGGCCAAATAGCATTCTAGTTTGTTCTGGTTTTTTTGTTAATTCTTTCCAATGTGTCAAGTAATTATCTTTTTGTTTTCTCATGATTTGGTTGGGTCTAATTGTGTTGCTGTCCTTTTCACTGAGGAAATGTACGAGTCTGCTGTTAATGATAATGCATAGGATTTTCCCAAGGTTGCTGTTGACGCATATCCCACGGTAGTTACTGGGGTCAAATTTGTCTCCACTTTTGTGGATTGGAATCCAGTGGGTTCTGGTAGTCTTAATTGTTGATTCTAAGATTTGTATTTGATCATGTATATGTTTTTGCTGTTTGTTCTTTGTTATAGAGCCAAAAAGATTGGAGAAGTGGTTTACCCACACATCTCCATTTTGGATAGATAAATATTTGTGTTTGCCAATTTTCTCAGAAGTGGTTAGATTCTATGGATTCTTCAATTCCATTGAGCTGATTTCTGACATGCTGTTCCTTCTTTTTCCATAGGGTATTTCTGTATTGTTTTAGTGATTCACCATAGTGAAGGCGTTGGCTCAGGTTTTCTGCGTCTCTTATGTTTTTGGTTGGACAGGTTTCTCAATTTCTTTCTTAGGTTTTTGCATTCCTCATCAAACCATTTGTCATTGTTGTTCTGTTTGACATTTTTAGATTTGATAGGGAAGCTGAGAGGTCAAATATACTGTTAAGATTTTCTACTGCCAAGTTTACACCTTCACTATTACAGCGGAACGTTTTGTCCAGGAAGTTGTCTAAAGGATTTGACTTTGTTGTTGTCTAATTGTTTTGTGTAGGTTCCCACACTACTTTCCTTCCATCTATAGCATTTCTTAATATTATTCAGCTCCTTTGGCTTTGATGCCTCATGATTGAGCAAAGCTCTGTTCAAGTAGAGGGTGATTTTGCTGTGATCTGATAGGGGTGTCAGTGGACTGACTGTGAACACTCTAAGAGACTGGGTTAAGGTCAGTGATAAAGGAGTCTACAGTACTACGGCCAAGAGATGAGTTATAGGTGTACCTACCATAGGAGTCCCCTCGAAGCCTACCATTGACTATGTACATACCCAGCGTGCGCCAGAGCTGCAGGAGTTGTGACCTGTTTTTGTTGGTTATGTTGTCATAGTTGTGCCTAGGGGGCATATGGGGAGGGAAGGCTGTCACCTCCAGGCAGGTGTTTGTTCCCCTGTGTGCTGAGGGTGTCAAGTTCTTGTCCAGTTCTGACATTTAGGTCGCCAAAGACTAGTACATGTACCTGGGCCTGGAAATGATTGATTTCCCCCTCCAGGATGGAGAAGCTGTCTTCATTAAAGTATGGGGATTCTAGTGGGGGGATATAGGTAGCACACAGGAGGACATTTTTCTCTGTTAAGATCATTTCCTTTTTGAATTTCTAGCCTAATGTAAAATGTTCCTCTTTTGATTAATTTAATGGAGTGAGTTAGGACTGCTCTATACCAAATTAGCAAAGCCCCTGAGTCCCTTCCCTGTTTCACACCTGGTAGTTTGGTGGATGGGACTACCAGCTCTCTGTAACCTAGAGGGCAACCAGTGGGTCCGTCTCCTCTATACCATGTTTCATGTAGAATGACAATGTCTGTATTTCTGATTTCTTTGATGAAGTCCAGGTTCCTGCTCTTTAGGCCAAAGGCAGACGACCTCAGGCCTCGGATATTCCAGGATGATAGTGAAGGCTTTGTGTTCCATAAAGTGTCCAATGTCGTTAGTAGTCTGGTTTGGCCTCAGGCCAGTAAGTGTGAGCAGAGCCTGCTGAGCATCTGGTACATATGCCTGCTGAGCATCTGGGCGTATGTGTGACTTCCATGTTGAGGCCCTCTTTGTGGGGTGCATGGGGTGGGCAGGAGGGGCATAGGTCTGATCTGAGGGGGGCCTAAACGGGGTGGAGGAATGGTTGACTTGGGGGGGGGGTGTGGCGTTGTGGTCTGGATGTAGGTCCTCGCCGCGTGGGTCTTCTATGTGTAGGTCCGGGGGTGGGGGTCCCGCAGGTCTGGGAGAGTGTCTCGCTGGTCTGGGCGGGGTGTCTATTGATCTGTTGCTCTTGTGTGAGAGAGCGACAGAGAGAGCGGGAACGGAGTGCCATTTGGGACACTTTCATTCCCTAGTACTGTAATAGTAGTTCAGTGTGAATCGAGACTGAAATGGAGGTCAAAATGATATCATTTTCGGTGGAAATACAATAACTCATCGCTCAGTCTAATGTAATGTCTCGACAGCAGCACACATGACATGTTGACATCACCAACATGCATACGAAGTACTTATCTGCTATCTGCCTTTACAACCGACACCAACACCAGTCTAAGTAGCTGGTATGACAACAACACATCCAATGCAACGCATCCAGCTCACAGCACTGAGCCACCAGCTACTGTTAGCGAGCTACGCTGCTAGTTCAAGTCGCACAGTGACGCGCTTTATTCTGTTGCTACATCTCGCTACCAAGTTGTTACTAGTTTTACATGTGTAGAACAGCTGATGCGATTCGTCATTTATTTTGTTCAACTTTCATTCAAGAAGTTTACAGAGCATTGATCACCTGAGTTTTGGTTCGACTGGACGTCGAATTTAGCGCGCAGTTTTGTTGAACCGGACGTAGATGCGTTGTTGTGAGAAATGTACTTCCGGGTTATTTCGGGTATTGGATCGCATTTTAATGCAAACAATTATTAGCTACAGATACCTAATTACCAGACGCTTTCGCTTAATTTAAACACAACAAACATGGGGAAGAAGCATAAAAAGCACAAGCCGGAGTGGAGAACAGTTGATGGTAAGTGAGCAAAGAAAACAATTCAAAGCCTGGCTTTGTCCCTATTTTGTTAGCCTGGCTAGCTAGCAGTTAACGTTATCCTGCTGACCGAGTCGCCCTGCAGTGCCAGTGCCAACTTACTATTCCTCCACTTCTGCTGCTTGCTGCCATAAGCATTACCAATGAATATTATGACGGATGTGTATCAGGTCTTATCGAGATTGAGAATGCATCATATTGGCATTAAGGCCAGCTAGCCAGCTTATCCTGTCGTAGTGGTAGCATTGCCCAGCAGATAGATATCTGTGATGGTTAGCTAATGTTTATAATCACTTATTACACAGTAACACACATCACATCTTCTGCTAGGATGATGACACATCATGCTTGTTGACCTTGCCCTGGGTATGACCCATCACTCAGCTAAATGTGGTCTCTCTTTTCAGACTGTGAGGACAAGCCTTTTGAGAAGCAGCTGAAGCTGGTGCTCAAAGTGGGAGGAAGTGAGATCACAGAACTCTCAGGCTCCGGCCATGACTCCAGTTACTACGACGACAGGTCAGACCATGAACGAGAGCGCCACAAGGACAAGAAGAAGAAGAAGAAGAAAAAGTCTGAGAAGGAGAAAGACAAACACGTAGATGATGAGGAGAGGAGAAGACGGAAGGTGAGTATGAGGGGAACAAGGGTGTGGCCCAAATGGCTCCCTATATAGTGCACTACTTTTGGCCAGACCCATATGGGCCTTGGTCAGAAGTAGGGCACACTATAAAGGGAATATGGTGCAACTTGGGAGTCAACCTTTCATATAAAGCATACCATATAACATGACATGAAGTGAGCTAGGTCGTCATTAAGGACAAAAAAACAATAATCAGTCAATGAATGTGTAATCTTTGCCAGGAAGAGAAGAGGAAGAAGAGAGAGCGGGAGCAGAATGAATCAGAGGCTGTTACTGCCTCTGCCAGTGGTGTAGGCCTGCCCAGTGTCGTGCCCAGTCACACTGGTGTGGCAGTCGAGCCTTTCATGCTGCCAAAGATACCAAACATTGCTATTAGTTTTGAGGTGAGAAACGTTTTTGGGGTTTTAATTACTCAAGCTGTATTAGTCGTATGTACAGGATCCACATGGTATACAGCATCCTATGAAATGCTTACTTGTAGCAAGCTTACTTGATCCCTTGAGCCTATAATGTTTTCCTGGAGGTCACATAGTCGGGAAAGCTCCTGTTCCTACAGGAGATAGTGGAACTGGAGACCTCCTGGTCCTACAGGAGATATAGGACCAGGAGGTCTCCAGTTCCACTAGGAGATAGTGAAGTAAATAATACAGTGTTTGGCAACACAGTACATAACTGCCTTTGCTACAGTCTAGCACGTATTGTAATTACTCATTCGTACACTGTACTTGCAGCAGTAACACTAACCCTAACCATAATAGCTAGGAGATCATAGGACCATCTCCAGTAGTTTAATGAGGACCATGTCACTGACTCCTGTTGTGCCTGTCTGTCTCAGCAGCAAGAGGAGAAGAAGAGGAAGAGGGAGAGGTCTGAGATGGAGCCGGAGGTGATGGACCACTTTCACCCCAACATCAAGACAGAGGTGGAGCAGCAAGGAGAACGGCCTGTCAGGGCTTGCAGGACAGCCCCGGGTAATAATCTAGCTGTTCTCTTGTGTTGTTATGTTATTACACATGTTATTACTGATTATAAACGGGGTGGTTCCAGCCCTGAATGCTGATTGGCTGACAGCTGTGGTATATCAGACCGTATACCATAGGTATGACAAAATATTTATTGTTACTGCTCTAATTACGTTGGTAACCAGTTTATAATAGCAATAAGGCACCTCAGGGGTTTGTTACCGCGGCTAAGGGCTGTATCCAGGCACTCCGCGTTGTGTCATGCGTAAGAACAGCACTTAGCCGTGATATATTGGTCTTATACCACACCCCCTCGGGCCTTATTGCTTAAAAATGGCATTCATTGTACATCCATAGTAATCTGAGGTGTTAAAGGCTAATGTAAAACAGGTTGTGATTGTTTGTTTGTCTCTTCCCTCAGAGAGTGAGTGCACCCCTCGACAGCAGCTCCTGGAACACTTCCTGCGCCAGCTTCAGAGGTAAGGCTCTCTGACAACATTGACCACGTTTACATGAACACCAATATCCCATTATTATTCGGAATGCTCAAGTATTCTGTTTTTGAGTTGACGCGTATAGACATATCGGTTTTTATCCTGGTTATGAAAAACCTGGATAATGTGCCTGGGATATGCTGATCTTAGACGGGATACTGTGGCATGTCAACATCTCATCCCCTTTACTGTTGTTTTTCATGTTTTGTGCTGTCAGGCTCAGTTTCACATATCATGAGTGTTGTTTTACATGTTCTGTGCTGTCAGGCTAATTTTCACATTTTATGAGTGTTGTTTTTCATGTTTTGTGCTGTCAGGCTCATTTTCACATTTTATGAGTGTTGTTTTTCATGTTTTGTGCTGTCAGGCTCATTTTCACTTATCATGAGTGTTGTGTGATGATGTTTTCATCTGATTGTCAAACTAATCACTTCAGAATGTAGGCTACCTGTGCAGTTCAATCCACCATAATAATTCATTTAGCTGGTACTCCATTCTGGACCGTATAGCCTACTGGCTACTTTCACCCCTAATTTAGACAAGTTTCTGCTTATAATTTCCGACATTTGGTCGGCCATATTATAATTTCCGACAATTGGTAGACCATATTATAATTTCCTACATTTTGGTAGGCCATTTGTCAACTATAGTTAGATACATGCAGCTTGTCTTCTGTCATGTCTTGTTTTCCCAGGAGACTAAATAAAGTAGTGCTCAGCAGAATGTCTTCCATTGATAGAAGGAATGCATCAGTAATCTAGTTAACAGCGGTAACATTGTCTGTTTCCTTTTAGGTCTGCGTTTAGGGACCAGGGAGAAAACGCAATAACTCCAAAACACTGGAAAGATTGGTCCTGTGCAAAATGTCAAAATGTCATCCGTTAGACTGGTTTTAAGGAAATGAAAAGCTGAGAAAACAATGAAACATTGCTTATAAGTCTTCAGTCTGATTCAGAGGGGTTGGGTTAAATACGGAAGACACATTTCAGTTGAATGCATTCAGTTGTACAACTGACTAGGTATCCCTCTTTCCCTTTCGTCTTAGGTGCTTATTTTAGGTGGTTGAAATACTGTCTGCTCGCATAACCGTGTCAAATATAACACATTACACGCACATTCACATGTTCTCAAGAGATGCTGAAAGAAGAAATCACATTTCTCCGCTCTTGTTCCCGAGACAAAATGAACATTTGTTTCATAATTTTACTGTAAGAAATGCATAATTCTGCAGGAGTTAGTATTATATTACTCTACAGGTGACAGGTTATATTCCTACAATCAGTGTCCAGATTTCAGTTGCTATTCAATTTAACCCATATGAACTTAAATGAGGAATATTCTGTTTATTCATGGCTAAAGTGATACTCGTGAGCGAGATATCAAAGGTGCATGTTAACAGCTTACCCCAAATAAGACCTTAAGTGTGATATGAGCTACTATCCGGAATACTGTGCTCATGTAAATGTATTCAGTAACAGATCCTTCAACATCTCTGGATTATTGCCTGTTGGTGACATGAAAGTCAGTTCAGTCGGTACTAAGAATTCTGTTTGTCTTGTCTTTCCAGGAAGGATGCCCATGGGTTCTTCACTTTCCCAGTGACAGACGCCATCGCTCCAGGTTACTCTGTGATAATCAAGCACCCCATGGATTTCAGCACCATGAACGACAAGATCACAGACAACGAGTACAAAACCGTCACAGAGTTCAAGGTGAGGTGATGCTACAAGCGACCACATCGCGATCTGTCCGTCACAGATCACAGGAACTGTCATGATTATAATTTTGAGATTTACCTCAGTAAGTCTTTTTAGTGATTCCTCACCTCTTTCTCAACTGTATTGGAGGAGAAGGTCCAACGTCCCCTTGAGCATTTTGAGAAGGTGACAAGGATAGAAGATGCAAGGAAAAGGATGAATTGTGAAAGAGCCTTGGTGTTATCACGTTGAAATAACTTGTGGAAATGAATGTGTGTGCTGTACATAATGGTTACATTCATAACATCGATAGTGTTTTCAAAGGATATTTATGTGCTTCAATATTTGTGTGGAAGTATTTGTATCAGGTTTATATTTGTAATTGAGTGACGGTGAGCTTCTTGTTCTAAAGCGGTTGCTTCCTCTGTTGCAGGCAGACTTCAAGCTGATGTGTGATAATGCCATGGTGTATAACCGTCCAGAGACCGTTTACTACAAGGCTGCCAAGAAGCTGCTGCACACTGGCTTCAAGATGATGAGCAAAGTAATGAGTAGTGTCTCCACAAGGGGTGGATAGAGGTGTCATTGTCAGTGTGTGATTTGTTTTTGCATGTTGATGTTCATAACCCATCCATTTCATGTATTTCCCTTTCCTGTGACAGATGTCTTCGCTGGTGGAGTCCTGTTTACCCTTGTCTTCTCCTTTTCTTTTCTGTTTCTGTTGGGCATTCTTCTTCCTCTCTGGCTTTGTGAAGCAGATTTGCCTCTCTGTGGTTTTACTTGTGGTTTTACTAATCATCACCATCGCAGTTAGACTCACCACCAGCCATCCCACCAGCCATCCCATCCAGCCATCCCACCACCATCCCATCCTGCCATCCCAGCCATCCCATCCAGCCATCCCACCATCCTGCCATCCCACCAGCCATCCCACCAGCTATCCCATCCTGACATCCCATTCCACCACCATCCCACCAGCCATCCCATTCCACCGCCATCCCACCAGCCATCACATCCCACCAGCCACCCATCCTGCCATCCCATAAGCCATCCCATCCTGCCATCCCACCAGCCATCCCATCCTGACGTGCCATCCCACCAGCCATCCCATCCTGCCATCCCACCAGCCATCCCCTCCCACCAGCCATCCCATCCTGACATGCCATCCCACCACCATCCCATCAGCCATCCCATCCTGCCATCCCACCAGCCATACCATCCCACCAGCCAACCCATCCTGCCATCCCACCAGCCATCCCCTCCCACCAGCCATCCCATCCTGCCATCCCACCAGCCATCCCCTCCCACCAGCCATCCCATCCTGCCATCCCACCAGCCATCCCATCCTGACATGCCATCCCATCAGCCATCCCATCCTGCCATCCCATCCCACCACTATCCCACCACCATCCCCTCCCACCAGCCATCCTATCACTCTCTGGCTGAGTTGTGGCAGATGGAGTATAAAGCAATTCCCTTCTCTCCCTGTGGTTCTCTTTCTGTGGTTCTCTCTCTCTCTCTCTCTCTCTCTCTCTCTCTCTCTCTCTCTCTCTCTGGCTCTCTTTTCCTGTGGCTCTGCGCTCTGTTTACAGGAGCGGCTGTTAGCACTGAAGCGCAGCATGTCTTTCATGCAGGACATGGATTTCTCTCAGCAGGCGGCCATTTTAGGGGACGAGGACGTGGCGTCCGAGGAACCCCCTCCGGAGGTCATCCCCATGCCCGTGGAGTCAGCGTCGGCCAAAAAATCCAAGAAACAGCCCAAAGACATCAAAGATATGAAGGAAGTCATCAGGTAGAATGGACTGGCCTACTCTCTAATCCAGTGTCTTGACTTTGGTAGATGTTGGTCTCATGCATCATGTACTCCATGTGTACACATGACATCATTGCTCAAGTAATCCCTTCTGTTCTCCCATGCTTGATACAATGTGATGGATGAGGCCCATAAACAACTGCTGTTTGGTGCTCATTGTAGGACTCATGTATCCTACATGTTACATCCAACACGCTACATAACCATGACCTGTAGAGTAACAGTGTGTATCTCTGTGGTCCCAGCCAGGGCCGGCCCGCTCATTAGGCAGGATTAGGCGGCCGCCTATGAGTTTAGCAATTTCTGAGCTAAACTGACCAAGACGCAACTCCAACAACACATAAAACCTCATATAATTCTGCCCAAAAACAATGACAATTTCTCTCAGCCAGTTGCAAAAGGGCTTTTTAGGTGAGAGCTGATGCCGCCCTATGACAAGCAGTGCCCACTTTGTCATAGAAATAAACTCAAAATATTGAACTTGTCCATTCCCAGCGCGCCTCTCCAGGGTGCTGTCGGAGAGATACATCGCTGTTGCGCTACACCAACATTCCGTCAATAGAAAGAGTAGGTATCCTTCTCTGTAGCCTACAGTAATCTACCATCATGTAGCAGATATAGGTAGAAAGAGTAGGTATCCTATTCTGTAGCCTACAGGCTGGAGATGAAATGGATGACAATGTAATGAGATGGAGATGTTTTAGATCGTGCAGGTTTCTCCCATCAACCTAAATGATGCCCAATCAAAATAAAACAAGTTCTGACATGTTAACAAACAACATATCCTAAAAACAGGACAGGTCAAAGTAAAATGGACAATATGGAATGGACAATCAGGATACTCACAACTTTTGTCCAGGAGTTTCATCCTGTCGGCTAAATTGTCATGATAAGTGGTTTCAAGTATGAATCCATCCATTTTTTTTACAAGCTGATCATCGCGATAAAATAAAATACTTCTGCATTTCCCGCTGTGTAAACACATTGCAAATAAGCTCAGGATAACTCCTCCTGATGAAGTTGGGTAGCTGATATTCAGAGCTTAAAGACACATTGATTACAGGAATCAGGATGACTAAAGACACCATACCTCAGTAAGCACGGACCGACGCTGGCGTCTTTTGGATGTCTTTTTTTCATTTAGCCTTGATTTACACGTACATGGACGTTGTGTTCTAGTCCAATCCGGATCAACTCTGAGCTCATCATAGACTTCTATGTTTGTTTCAGATTTTGTCCGGTCTGGACTAGCCTTGATTTGGCCCAAACATAGATGTCTATTAATTAAATAATTTAAATAATCTTTTCACCTTTTATTCAGAACCTAAACTTCAACATCTGGAAAAAATACCTATTTTAGACGTCTTTTCAACGTTAATTTTGCTTACTGGGATTATTCTTGTAAGGGTGGCAGAACGTGGTCCCAGCAGTTACCTGTATTAACCAGTGATCTGTGGAGTAACAGTGTGCATCTCTGTGGTCCCAGCAGTTACCTGTATGAGCCAGAGGGGAACGCCTGCAGTCTGACTGACAGCACAGCGGAGGAACACGTTCTGGCCCTGGTGGAGCACGCTGCAGATGAAGCACACGACCGGATCAACCGTTACATGCCCAACTCCAAGGTATATATACAGTACCAGTCAAAAGTTTGAACACACCAACTCATTCCAGGGTTTTTCTTTATTTTTTAAACTATTTTCTACATTGTAGAATAATAGTGAAGACATCACAACTATGAAATAACACATGGAATCATGTAGTAACCAAAAAAGTGTTAAACAAATCAACATATATTTTATATTTGAGATTCTTCAAATAGCCACCCTCTACCTTGATGACAGCTTTGCACACTCTTGGCATTCTCTCAACCAGCTTCACCTGGAATTTCCAACAGTCTTGAAGGAGTACCCATATATGCTGAGCACTTGTTGGCTGCTCTGTGATCTGACTCATCCCAAACCATCTCAATTTAGTTGAGGTCGGGTGATTGTGGAGGCCAGGTCATCTGATGCAGCACTCCATCACTCTCCTTATTAGTCAAATAGCCCTTACACAGCCTGGAGGTGTGTTGGGTCATTGTCCTGTTGAAAAATAAATTATAGCCAAAACCAGATGGGATGCCGTATCACTGCAGAATGCTGTGGTAGCCATGCTGGTTAAGTGTGCCTTAAATTGTAAATAAATCACAGACAGTGTCACCAGCAAAACACCCCCACACCATAACATCTCCTCCTACATACTTTACAGTGGAAAATACACATGCGAAGATCTTATGTTCACCCACACAACGTCTCACAAAGACACGGCGGTTGGAACCAAAAATCTCCAATTTGGACTCCAGTCCAAAGGACAAATTTCCACCGCTTGAATGTCCATTGCTCATGTTTCTTGGCCGAAGCAAGTCTCTTCTTCTTATTCGTGTCCTTTAGTAGTGGTTTCTTTGCAGCAATCAACCATGAAAGCCTGATTCACACAGTCTCCTCTGAACAGTTGATGTTGAGATGTGTCTATTACTTTGTAAAGCATTTATTTGGGCTGCAATTTCTGATGCTAGTAACTCTAATGAAGTTATCCTCTGTAGCAGAGGTAACTCTGGGTCTTCCTTCCCTGTGGCGGTCCTCATGAGAGCCAGGTTCATCATAGCGCTTGATGGTTTTTGCGACTGCACTTGAAGAAACTTTCAACGTTCTTGAAATGTTCCGTATTGACTGACCTTCATGATTTAAAGTAATGATGGACTGTCGTTTCTCTTTGCTTATTTGAGCTGTTCTTGCCTTAATATGGACTTGGTCTTTTACCAAATAGGGCTGTCTTCTGTATACCACCCCTACCTTGTCACAACACAGCTGATTGGCTCAAACGTATTGAGAAGGAAAGAAATTCCACAAATTAACTTTTAAGAAGGCACACCTGTTAATTGAAATGCATTCCAGGTGACTACCTCATGTAGCTGGTTGAGAGAATGCCAAGAGTGTGCAAAGCTGTCATCAAGGCAAAGGGTGGCTACTTTGAAGAATCTCAAATATAAAATATATGTTGATTTGTTTAACACTTTTTTTTTTGGTTACTTCATGATTCCATGTGTTATTTCATAGTTTTGATGTCTTCACTATTATTCTACAATGTAGAAAATAGTACAAATAAAGAAAAACCCTTGAATGAGTATGTGTTCTAAAACCTTTGACCGGTAGTGTATACAGTACCAGTCAAAAGTTTCTTCAAGTGGGTTTTTCTTTGTTTTTACTATTTTCTACCTTAGAATAATACTGAAGATATCAACACTATGAAGTAACACATATGGAAGCGGAGGGTTGCTGGTTCCAATCCCTGGCTTTGACTCAGGTTTAATACATGGATATTTAAAGTGGATGCCAGGGTTGATCTATGTTTAGTTATACCGGTGACCACATGGTTCTAGTGTCCCGGTGACCACATGGTTCTAGTGTCCTGGTGACCACATGGTTCTAGTGTCCCGGTGACCACATGGTTCTAGTGTCCCGGTGACCACATGGTTCTAGTGTCCCGGTGACCACATGGTTCTAGTGTCCCGGTGACCACATGGTTCTTGTGTGCCTGTATTTTCAGATGGGTTACCTGAGGAAAGAGCCTGATGGTAATCTGTTGTACACTGTAGTGAATCAGCTGAATCCAGAAGCAAAAGGTTTGTTCCCTACTTTTCTAGGGTATTATCCAGTGGGAAACTCACAGTCCCAAATGGCAGCCTATTCCCTATATAGTACACTAGCCCTATGGACCCTGGTCAAAAGTAGTACACTATATATAGGGAATAGTCTGCCATTTGGGACACAGACATAGAACCTGTATAGATGTACTGTATCCGATAAATGTCCGAGATGTTCTATAAAATATGACACAGAGGGAAGTACCTGTTCTGTCTCTGTTTCCCAGAGGAGGAGACCCACCCTGTGGACCTGAGCTCTCTGTCCAATAAGCTCCTACCTGGATTAACAACACTGGGTTTCAAAGATGACAGGAGACACAAGGGTATGTATAGAAAGTGCAAAGCTGGTTAGCTGTTAGCTAAGACGTTTGATATATGTCCTGACAATGTAAAAAGTCAATGTGACCTCCTGCTGCTTAGAAGTTCTAGTTTCTGTCTTTCATAATGTTGGCTATGATGAGAGAGAGAGAGAATTTCTTCCAAGGCTTCCTTCTTCTGCTCGTGTGTGTGTGTGTGTGTGTGTGTGTGTGTGTGTGTGTATGTGTGTGTATGTATGTGTGTGTGTGTATGTGTGTGTGTGTGTGTGTGTGTAGTGACGTTCCTGAGCAGTACCTATAACACCCAGACCCTGCAGAACAACTCCATCTACCCAGACCTGCTGCCTGATGAGATGGACCTGCTCTACTCAGCCTACGGGGACGAGACTGGGGTGCAGTGTGCTCTCAGGTTAGTCAATGCTGTAACAGCACTCGCATCATTACTAGAGTTGGGGTTCCCATTGGAGGATTCCTGGAATCAGGATGCAATAATAAGGAAATCCTGGGATGTCTGGAATTTTGGGGAAATTTCCCGGAATTTTGCAGCCCTACCTGCAGTGCACATCTTGTATTTTAGTAACGTGCTGTATGAAAAAGCCTTAACATTGTAGTATGCACTGTGTAAATGCTGTCTCTTTCCTCATTCCAGTATTCAGGAGTTTGTTAAAGGTTGTGGGAACGTCACTAAGCGTTTGGTTGACGGGCTGCTGGATAAGATGACTGCAGGGGATCACTCTAAGGCTGTCTACCAGATCAGACAGGTTGGTACCCCATTAACACACTCATACAGGCTGGGCCCCAAATGGCCCCCTATGCCCTATCTAGGGTTCTACCTATTACCGGGGCCGTCTGGGGGACACCGTCATTCATATGACTTCCTAAAGCCCACCGTGTGGGTCCCGTCTGGGGGACACTGTCACACATATGACTTCCTAAAGCCCACCGTGTGGGTCCCATCTGGGGGACACCGTCACACATATGACTTCCTAAAGCCCACCGTGTGGGTCCCATCTGGGGGACACCGTCACACATATGACTTCCTAAAGCCCACCGTGTGGGTCCCGTCTGGGGGACACCGTCACACATATGTCTTCCTAAAGCCCACCGTGTGGGTCCCGTCTGGGGGGGACAGTAAGTCCTGTGTTAGAGGGGGCATGTATTGTGTGTGTATTTGCAGATAGATTACTTGTCCTGCTACTTTTAACTAGAGGTAGAAGCTGGGTATATATACATGATGTTAACTAGTTTTAACTAGAGGTAGAAGCTGGGTATATATACAGGATGTTAACTAGTTTTAACTAGAGGTAGAAGCTGGGTATATATACAGGATGTTAACTAGTTTTAACTAGAGGTAGAAGCTGGGTATATATACATGATGTTAACTAGTTTTAACTAGAGGTAGAAGCTGGGTATATATACAGGATGTTAACTAGTTTTAACTAGTGGTAGAAGCTGGGTATATATACAGGATGTTAACTAGTTTTATCTAGAGGTCGAAGCTGGGTATATATACATGATGTTAACTAGATTTAACTAGTGATAGAAGCTGGGTATATGTATATTATGTTAACTAGTTTTAACTAGAGGTAGAAGCTGGGTATGTATATATATATATATATATATATATATATATATATATATATATATATATATATATATATATATATATATACACATGATGTTAACTAGTTTTAACTAGAGGTAGAAGCTGGGTATATATACATGATGTTAACTAGTTTTAACTAGAGGTAGAAGCTGGGTATATATACATGATGTTAACTAGTTTTAACTAGTGGTAGAAGCTGGGTATATATACAGGATGTTAACTAGTTTTAACTAGAGGTAGAAGCTGGGTATATATACAGGATGTTAACTAGTTTTAACTAGAGGTAGAAGCTGGGTATATATACAGGATGTTAACTAGTTTTAACTAGTGGTAGAAGCTGGGTATATATACAGGATGTTAACTAGTTTTAACTAGAGGTAGAAGCTGGGTATATATACAGGATGTTAACTAGTTTTAACTAGTGGTAGAAGCTGGGTATATATACAGGATGTTAACTAGTTTTAACTAGAGGTAGAAGCTGGGTATATATACAGGATGTTAACTAGTTTTAACTAGTGGTAGAAGCTGGGTATATATACATGATGTTAACTAGTTTTAACTAGAGGTAGAAGCTGGGTATATATACAGGATGTTAACTAGTTTTAACTAGAGGTAGAAGCTGGGTATATATACAGGATGTTAACTAGTTTTAACTAGAGGTAGAAGCTGGGTATATATACAGGATGTTAACTAGTTTTAACTAGAGGTAGAAGCTGGGTATATATACAGGATGTTAACTAGTTTTAACTAGTGGTAGAAGCTGGGTATATATACATGATGTTAACTAGTTTTAACTAGAGGTAGAAGCTGGGTATATATACATGATGTTAATGTGGTTGTAACATGTCGTCTTGTGTTTCAGAAAAGAAACATGGCGTTACCGGACCTAACCAAGAGCAACATTTACGATATGCAGGTAAAAAGTGTTTTACAGCTGTTCAATTGAATACGCTTACAGTGGTTTTGTTTAGTGGTTGGAGTTTGTGCGTGTGTGTGTGTGTCCATCCTGCTTGCCCCACCAAGTTGACCCTCCTGACCCTCCAGATGTGTGTTTATTTGCCCAGGTGGCTGATGGGACAGGTCTGGGAGAGGGCAGCTCAGTGCTGGACTTCATGTCCATGAAGAGCTACTCTGACATGTCTCTGGAGATGTCCATGCTCAACTCTTTAGGTGAGAATCCTACCTGGTTGTCAATAGTATCGTTTCCATTATCTTAACATCATCATCAATGTGTTTTACCACCATTCCCCCATACAGAGACACACACACACACACACACACACAAAGTAGTGCACTATATAGGGATTAGGGTGCTGTTCAGTGTGCAGACCCTGTCATCTTCATCACTTGTATGACTGTAGTGGTCTTCCCTGTGTCCCTCCTCTCCTCTCAGGGAAGTCCGTGAAGAAGGAGCCGGAGCATGAAGACGGGGTCAGCCAGCAGCACTTTGAGGAGGCAGCCAAGCTGCTGCAGGAGTTCCAGGAGGGGCAGGTGGAGAGGGGAGGCTCCAGACCTTCCTCTAACCTCTCCTCCCTGTCAGGGACCTCAGACAGGGACCAGCACCACCTGGGTAAGGACTGCAGGACAATACTGCCTGGAGCTCATCCACTCACCTGGCTGTATCAGTTAGTAAGTCCCAAATGGCACCCTATTCCCTATATAGGGCACTACTTTTGACCAGGGCCCATAGATCTCTGGTCAAAAGTAGTGCACTATGTAGGGAATAGGGTGCCATTTGGGACGTAGAAGGAGCTCCTCCACCTGCCTCACTGAGTCAGTGTCAGAAACATGCAAGATTTGGTCTGTCTGTGCCAGTTGCCATTTTGTACCTTGTTGACACTTACAGGCTCGGTATATCCCATCAGTCACTTAAAGCTGTAAGGAAAGACTGTCTGGATAAGAGCTTCTGACAAATTAATAAATATCATGGAAAATGTTATAAGGAGACATGGTTTTCAACGTTTCAAGGGCTTTATAGACATGTGATTTATGTGCTTTGTTTCAATGACCGTTGGTCCTGTTTTTCTTATGTTCCTCCACAGGGAGTCCCTCACACCTGGGTGTTGGTGACCAGTCTGAGATGGTTCATGACCCATATGAGTTCCTCCAGTCTCCTGAGCCAGGCTCCACAGCCAACAGCTGACCTATGAGTTCCTCCTGAGCCAGGCTCCACAGCCAACAGCTGACCTATGAGTTCCTCCAGAGCCAGGCTCCACAGAAAAATAGCTGAGCTATGAGTTCCTCCAGAGCCAGGCTCCTCAGAAAAATAGCTGAGCTATGAGTTCCTCCAGAGCCAGGCTCCTCAGAAAAATAGCTGAGCTATGAGTTCCTCCAGAGCCAGGCTCCACAGCCAACAGCTGACTTATGAGTTCCTCCAGAGCCAGGCTCCACAGCCAACAGCTGACCTATGAGTTCCTCCAGAGCCAGGCTCCACAGACAACAGCTAACCCACACACTGTCAAGTTGCCTCTAACTAGGGTTGTCACAATACCAGTATCACTATACTATGATACTCAACTTTACAAGGCAAAAAAGAAAACACAAAACTGTTTTAACTCTTTAAAAACCTGCTTTATCTAAAATATTGTTTTCTGTAGCTTGAAAAACAAACACATGTGTCTCTGGGTGACAACATAATGCTGCTTGTTTGTATCCAACATTAGGACTTCTGAGTATTGCGATACTGCTATTGAGACACTACTAGGGATTTGGCAGAAGATGCCTCTAACTACTGGTCTGGGGTCAGATATTGTTTGATGGGTAATCTGATCCTAGATCTGTGGCTTAGAGGAAACTTCTACTCAGAGCTGATCTGACGTCCTGTTTGAAATCCACAGTGGTTGTTTTGTTGTCTGACTCTGTGCTCTCAACACACCGGGGACAACGAGAGCGAACCTCAGACATGTTGTGAAAGGTCATCATGATTGTACAGATTATTTGTATGTGCGCTATACTTAAGAGAATAAAGTCACCACAGCTTGTGTTGTTACACAGTACTGTGTCATTCATTCGTTTTCCTTTCCAATGTTTTGGGCACTTCAGGGATTGATATGGAGTCTCAATAACTTCTCCTTCCTGTGTGGAGGGAACTAGTTCATCTATGCTGAAGTCTATCTCGTACTTTTCAAGACGGCAGATATCAGAGCAGTATAAACGGGCTCCCGAGGGGCGCAGCGGTCTAAGGCACTGCATCGCAGTGCTAGAGGAATCACTACAGACCCTGGTTTGATCCCGGGCTGTATCACAACCGGCCGTAATTCGGGAGTCCCATAGGGCTGCTCACAATTGGCTCAGTGTCGTCCGGTGTAAGGGAGGGTTTGGCCAGGGTAAGCCGTCTTTGTAAATAAGAATTTGTTTGTATCTAACTTGCCTAGTTAAATTAAGTTTAAAAACAAGCTCAGGGACCATATGTTTTAACCATCTCAGAGTAGGAGTGCAGACTGCACACCCATCCATGTAATCCTGTTCATTGTGATATAAAAAGACTAAACTGATCCTAAATCAGCAATCTTGCTCTGAGACATTTGATATATAATAAGGTCCCAGGAGCCTGCCAACTTTCCTCCTTGTGAAGTCCTCCTCTCGTAAAGGATGTTCTCACACAGGTTGTATTGGTCCAGTGAGAAAAGGAACAAGCACGTTGGAGTGGAGTCTCTTACGGGCCACCCAAGAGCTATTGTTGCTAAGCTACATGTCCAACCCACCAGTTTTAGCTGGACTGTATGTTCTATTTAAGGACGATTCTAGAATGGACTCTTCTGTTAATGGAAAGGTAACACAGTTGCCATGCAATGTTCCGTCTCTTCTCACAGCCACTGTATCTCTGGCTGAGAGGAAAGAGACTTTGCAATGTTGAGTTCAAAACATCACACTGAAATGAATGTCAATGTTGTTAGTAGGTCTGTGCTGGTTTATGCCCATCAAGTTATGAAAAGGGTTCATTCAGACCATTAAGGACGGGTAAGAAACAGGATACAAACGAACAGTATACACTGTATATACAAAAGTATGTGGACACCTTCAAATGAATATATTCTGGTATTTCAGCCACAACTGTCGCTGACAGGTGTATAAAATAGAGCACACAGCCATGCAATCTCCATAGACAAACATTGGCAGTAGAAAAATCATCTGTCCTCAGTTGCAACACTCACTACCGAGTTTCAAACTGCCCCTGGAAGCAACATCAGCACAAGAACTGTTCGTCAGGAGCTTCATTAAATAGTTTTCCATGGCCGAGCAGCCGCACACAAGCCTAATATCACCATGCGCAATGCCAAGCGTCGGCTGGGGTGGTGTAAAGCTCGCCGCCATTGGACTCTGGAGCAGTGGAAATATGTTCTCTTCAGTGATGAATCACGCTTCACCATCTAGCAGTCTGACAGGAGAACCCTACCTGCCCCAATGCATAGTGCCAACTGTAAAGTTTGGTGGAGAAGGAATAATGGTCTGGGGCTGTTTTTCATGGTTCTGGGTAGGCCCCTTAGTTCTAGTGAAGGGAAATCTCAACCCCATTGAACAGCTTTGGGATGAAAGGGGAACAGACTCCTACACATACTTTAAAGTCTGCATCCCAAATGGGCCCTGGTAAAAAGTGCACTATAAAGGGAACAGGGTTCCATTTGGGATGCAGACTTTAAAGTATGTGTAGGACTCTGTTAAGAAAGCAGAAGTTTTACTGCCACATTTCCTACCTGGTTTCAGTTCCCGTTATTCTGTGGAGGCTATAAATTATGTAACATAATAACTGTAAAGTAAATTACTCCGAAAGAAACAAACAGGTCATGGGAAGGAATCTCCATAATTATGGCTACATGAAGTTGGATGCAATGCCAAGGTTATAGGGCTAGAGTTCTAGGCTGCATATATTACACATATATTTCATTTTAATTTAAAAAAAAGAATGTTTTAGGTATGCAAAGTACTCAAAAACTTGGTTGTGCAGTCAGCCTGGTCAATTTTAAAGGCATCCTTTCAGAGGGTGTTCTATTATGACCCGCGTACGGGGCATGCGCGTTTCTCCAAGGCCAGTTTCCATAGCAGTGGTCGCACCGGGAGATAAGTTCTCCAACTTATGATGATTGACTGACACCCACCGTGCAAGTTCCTTTGATATGGATCTTACTATGGACTTACGTACGTTCAATTTTATATAGCATAGTAGCCTTCCTAATTGTTGCCTGCTCAATTGATTCAGTGCGCTTTTGCGTTTTGGCAAGAGACTGTAGTTGGGACAAAAGTCCGACTGATTGGGTGAAAGAAACAATTATGGGCAATCAAGACCGTGAATTTTGCTTCTTAATTTGAGCAAATATTTATTTTTGTCATCACAGTGTGATTTTCGTTATTGAACGCCATCCGACAAACGTAAGTAATTTTATAATAATTAATACAACTTTACAGATGTAAAAATGTCAACTTCAATAGCATATTTGATGTGTTTTGATATAATGTGTATAATCAGTGTATGTATTTTATGTTTGCAGCTGTGCACTTTGGTGTTTTGGAAAATGTTTATTTCTGATTGTGCTGTTGTTGGCTAGCGTTGTTGAGTGTGTGTGACAGACTGATGATAAAAACAAATCGCATCATGGAACATTCGCAGTTACAAACGTCCGGTTGGCGCATTTTGTTATGGATTCTATATAATAAAGCCATTTGACTCACTATACATTTCCCTGTCTCGATTTATGTTTCAACCATTGTGGGAACTATGGCTACATTATTTGCCTAGCAAAACATTGTAGTCGGAGAAACCATCCGATTGGCAGGAGCGCAAATAAGAAGCCTGGGTCCTATTCATTAGTCCACACCGGAGCAAAACGTTTTGCAACTACAAACGAAAATGGTTATTGGACAAGTACAGACTAGTCTTTCCCAGTTTCAGTACATTTTCTTCCGTATGGCGCTTAATGAAGACGCCACGGGGATTTATTACTGAATTTGCTAGGCAACCGAATATCACCCCTGTCAATGAACTCAGGAGGCAGACAGGAGCATTCGCCCATGTCAAAGCGCTGGCTCAATGCCCATGTGTGCCAAAATGAAGATGATGACAATACGATTAGCTCTACAGCATCATCATTTTTCATGTACTAACATTTTGACAATAAAGAGAATGGTCATTATGATTTTGACAGCTTAGTGGAGAAGGTAAGACGAGGAAGGGACAATTATAAGTCAGAAATAACGATAGAAACGTAGTGGCATAGGAGGAGTTTGTCCGCGTGAATGTCATAGAAAAAGTTCAACTTTGATTGGGAAAGGTTAAAATGTTGTGACTGGCTGACTGCTCAAAGCAATATCCTCCTTGTGAAACGAACTTCTGTTTTAAAAAACCCGATAGTCCAAAGAAAAGGAAGTCGATTTGTTTTCATCTTAACCAAACCCGTCCAGAAGGGTTGGATATTATGACCACAGTTGGGTCCGTCCCAAACGACACCCTGTTCTTTATATAGTGCACTACATTAGACTAGAGCGCTATGGGTCCTGGTCAGAAGTAGTGTAATATTTAGGGATTGGGTGCCAGTTGGGACGTAGGCCCAGAGTGTTTAGGGTAGCCTAGTGGTTAGAGCGTTGGACTAGTAACCGGTTGCAAGTTCAATTCCCCGAGCTGGCAAGGCACAAATCTGTCGTTCTGCCCCTGAACAGGCAGTTAACCCAGTGTTCCTAGGCCGTCATTGAAAATAAGAATTTGTTCTTAACTGACTTGCCTAGTAAAATAAAGGTAAAAATGTTTTTATGCTGAACCGCTATGGACGCTGTGAGCTAAGCTGTTGATACAGGATGGTTGGGGGGGATGGTAACGATGCCGTCATGCTCCAACTCATGTCATTTCCCTGGCAAATGTAACCGCAGCCTACCAGTGTGGCATCATGCATTCTAAAAGAGACACAAAACATCCCTTTCACTTTTGGTGTGATGATGGAAGGGGGCAAGTTGTCCTTGGCCATTTGACACAAAAAAATGACTTTGGATCCTAGTCATCATAGTCTATAACCAGGGTCCTAGTCAGCATAGTCTATAACCAGGGTCCTAGTCAGCATAGTCTATAACCAGGGTCCTAGTCAGCATAGTCTATAACCATGGTCCTAGTCATCATAGTCTATAACCAGGATCCTAGTCATCATAGTCTATAACCAGGATACTAGTCATCATAGTCTATAACCATGTTCCTAGTCAACATAGTCTATAACCAGGATCCTAGTCAGCATAGTCTATAACCATGGTCCTAGTCAACATAGTCTATAACCAGGATCCTAGTCAGCATAGTCTATAACCAGGGTCCTAGTCATCATAGTCTATAACCAGGGTCCTAGTCATCATAGTCTATAATCAGGATCCTAGTCATCATAGACTATAACCAGGGTCCTAGTCATCATAGACTATAACCAGGGTCCTAGTCATCATAGACTATAACCAGGGTCCTAGTCATCATAGACTATAACCAGGTTCCTAGTCATCATAGACTATAACAAGGTTCGTAGACTATAACCAGGTTCCTAGTCATCATAGTATATAACCAGGTTCTTAGTCAACATAGACTATAACCGGGGTCCTAGTCATCATAGACTATAACCAGGTTCCTAGTCATCATAGTATATAACCAGGTTCTTAGTCAACATAGACTATAACCGGGGTCCTAGTCATCATAGACTATAACCAGAGAGGTTTTCCTGGTCAGGTATTGTGGTCAGGAGAAATGCCTGTTTTGCGTCCCAAATGGCACCCTGCTCTCTATATAGTGCACTACATTTGATCAGAGCACCATGGGTCCTGGTTTAAAGTAGTGCACTGAATAGGATGCCATTTGGGACACAACCTTGGTCCTATGTGTTACTGTCTTCTGTGTTCCAGATGAGCTGTTTTGGGCGGGGGCTAAGGCGGACGGGCCCTGCACGCGGCAACAGCAGGAATGAGCTGGTGACCCCCTCGACGGCATCTCTCTCCAGGGTTAACGGCTGGGCCTGTCCCCCTCACTCCTTCCAGCTGGTGGGATGGACAATATACAGCTACATGGCTGTAGTTGGCTTTGGGATCTATATCCCACTACTACCTTCACCCTGGAGCCACATGGCCTACTCTGTAACCTTTACTCAAGGAGTCAAGGACTCTGGGTCGAAAGCAGAGGTTGAAGAGGTTTCAAGGGGGCCGGGTCAAATACTTTTAAATGCTTGAGCTGCACTTGATTGACTTTGCCTGGTAAAAGTAGAACCATTTGATTTAGTTTTCCAGGTACAAGTAGAACCAATACAATAGTCCCAAAAGTGCAAACTCAAAGTCAAGCTAAGTCATTCTCAACTCAAATAAGTAAGTGTAAATATTTGACCAAGGTGTTCAGGTCAGATGTTTTCTGCTTGGTTTCAGTTCCTGAAATATTTCTGCTTTGAGTGAAGAGCAAGCCCTATAAATTGCACAGAAGGCTTTAGTGTTGCCTTACGTCCTAAATGGCACCCTATTCCCTACATAGTGCACTACTTTAGGTCAAAATTAGTTGGGACACATTGCAAATAAAGCTGTAATGTTGTTGTGGATAATGATAGTAGTGAGTGATCATCAGGCCAGATGTGCTTCTTTGTTGCAATGTCTCATCCTCCCATTGACCTTTATAGACATACAGTGTATCCCAAATGGCACCCTATTCCTTATATAGTGCACTACTTTTCACCTCATTCCCTATGGGCCATGGTCAAAAGTAATGCACTATATAGGGAATAGGGTGCCATTTGGGACGCAAGCCACTGTCATCACAGCTCTTTTGTCTTGATTTGACTGCAGTATGATGTCAGCTGCACCTCTTGTTTAAAGGCTAGCAGATTGATGGCAGAAACAGAAAGGGTTGATTTGTTCAGACTTGGCACTACTACTCCTCCTCACATAGAGAAGCTTTTTGTGTACCTCCATGGCTCTCCTAAACGCCCCTTTTCTTATGTGTGGCTCTTCCACACACAATGGAATCTTCTGTGAGAAGGTAATGAATGAGTTGATGGTTATATTATTCACTAGTATACTGTATACTCATTTGAAGTCACTGTAAGGTCTGTGAAAATCACATCTAGACTGAGAGTGGACACTTTATTTCATACATCGATACTGAATCTGATATTCAAGCTGGTTTGGATTCTACTATGGTTCATGGTGTGATTATTTTATAAATTGTATCAATATTTCCCTTGTTAGTCCCTTGACCATTCCACTATGCAGCTGACTGGTATAGCCTTCATTGTGCACCTGGTCACCCATGTAGCTGCCGTGTCTATAGACCCAGCAGAGGCAGGTGTCCGAGCCAAGAAGAGCTACTCCAACCCATTGCCTGTCTTCGACAAGGAGAAACAGCCACATGTTATCCACAACCTACACTGCTACCTGTGTAAAATCAATGTGTATGTATCTCACCCAAGTCTCTTTAAAAGGGCAATCTGGGATTGGTCAAATGTTTTCATTAACTTTTAAAAGTGGCGGGCGGACATTTTGTTCTGGTTTGAATTCAGAATTCATAATATATTTATGACCTGTTGTATTGTACTATACATTGAGATACAATTGTGTTTTTTTCTCATTGAGTAAATTGCAACAAGGTTGATGTGGTTTCTTTGTGTCTTTCTCTAGGGACCCAAAAGTGAAACACTGTGGTGTGTGCAACAAGTGTATTGAAGACTTTGACCACCACTGTAAATGGCTGAATAACTGTGTGGGGAGACAGAACTACTGGTAAGAGGAAGCATGGGACGATGGCCCATTTCAGTCAACGTTGACTGCTAAGAGTTTGAGGAAATATTGTTTTGAATATCATTCCTTTAAATGTAGTTTATTTCAGCCACTGTGTTTTAGCTTCTGCTTTGCTTGCTCTGTGAGGTCTGGGCCGGGTAACTGGAAAGCACTTTGTGGCTCATAAAAAAGGACAAGGTTAAATCCAACACATTTGATTGAGATCAAAGCCACATGTTTCTCTATGTTTCTCCTCCTCAGGTACTTCTTTGTGACTGTTTTATCTGCTACGCTGGGCGTCCTCGTGCTTCTCATGGTTATCCTGTTCATCTTCATCCAGCATTATATGGACCCTGCCAGTCTCCGCACCGCACAACAGTTTGACAGTGAGTTTATCTCCGTACCACACCGCACCACAGTTTACCAGTGAGTTTATCTCCGCATCGCACTTGTGTGTTGAGTAACGGGACGTGGCTGGTCTTCCTGTCTGTAGGTGTGATGAGTAACGGGACGTGGCTGGTCTTCCTGTCTGTAGGTGTGATGAGTAACGGGACGTGGCTGGTCTTCCTGTCTGTAGGTGTGATGAGTAACGGGACGTGGCTGGTCTTCCTGTCTGTAGGTGTGTTGAGTAACGGGACGTGGCTGGTCTTCCTGTCTGTAGGTGTGATGAGTAACGGGACGTGGCTGGTCTTCCTGTCTGTAGGTGTGATGAGTAACGGGACGTGGCTGGTCTTCCTGTCTGTAGGTGTGTTGAGTAACGGGACGTGGCTGGTCTTCCTGTCTGTAGGTGTGATGAGTAACGGGACGTGGCTGGTCTTCCTGTCTGTAGGTGTGTTGAGTAGCGGGACGTGGCTGGTCTTCCTGTCTGTAGGTGTGATGAGTAACGGGACGTGGCTGGTCTTCCTGTCTGTAGGTGTGATGAGTAGCAGGGCGTGGCTGGTCTTCCTGTCTGTAGGTGTGTTGAGTAGCAGGGCGTGGCTGGTCTTCCTGTCTGTAGGTGTGATGAGTAACAGGGCGTGGCTGGTCTTCCTGTCTGTTGGTGTGTTGAGTAACGGGCGTGGCTGGTCTTCCTGTCTGTAGGTGTGATGAGTAGCAGGGCGTGGCTGGTCTTCCTGTCTGTAGGTGTGATGAGTAACAGGGCGTGGCTGGTCTTCCTGTCTGTAGGTGTGATGAGTAACGGGACGTGGCTGGTCTTCCTGTCTGTAGGTGTGATGAGTAACGGGACGTGGCTGGTCTTCCTGTCTGTAGGTGTGTTGAGTAACGGGACGTGGCTGGTCTTCCTGTCTGTAGGTGTGATGAGTAACGGGACGTGGCTGGTCTTCCTGTCTGTAGGTGTGTTGAGTAACGGGACGTGGCTGGTCTTCCTGTCTGTAGGTGTGATGAGTAACGGGCGTGGCTGGTCTTCCTGTCTGTAGGTGTGATGAGTAGCAGGGCGTGGCTGGTCTTCCTGTCTGTAGGTGTGATGAGTAACGGGGCGTGGCTGGTCTTCCTGTCTGTAGGTGTGATGAGTAACGGGCGTGGCTGGTCTTCCTGTCTGTAGGTGTGTTGAGTAACGGACGTGGCTGGTCTTCCTGTCTGTAGGTGTGATGAGTAGCAGGGCGTGGCTGGTCTTCCTGTCTGTAGGTGTGTTGAGTAACGGGCGTGGCTGGTCTTCCTGTCTGTAGGTGTGATGAGTAACGGAGGCGTGGCTGGTCTTCCTGTCTGTAGGTGTGATGAGTAACGGGACGTGGCTGGTCTTCCTGTCTGTAGGTGTGATGAGTAACGGGACGTGGCTGGTCTTCCTGTCTGTAGGTGTGATGAGTAACGGGACGTGGCTGGTCTTCCTGTCTGTAGGTGTGTTGAGTAACGGGACGTGGCTGGTCTTCCTGTCTGTAGGTGTGATGAGTAACGGGACGTGGCTGGTCTTCCTGTCTGTAGGTGTGATGAGTAACGGGACGTGGCTGGTCTTCCTGTCTGTAGGTGTGTTGAGTAACGGGACGTGGCTGGTCTTCCTGCCCCTGGCGCCCATGGAGACAAGCTCAGTGAGTCTCCTGGTTGTAGCCTTCCTCACGGTCATGTTGACTACTGGCTCTCTACTGCTGCTGGTTCACCTACTGGGCTTCCACATCTATCTCTGTGAGTTAAAAACGGGTCCAGGGGCTGTATGTATCAAGTGTCTCGAAGTGAAAGTGCTGATCTAGGATCAGGTCCCCCCCTGTCCATATAAGCGTATTCATTATGATCTGAAAGGCAAAACTGATCCTTGATCAGCAGTACTGTTCTGAGACTTTGTGAATACAGGCCCAGACCTGGGTAAAATTTTTTACATATGTCAAAATACTTTTGAATGCCTTCCTTATACAAAATTTTTGCTTGATTTAGTACAATGGAACTGATGAAATAGCGTATCTGTATGTGAGTTGGCATGACAACACTTTATTATTCTCTCTGAGGATGTTTCTCTTGCAACATTACAACAGTGAGTTGGCATGACAACACTTCATTATTCTCTCTGAGGATGTTTCTCTTGCAACATTACAACAGTGAGTTGGCATGACAACACTCAATTATTCTCTCTGAGGATGTTTCTCTTGCAACATTACAACAGTGAGTTGGCATGACAACACTTCATTATTCTCTCTGAGGATGTTTCTCTTGCAGTGTTACAACAATACAGAAGGTCATCACAACAAGACGCTACATACTGCATGTCTTCCTTCATTACTGTCTTCTCTTCCTTTGGTCTCTGCAGTGTTAAACAAAATGAGCACGTATGACTACATTATAACAAGACGCCGTGAACAGGCCAGCCGCCAGGACATAGAGATGGGCTTTCCCCAGTCATCTGACAGCAACAGCAACGCAGGACAGGTCAGATCCTTTGTTTCACTACTCCTCTATGGCCTTGGTGATTAACCAACCAGGATTTCTGGAAAAACTTGGCATTTTGGTTACTGGAATTTTGCAATCGTAATTCCAATAGCTGCATGCAAACTATTTTTGTTAAATCCCACAGCCATGAGTTTGGTACAAGTGAGACTACACAATCATGTATTCTCAGGATTGATATGTTGATTTGATTGTTTTTCAGAATCATCCACATATGGAGCCCTCCATCGATTGTGATGCGTTGTTGTCAGACAGAGTCAGGTAGGTAATCCCACTAGGAAATCATGATACCCATGCATTTGGTTATCATGTACAGTGTTGCAAGACTCAAGTACTGGAAGTCTTCCTGCTATGCAGCTGTGAAATTGTAATATTCCATATTATTGTAGTTATCTCAAAGAGAGACTTGTAGAATAACACATTATTGTAGTTATCTCAAAGATAGACTTGTAGAATAACACATTATTGTAGTTATCTCAAAGATAGACTTGTAGAATAACACATTATTGTAGTTATCTCAAAGATAGACTTGTAGAATAACACATTATTGTAGTTATCTCAAAGATAGACTTGTAGAATAACACATTATTGTAGTTATCTCAAAGATAGCCTTGTAGAATAACACATTGTGCATGGCACCTCCTTGTTTTTTTCTGTGGTAGCTGCAAGAATCAGGAAACAGGAACTATTTCAAGTCGACTTTCTGGATCTTTCTGTACTGAGGTCAGTTACCCTAACCAAATTGAAAGTTATCACTAAACTACTTTTGTCATCGTATTCTAAAATAATATTTTGGGGATTGTCTGTATGAAGGTCTTTTGTTTCAGAACTATCAATTAGGACCATTTGCAAGAAAATATTGTTATAATAAAATAAATCAATATGTTATTGTTCTAGTTGGACAACTTTACTAAATCATCAGAAAAGGAAAATGGCTTTTACTATGGCACAGAGCTACCCACCCAGATTATACCAGGTGAGTATACCCACCCAGATTATACGAGGTGATTATACCCACCCAGACTATATCAGGTGAGTATACCCACCCAGATTATACCACGGGAGTATACCCACCCAGATTATACCAGGTGAGTATACCCACCCAGATTATACCCGGGGAGTTTACCCACCCAGATTATACCAGGTGAGTATACCCACCCAGATTATACCCGAGGAGTTTACCCACCCAGATTATACCCTGGGAGTTTACCCACCCAGATTATACCAGGTGAGTTTACCCATCCAGATTATACCAGGGGAGTTTGGGCACCCAGATTATACCAGGGGAGTTTGGGCACCCAGATTATACCAGGGGAGTTTGGGCACCC
The DNA here is from genome assembly GCA_030435695.1 of Brachymystax lenok tsinlingensis. Lineage (NCBI taxonomy): Eukaryota > Metazoa > Chordata > Actinopteri > Salmoniformes > Salmonidae > Brachymystax > Brachymystax lenok. The sequence continues at coordinate 62,860,086 of CM059789.1, forward strand.
AGATTATACCAGGTGGAGTTTGGGAAGACATTTTAAACTTTTTTAAACGCCTAGCTGTATTTAGGTCTCCGGGTCTTTCCTATTTAACTAGAGCTGTGTCCCAAATGGCACCCTGTTCTCTATTTAGTTCACTACCTTTGACCAGCACCCAGTGAATATGGTAGTGCACTGCATAGGGAATAGGGTGCCATTTGGGACACAACCTAGATGATTATCAGTGTAACTAATTCTAATCTGCTGGTTTTCCTCACTGACATGTTTTAAATGTTCTGTCTGGAAGGTGAAGTGGTGATGGATGACTCCTTGGGCTGGAGGTCGGTTGGAGGTGCAGAGGGCTCCAGAGCAGGCCAGTGTGAGGGGGTTCCCTGCACTGACAGAGCTCATTAGTAGCTGGTCTCTGATGCTCTACAGGGGGCCACACACAGTACCTGAGGAACTAAAGGCATTGACACACCATAGCGAACGTCGACCGTGTGCAGTACAGTAGATCACCTACTGGATGTTGACTAACTGTGGTCGATACAACATGTCAAATCTTTGGGAAATGAACAAAACATTACTGTTGATGTTATCTAGTCAGAAGCCATGGAATTGGCCACTGGCAGCGGTATTTACCAAGCACAGCACTGGGGAACAAATAGAATGTTCATGCTGGATTGAAATAACCATGATGCCTCCAACGGACCTCCTGTTGTTGCCTATGAGGATCACCACTTGGACCTGGAAATGGAACTTTGGATTCCGAGCTCCTAAAATGCATCATGGAATGTTATGAAATGTGCTAGTGAATAGAACACATTGAATGTAACCTGGATTCCTATGGAAGAGGACAGATGATGTGATTTCTCAAATCTTGACTGCGAGTGGTGACATTGGCTTTTTTTTTATAATTGACTATTTTAATAGGATATTTACACTGAATGATGGGAAGAACATAATTTATTTCGTAGCAATTTTATATATTTTATCTGAGGATTTAAAGAATTGTTTGACCTATGTTTTATTTGTTAATTTAGCAATTTCAGATCATAATGTTCTTGCCTGAATTTAATAATAAAATGTGTAAACATACTGTACAAACTCCTGAATGAGGGGAATGAGGGGGCGGAAGGTAGCCTAGTGGTTAGAGCGTTTGGCCAGTAAGTAAAAGGTTGCTAGATTGAATCCCCAAACTGACAAGGTACAAATCTGTCGTTCTGCCCCTGAACAAGGCAGTTAACCCACTGTTCCTAGTCCATCATTGTAAATAAGAATTTGTTCTTATTTTGTTCTGACTTGCCTAGTTAAATAAAATAAAATGAAATAATGTGCCATTCCCAAGTTAACCAGACAATGGCGCTATTGAGGCTCATTGAACTTCAATTGAACTACAATAAATCTAATTTATACCCTATGTATAACCAGGCAATGGAGTGACAAAGCATTTGTCATTCCTAAGAAACATTTCCTGGAGCTGTACCTAAATTAGTGTCTTGGATAATCCATGAGTGCTGTACAGTGGTGGCTGGTAGCACTTTTAAATGGGGAGGACACGGGTCATAGTAATGGCTGGAACGGAATGAATATATTTTGTTGACTCCATTCCAGCCATTATTATGAGGCGTCCTCCTCTCACCAGCCTCCTCTGGTGCTGTTTCGCCTGGCCCCAGTGGACACTGCATTACATAATCTCCAGTTCTACATGTTAAATCATTACCACTGGTTGTATAAAAGAGGTCCATGCCATGAATGGACATAAGATCAGAGAATTAACCATAGAAATCAAATTACCCACAGAGGTTAGATGGGGGCAGAGTGATACAGTTGCAGAGACTTTGAGATGTTGATTTTTAAGTCCCATGTGCATTCCTAGCAGAACTGTTGACGTTGAAGGAAGGAAAGGGTTATGTCCTAATCTCTATCTTTTAGGGAATATCTTATTTCCCTAGAGAGAGGATGCATCCTAAATGACACTCTATAGGCCCTGGTTAACAGTAGTGCACTAAGGGAATAGGGTGCCATTTGGGATGCAAGCTGCCACTACTGTATCTTTGAGGGACATCTTCTTTCCCTAGAGAGAGAATCCCACAGGCTGTGTGTCGACCAGCCCACACAAGACATCCTGTACTCGGACTAGAGCCAGGGTGCATTTCCTGGAGAAAATGTTTTCTAATCTTTTTATATACATGCCATGGCCTTTGGCCTTGGACCTCAGTGATGTGCTACTGCTTTCTCACTCTGCCTGTACTGTCTCTTTCTTATGGAATACATTTAACTCAGAATATATATTCTGAAGTATTACATTATTGGATGGGAGTACAATTGATTGACTATCAGCGGCGAATACGGATGAAAGTCCAATCACCTCACTGGCTGGTCTAACCTATAATAGATGGTTTAGAAGCCCCCCGAATAGAGATTAGAGCCCCCCAGAACAGAGATTCCCACGGAACTGAAGGAATACCCTGATCCTTTTATGGATAAAAAAACAACGTTCACTATTGCCCCACCACCTTCATGAGAATAGATTGATGTTCACGCGAGTGGTAGGAGTGCTGCAGCCAATCAGTGGCCTGTATTTCTCCCCGCATTTCTTTCGGGGAGGCGAACAGCAGACAGGCATTTAAGATTCTATATAGCGGGAGAATATAGTGTTGGCAACGCTCTTTCAACCTCCCAACATTCCTCGACGTGCAGTTGTGATTTTGTGGAATTGACAACAAAGAACAGTGGATTGGAGAAGGATTAAGATATCAGGTAAATGTGTTATTTTACAGATGTGGTTAAATGTTTTTTGGCAAAAAAACAGCTATTGATGTTGACAGTTTATTTGTTAAGGTGTGCGTTTATTTTAAAACTGACACAGTCGGTTCAATGCCTTTTTTAAATATGCAAATTGATATCTACACATTTAAATGTATTTCAATATTTCAATGCACACTAAATTATGTTGTGCTTTATATGCAGGAAGTCGCTTGATTGTCAAATATGCTTTCGTTTTTCCCTCATTTGAAAGAACAGGTCTTTTACGCCGTTTGGTTCTAGAATGATGCATTGCATAATGGTGTATTGGTCACTGAATTGTAGACGCTGTCAATAGTGTATACGCATATTCCATGTGTTGCCAGGTATTGCGTTATGCACTGGCAAGTGGCAATAGAAGAGCGGCGACTGCAGCCTGTGCATGGTCACAATAACAATGGTCACGTGCCACTGTGGACTATTCCAGAGACCACTACTTGAGCATGAATCTTTGCACATTTGCAAGTTTATGTAACCAGTCTCGCGCATGAAACATGCTCATACTGCTTATACAACTTCCGTTCTGTCACCTTAACAAAACCCTAGTATAGTCTATAGTGTTTGTTCTCCCGACGTTTTACATGTATTGGTGTTACCGTCTCGCTGCTACCTCTATCAGTAGGTCAAGGTCCGTAATGGCATAGGAGATCCTCTTGAACCTGTAGGGCAGATGCTTTGTATCAAACCCCGATCTGGCTTCTAATGCATTATTATTACATAATGTAGCCTAGACAGCCTAGAAGGGAAAATAGTTGATGGAAGCCTTTTTGGAATGATAATATTCTCATACATACAAACTACCGTAAGGATGCATGAAGTCCATTTACCCAGTTCTCTTCCTTGTATATTCTGTTTCTGTACTATTGCGTCAAAGATTCTACCTATATCTTGTAACATCAAGATGATATGGCAGTGTGGCTGATGATGTGGTCATGTATGTTCATGGAAACGACAGATGCTTGGCAGGCAGCACTACATGCGTTGGGCCTACATACAGTATCTAGTTTCACAGTCAGAGAGTTAAATGATAGCATTTGCCAAACAGTCTTTGCTTTTGTCGGACTCGAGCAGTATATAAGTAAAGCACTACTGTAATTAAAACGATCTAATTGCAAACGTAGGTCAGATTCTACAAATAAATGGCCCAGTATTTTGTTCATAGCACTTCTGCTTTACATGTGCGTTAGCCTTGTTTAGCGCCATATGTTGTATTAGGTACGCCTGAGGAGAGAAAGCAGTCATCCACTGACTATGCCCCAGATTTCTCTCTTGGCTCTAGGTTGCAGTGCACTCTGGTCCGAGAGCCACAGGATCCAGTCATAAACAATTACCCTCACGATGTAAATTAGTCTGTTTTGTTGTTCCATTAGTTCGTATTCAGGACAGGATGGAGTTATGAAAGGTTATGTTTTTGGTAAAAAGCCACGTAATGAAAGTGTGTTATCTGCATGGTCAGTGAAACAAGCCAAAGGGGTTGTCTAGTAGTCTAAGCTTTAAGCCGCGGTCTCTGGAGCACATGTACGATGTACCGCTGTCAGCATGGCTTGGAGTCCGGACGACTGCTCTTTAAGCGTGCTCTCTCCTACCTTTCACCTCTATCCAACATGAAAAAACTCTCACTCCTTTCCCCACAATTTTTTTTTTGTGGCACAAAGAAATTCAGCTCTTGTAGTCCTCTCAAATCATTCAGGTAATTGTTGGTGTCACTGATGATGAATAATTAGAAGACACTGTCTGTATCTAATCAGTCCGCTACATTTTGAAATGTTTCTGTTTTTTAAATGTTAAACTTTGCCTCTCCCAGCCGAGTGATATCAATGAAAAAAAATGTGGTTTCCACAATTGGCTGGTGTGTACAGTAGTATGTCAAAGGGAACCCACTTTGTTCTGCATTCTTGTTGGAGTTCAACACCTTCCACTCAGTGCTGTCGGATGAACAGGGTTGCATCCCAAATGGCACATTATTCCCTATATATTGCTCTACTTTTGACCAGAGCCCATGTAGTGTACTGCATAGGGAATAAGGTAGAATTTGAGCCACAGCCCAGGCCTCTCTCCATGACAGATAGGACCACTGCTGCTCTCATTGGGATCATTCAGCCAATGGGGTTGATAAGGATCCTCTCTTTCATTACTCTGCTTTGTATCTTTATATGGCTTATTGTTATGACCACAATAAGAACTGAGCAGAGATATAGTAACATGTTGTTTCTGAAGCACAATACATTCATGTCTGACACCAGAGGGGGGATTGAGAGGGGAGGGGTGAGGAAGGCTAACATACACTCCAGCCAGAGAGAGAGAGAGAGAGAGAGAGAGAGAGAGAGAGAGAGAGAGAGAGAGAGAGAGAGAGAGAGAGAGAGAGACAAACTCCATTGATGGGGGAAGAAATCGATAGTTACATTTCGCAATATTATTTTTAGACAATATTATATCGATATTTGACTCCAAGTATCGATTTGTAAAAAATATTTACTTTTGTTTGTTACTGTAGCACTAGTTGGCTAGCACTAGTTGGCTGTACCTGAGCCAAAACTGAGTATTTTTCCTCCAAAGCTTGTTCTCCATCTTCTTCTTAAATAGTGAGCCAACATGTTTTCAGCACTTTCATTTCCCTGACTGATCAGAACTAGTTTTCCATTGGCTCTCGTCTCTCTGCAGCAGACATATGGTGAGCAATATGTTTGGAACATCAAATCCCAATCAAATCACATTATAGAATCCCAATATGTATGTAATCATGAGAACACAATCGGCACCTAAGCATGGTGATAAAATCATATTGTGAGGTCCCTGGAAATTCCCAGCCCTAACAAACTGCAGCAAGAGACACAGACAAACAACAGTGAGTGACTACAGACCCATGGAGCAGTAGGGTGATGGTGTAATGCACTCTGGGATAGATGGATGGATGGAGGGGAGGAGGGTTATGGGCCTAAATATTTTGCTATGCGACCTGGAATTTTAATTTAGAAAAATGAAGGATTCTAGCTTTATTACCTCATATTTGTGTGAGCATACATATTTCAACCTAGGTTGCATAAATGCTCCTTGTAAAAAAGGTCAGCTTAGAGCGCTGTGCAAGACTGGGTGACTAAGAGTGTCACCATGGCAGACTGACTACCTGGATGTGGTAGAGAGGTTTGGTAGAGCTGTATACACAGGGAAGAGTTGTTGTCTGACTGGTGGACTCAGGTCAGTGGTTAGTGGTACAATGTTGGTACTATGGCGGACTGGGACTCTGAGTGCTGGTGCTCTAGTGAAGACTGACAGACTCAGGATAGTTTTTAGCCTTCTGTCAATGTAGCCTGGGCCCAGATCTATGTTCCTTTATGTATGGGATTGGCAGTGCTAGTTAGAGCTGGGACCAGGCTACTCCATAATGATCTGGGACCAGGCTACCACAAATTGATCTGGGACCATGCTACCACATAATGATCTGGGACCAGGCTACCACATAATGATCTGGGACCATGCTACCACATAATGATCTGGGACCAGGCCGCCACATAATGATCTGGGACCAGGCTACCACATAATGATCTGGAACCAGGCCACCACATAATGATCTGGGACCAGGCTACCACATAATTATCTGGAACCAGGCTACCACATAATGATCTGGGACCAGGCTACCACATAATGATCTGGGACCAGGCTACCACATAATGATCTGGGACCAGGCTACTCCATAATGATCTGGGACCAGAATACCACATAATGATCTGGGACCATGCTACCACATAATGATCTGGGACCAGGCTACCACATAATGATCTGGGACCAGGCTAGCAAATAATGATCTGGGACCAGGCTACTCCATAATGATCTGGGACCAGGCTACTCCATAATGATCTGGGAGCAGGCTACCACATAATGATCTGGGACCAGGCTACCACATAATGATCTGGGACCAGGCTACCACATAATGATCTGGGACCAGGCTACTCCATAATGATCTGGGACCAGAATACCACATAATGATCTGGGACCATGCTACCACATAATGATCTGGGACCAGGCTGCCACATAATGATCTGGGACCAGGCTGCCACATAATGATCTGGAACCAGGCTGCCACATAATGATCTGGGACCAGGCTACCACATAATGATCTGGGACCAGAATACCACATAATGATCTGGGACCAGGCTACTCCATAATGATCTGGGACCATGCTACCACATAATGATCTGGGACCATGCTACCACATAATGATCTGGGACCAGGCTACCACATAATGATCTGGGACCAGGCTACCACATAATGATCTGGGACCAGGCTACCACATAATGATCTGGGACCAGCCTACCACATAATGATCTGGGACCAGGCGGAAGTCTATGGTAGACATGGCATGGTGGTCAGTTGGCAGACTAGGGCAACCTGCATCCCAAATGACACTATTCCCATTATAGTTCACTACTTTTGACCAGAGCCCTATATAAGGAATAGGGTGCCATTTGGGCTGCAGACTAGGTGTAGAACTGGGTAGACTAAGGGTCATGGTGGTGTAGAACTGGGTAGACTAAGGGTCATGGTGGTGTAGAACTGGGTAGACTAGGGGTCATGGTGGTATAGAACTGGGTAGACTAGGGGTCATGGTGGTATAGAACAGGGTAGACTAGGGGTCATGGTGGTATAGAACTGGGTAGACTAGGGGTCAGGGTGGCATTGTACCACACATTCTGTTCATGAGCCATGGCTGGCTGGGACTGATCTAGATGGAGATCAGATGGGTTCACCACGGCATGCCCTGTCAGGGAGTGACATACAAACACACACACAGGCACTCATACGAATGCTTGAATGAACGAACACACGGGTGCCCGCTCACAAGCAAACATGTACTCACGTCGCACGCTCACACAGACTCACTCAAACACACACATACACACACATACACACACACAAATCAAATCAAATGTTATTACTCACATGCGCTGAATACAACAGGTGTAGAACTTACAGTGAAATGCTGAATACAACAGGTGTAGACCTTACAGTGAAATGCTGAATACAACAGGTGTAGACCTTACAGTGAAATGCTGATTACAACAGGTGTAGACCTTACAGTGAAATGCTTACTTACAAGTCCTTAACCAACAGTGCTGTTTAAAACAATATGGATAAGAATAAGAGATAAAAGTAACAAGTAATTAAAGAGGAGCAGTAAAACATAACAATATATACAGGGGGGTACCGGTACAGAGTCAGTGTGGGGGCACCGGTTAGTTGAGGTATTATGTACATGTAGATAGAGTTATTAAAGTGACTGTGCATAGATGACAACAGAGAGTGGCAGTGGTGTGGAGAGGGGAAGGGGGCAATGCGAATAGTCTGGGTAGCCATTTGACTAGATGTTCAGGAGTCTTATGGCTTGGGGGTAGAAGCTGTTTAGAAGCCTCATGGACCTATACATGGCGCCCCGGAACCGCTTGCCGTATGGTAGCAGAGAGAACAGTCTTTGACTAGGGTGGCTGGAGTCTTTGACAATTTTTAGGGCCTTTCTCTGACACCGCCTGGTATAGAGGTCCTCAAGTTGTTAAGTGTGTGGTATTCTCATAATGTTTACGATTGGCTGTGTCTGCTTATTGTCTTGTGCTGACTATTCCCCCTCTCTTAAGAACAGATAGAATGTTCTTACCATGGCGTGTTGTGTTGCTATTAATACCAGAGTTCAAAATGGGCCAATTTCTATAGTAAAGCAGTCATCTGTAAGCAGCAATGCATGGCCAGAAGGAGAGTATATGTAAGCATGCAGTCATCCAGTCACAGATTTATCTCTTGAGATCTGGACTTAACCAAATGACTTTTTTCCTTTGTAGTGGGACAGCAAGCAGGCAGACCTAAGACAGAGAGACCATACTACAGACTGTCTGGCCAATGTGTCAGTATGGACTATACTCCACACTGTTGGGGGTTATTATGCCCAGTGCCTGGTTAATGGCATAGTAATGAACCTTTCATATGCAGTAATGAAATCCTCTATTAGATCCAAGCCACACCAACTGTCAATTCTGACAGCTATAATTGATGTAATATATTCATCATCAATCATATGATCATCCAATCATAACATGTTTACTTAAATGTAAGGTAATAATATATTCTGTATTCATGGCCATGGACTAAATGAGACTAATATGTTCCTTTTTGGGTGACCCGACCAAATTCACATAGAAATGTGCATTATAGATCTGTCATGCTTATTGAAAGCAAGTCTAAGTAGCGGTGGATTTGATCTATGTGAGCTTCTCCTTCTTAACTTTTAGTTTCTGCGTCTTTTACTTTAGGTTTTGTACACCAGCTTCAAACAGCTGAAAATACAATCTTTTTGGTTATTGAAAATATATTTCACAGCGGTTTAGATGGTAGAAGGATTCTCTACACTGGCTTGTTTTGTCACTGAAATTAGGTGAGCTGTTAGAATTGTATCAAGCAGGAAATGGCAGAGCGGTTTCTACATATTGCACCTTCAATAGACACAATGCAGGGGACAACTACCCATGTAAAAGTACCTAAATACTTTCTCTGCTTATATTTCCCACACCATCCAGTCTTAATTGTTAACATGAGGGTTTTGTTGACTGAATTAACTCTTTGGGTGTTTCCCTAATGGCACCCTATTCCCTACATAGTGCACTACTTTAGACCAGAGCCCAATAAGTAGTGCACTATATAGGGTGTCAGTTGGGATGCATCCTCTCTCACTAGCCTCTCTATGATCCTTAGTGTTGAACGTGATGGGTTTTTGAGGAGCCTGGCTGTGTAGAAGGCTGAGACAGTTGAACACTTGAGACTTCACTGACTATAAAACAAGAGAATTAAAAGATTCCTTTGTTCCAGATGGACTTTTCTGTAGTCGTCCGGGCACAAAGGGTGCCACAGAGCACTCTATCGTAGGGATGAGGGTGTCACAGTAAATAAACAGCCTAAAGGCTTCCCCAAACACAACTATGTGCACGGAGGGAAGCCAAGTCTGTCAGTACATGTAGATGGTTCCAGAGAAATTGGAGTGAATTTGCTGGGAAAGTCTTGCCAGGATGCAAGCTGAAACAAGATCGTGTGAAAGTTTCACATAGATCATCCAAGGCCCTGTACCACTCATAGCTGTAAGTGTTGGGATATCAAGTTTGATTGGTCATAGACACATATTTAGCAGATGTTATTGTGCGTGTAGCGAAATGCTTGATCATATCACTGTTTTTATTCATTTGTGGAAGAGAGAAGCTGTTAATCTTTTTATGTGTATTCTATAATACAGTTCTTTGTTTATTCCTGAAGTTGTGAGTTCAGCATATGAATGGTCTGTTACTAGATCTGTTTAGGTTTCAAGGGTAACTGTTTAAATACTTACCAAGTTAGAGCTATAACAGTTAGAGCTATAAGTTAGAGCTATCACAGTTAGAGCTATCACAGTTAGAGCTATAACAGTTAGAGCTGTAACAGTTAGAGCTATAAGTTAGAGCTATAACAGTTAGAGCTATAACAGTTAGAGCTATAAGTTAGAGCTATCACAGTTAGAGCTATAACAGTTAGAGCTATAACAGTTAGAGCTTTAACAGTTAGAGCTATAAGTTAGAGCTATAACAGTTAGAGCTTTAACAGTTAGAGCTATAAGTTAGAGCTATAACAGTTAGAGCTATAAGTTAGAGCTATAAGTTAGAGCTATAACAGTTAGAGCTATAACAGTTAGAGCTATAACAGTTAGAGCTATAAGTTAGAGCTATAACAGTTAGAGCTATAAGTTAGAGCTATAACAGTTAGAGCTATAACAGTTAGAGCTATAACAGTTAGAGCTATAACAGTTGGAGCTATAAGTTAGAGCTGTAACAGTTAGAGCTATAAGTTAGAGCTATAAGTTAGAGCTATAACAGTTAGAGCTATAACAGTTAGAGATATAAGTTAGTGCTATAACAGTTAGAGCTATAACAGTTAGAGCTATAAGTTAGAGCTATAAGTTAGCACTATAACAGTTAGAGCTATAACAGTTAGATCTATAACAGTTAGCGTTATAAGTTAGAGCTATAACAGTTAGAGCTATAACAGGTAGAGCTATAACAGTTAGAGCTATAACAGTTAGCGCTATAAGTTACAGCTATAAAAGTTAGAGCTATAACAGTTAGAGCTATAACAGTTAGAGCGATAAGTTAGAGCTATATAAGTTAGAGCTATAAAAGTTAGAGCTATAACAATTAGAGCTATAACAGTTGGAGCTATAAGTTAGAGCTATAACAGTTAGAGCTATAACAGTTAGAGCTATACGTTAGAGCTATAACAGTTAGAGCTATAAGTTAGAGCTATAAGTTAGAGCTATAAGTTAGAGCTATAACAGTTAGAGCTTTAACAGTTAGAGATATAACAGTTAGAGCTATAAGTTAGAGCTATAAGTTAGAGCTATAACAGTTAGAGCTATAACAGTTAGAGCGATAATGCTAGAGCGATAATGCTAGAGCTTATAACAGTTAGAGCTATAACAGTTAGAGCTATAACAGTTAGAGCTTTAACAGTTAGAGCTATAACAGTTAGAGCTTTAACAGTTAGAGCTATAAGTTAGAGCTATAACAGTTAGAGCTATAACAGTTAGAGATATAACAGTTGGAGCTATAAGTTAGAGCTGTAACAGTTAGAGCTATAACAGTTAGAGCTATAACAGTTAGAGCTATAAGTTAGAGCTGTAACAGTTAGAGCTGTAACAGTTAGAGCTATAACAGTTAGAGCTATAACAGTTAGAGCTATAACAGTTAGAGCTGTAACAGTTGGAGCTGTAACAGTTAGAGCTATAAGTTAGAGCTATAAGTTAGAGCTATCACAGTTAGAGCTATAACAGTTAGAGCTGTAACAGTTAGAGCTATAAGTTAGAGCTATAACAGTTAGAGCTATAACAGTTAGAGCTATAAGTTAGAGCTATCACAGTTAGAGCTATAACAGTTAGAGCTATAACAGTTAGAGCTTTAACAGTTAGAGCTATAAGTTAGAGCTATAACAGTTAGAGCTTTAACAGTTAGAGCTATAAGTTAGAGCTATAACAGTTAGAGCTATAAGTTAGAGCTATAAGTTAGAGCTATAACAGTTAGAGCTATAACAGTTAGAGCTATAACAGTTAGAGCTATAAGTTAGAGCTATAACAGTTAGAGCTATAAGTTAGAGCTATAACAGTTAGAGCTATAACAGTTAGAGCTATAACAGTTAGAGCTATAACAGTTGGAGCTATAAGTTAGAGCTGTAACAGTTAGAGCTATAAGTTAGAGCTATAAGTTAGAGCTATAACAGTTAGAGCTATAACAGTTAGAGATATAAGTTAGTGCTATAACAGTTAGAGCTATAACAGTTAGAGCTATAAGTTAGAGCTATAAGTTAGCACTATAACAGTTAGAGCTATAACAGTTAGATCTATAACAGTTAGCGCTATAAGTTAGAGCTATAACAGTTAGAGCTATAACAGGTAGAGCTATAACAGTTAGAGCTATAACAGTTAGCTTATAAGTTACAGCTATAAAGTTAGAGCTATAACAGTTAGAGCTATAACAGTTAGAGCGATAAGTTAGAGCTATATAAGTTAGAGCTATAAAAGTTAGAGCTATAACAATTAGAGCTATAACAGTTGGAGCTATAAGTTAGAGCTATAACAGTTAGAGCTATAACAGTTAGAGCTATACGTTAGAGCTATAACAGTTAGAGCTATAAGTTAGAGCTATAAGTTAGAGCTATAACAGTTAGAGCTTTAACAGTTAGAGATATAACAGTTAGAGCTATAAGTTAGAGCTATAAGTTAGAGCTATAACAGTTAGAGCTATAACAGTTAGAGCGATACGTTAGAGCGATACGTTAGAGCTATAACAGTTAGAGCTATAACAGTTAGAGCTATAACAGTTAGAGCTTTAACAGTTAGAGCTATAACAGTTAGAGCTTTAACAGTTAGAGCTATAAGTTAGAGCTATAACAGTTAGAGATATAACAGTTAGAGATATAACAGTTGGAGCTATAAGTTAGAGCTGTAACAGTTAGAGCTATAACAGTTAGAGCTATAACAGTTAGAGCTATAAGTTAGAGCTGTAACAGTTAGAGCTGTAACAGTTAGAGCTATAACAGTTAGAGCTATAACAGTTAGAGCTATAACAGTTAGAGCTGTAACAGTTGGAGCTGTAACAGTTAGAGCTATAAGTTAGAGCTATAAGTTAGAGCTATAAGTTAGAGCTATAACAGTTAGAGCTATAACAGTTGGAGCTATAAGTTAGAGCTGTAACAGTTAGAGCTATAACAGTTAGAGCTATAACAATTAGAGCTATAACAGTTAGAGCTATAACAGTTGGAGCTATAAGTTAGAGCTGTAACAGTTAGAGCTATAACAGCTAGAGCTATAAGTTAGAGCTATAAGTTAGAGCTATACGTTAGAGCTATACGTTAGAGCTATAACAGTTAGAGCTATAACAGTTAGAGCTATAACAGTTAGAGCTATAACAGTTAGAGCTATAACAGTTAGAGCTAACTGTGTATTACTTTTCACCAGGGCCCTATATAGTGCACTACTTTAGTCCAGAGCCCTATTGGCTCTAGTCAACACTAAGTCATGCACTATATAGGGAATGGGGTGGCATTTGGGATACTGTATTGGCCAGAGTCCTGGACGACCCATGCCACCACCTCAACCCCCCTAACACCAACGGTAGCACACAGCGACGTCACCCACCATGTGTGTATGTGTGAAGAGACGGCCATGGGACTCAGAACCAGACAGAGCTGTCACAGTGCTGTCACAATGGTTCCCCAGTGTCCCTCGTTCTCAATGACATTATTGATAGACATTAATAATGGCTTGTTTTCCCTGTATTGAATGGACCTATGTAACATAATGCCTTCCTCAGGGTCCATCTGGGGGTTTCTGGACTTACACTTCATTTATGTGGTTGATTTGTAGCTGTGTCTTGTAAACAAAACCCCCTGTTCTGCCACCCGTGGTGCATTACCACCCATGTAGTGCTGAAGGGGGCCTGGGGGGGCATTGAATGACAGCAACTATCCACTCTTCACTCCTCTACTTTTTTTGAAAATTAGAGTGACAGTTGAATTCAGTTGGAGAAGAAGTTTAAGATTTAAATCTTATGGAATCTCAAAGTTCTCTGTCGTTATTCCGGGCCTCTAGACTCTGCCATGGCAACACGGGTTCTGCGAGGCTGCTGAGTGGTTACTGTAGTTCACCATGGGAACGACTTGGTGAGAACAGTTCTTATTTACTTCAGTGGTACAACATTATCAGTCAGTCATCACTATCTTCCTAAAACAAAGCTTTGTTGAAAATCTGATACCTGTCATTGGTTACTCTTTTTAAAATCTACACAAGGTATTTAAATGAGACTTGTAACATGGAATAGAATGCCTGTGTGTGTCTTAGTCGATTTATTCATGTAGATGTGATCTGTGATCCAGGAGTGTTTTATGCCGTGTTTATGTAAATGCCGCTTGTCTTGCTGTGTAGACACAAATGGTGATGCCTATGATGTGTTTGAAGTGGGCTCCTGCTCCTCAGACTGACTGAAAGCATCTGGAGAGAGAGGCTGTGTCCCAAACGGCACCCTGTTCTATATAGTGCATTACTTTTGGGACACAGCCAGAGAATGACTGTTGTAAAACAAGCCCTTAACAGGAGAGGGGCTCGGCTATAGCCAGCCTTTAAAAAGGAAGGCAGTCAGGTTTTATCAGTTGGGTTGAAGACATGAGAAACAGGAGGTAAGACAGCTGTGGCAGGGCATGACTTTGTTATCTGTTAGGGTTTGAACTATAATACTGATTACTGAACAGTACAGTATGTATTTGTTTTTTTATCTAAACTATAACTATTTAGGTTATACTATAAGGTGTTATTCGTATTGACATGCTATTACTAGTTTAGTGCTTTGGATTTGGTGCCAAGTACATAATGAAATATGTCTTCATCCCAAATGCCACCCTATAGTGCACTACTTTTGACTAGAGCCTTATGGGTAAGTAGTACCCTATATAGGGAATAGGGTGCCGTTTGGGACGCGTTTGTTATCACTGGATGAGTCATAAATATGTGGACAGTAGAAGAAGGGTGTTTAATAAGCCTGAAGGCCTCACAATGTGAAAGTAGGAGCACCCACAGGCCTGTACTTTGCACTTTCAGACTTTGAAGAACAATGGCTATCACTTGTTTCACTTTCGTTCTTGTCCACACACACACACACACACACACACACACACACACACACACACACACACACACACACACACACACACACACACACACACACACACACACACACACACACACACACACACACACACACACACACACACACACACACACACACACACACACACACACAGAGAGAGAAAGACTGTGAACATCAGTCACTTACAATGTTCATTGAATCTTTTCCACAGCACAAAGAAACTAAGAGAGTCACCTACTCCAAGCAGTGTAGAGGGGGAAACCAACTACTGCAGCGCCATAGCTGACCCAATAAAGCTGGCTGACCCAAAGCTTGCTGAATTAAGGTAAGAAGTCACGGATGTCTCTGAATATGCTGTTGTATCAACATCAATGCTCAACATTTCTTAAGTCAGTCTGCCTCTCTAAACTGTTCTATGACCTCACGAGCACAGTAAAACAGCGGTTTGAAACAGTGGAAATACTGGCTGTGTGTGTGTGCCGGCCTGCCTGCCTGTCTGTCCGTCCGTCTGCTCTCCTGGCACTACCATGGCTATGCTCTTGAATACCAGAGATCTATTAATAATCATCACCTCCGTGCCAGAACACTTACGACATCTGCCCATTCACAGTCAGCCTGGGCTCACACCACTGATGACTAGCTGAGCTAAAGTCCTGCCTCCAGCCTCCAGCTAGCACACTGAGCTAACTTGCAGTGAGCGAGAGAACCAGAGCCAATGAAACACGCCTTGGGTTAGAGACTGTGTGTTTTAACAGGGGAACAAGAGGACCCAAGTCAAACCACTACGGCTGTCTGTACAGCTGTCCTAACATTGTCCCCAGGCTAAGCCCTTGTCCAAAATGGGACCCTATTCTCTACATAGTGCATGGGTCCATAGGGTCTGATGAACAAGATTAGAGCTGCTCCTACAGTCATCTCCTTCACCTACAGTCATCTCCTTCACCTACAGTCATATCCTTCACCTACAGTCATCTCCTTCACATACAGTCATCTCCTTCACCTACAGTCAGGATCACAGCATGATGCAATAGAGAGGAGAATTCCCCTTTTCTGCTCCAGACCTGTTATGTCCCAGTCCACCTGTACTAACACAGTGGATTAACACAGGAGACAGAGCTGTTATTATGTCCCAGTCCACCTGTACTAACACAGTGGAATAACACAGGAGACAGAGCTGTTATTATGTCCCAGTCCACCTGTACTAACACAGTGGAATAACACAGGAGACAGAGCTGTTATTATGTCCCAGTCCACCTGTACTAACACAGTGGTTTAACACAGGAGACAGAGCTGTTATTATGTCCCAGTCCACCTATACTAACACAGTGGATTAACACAGGAGACAGAGCTGTTATTATGTCCCAGTCCACCTGTACTAACACAGTGGAATAACACAGGAGACAGAGCTGTTATTATGTCCCAGTCCACCTGTACTAACACAGTGGAATAACACAGGAGACAGAGCTGTTATTATGTCCCAGTCCACCTGTACTAACACAGTGGTTTAACACAGGAGACAGAGCTGTTATTATGTCCCAGTCCACCTATACTAACACAGTGGATTAACACAGGAGACAGAGCTGTTATTATGTCCCAGTCCACCTGTACTAACACAGTGGAATAACACAAGAGACAGAGCTGTTATTATGTCCCAGTCCACCTGTACTAACACAGTGGATTAACACAGGAGACAGAGCTGTTATTATGTCCCAGTCCACCTGTACTAACACAGTGGATTAACACAGGAGACAGAGCTGTTATTATGTCCCAGTCCACCTGTACTAACACAGTGGATTAACACAGGAGACGGAGCTGTTATTATGTCCCAGTCCACCTATACTAACACAGTGGATTAACACAGGAGACAGAGCTGTTATTATGTCCCAGTCCACCTGTACTAACACAGTGGAATAACACAGGAGACAGAGCTGTTATTATGTCCCAGTCCACCTGTACTAACACAGTGGAATAACACAGGAGACAGAGCTGTTATTATGTCCCAGTCCACCTGTACTAACACAGTGGATTAACACAGGAGACAGAGCTGTTATTATGTCCCAGTCCACCTGTACTAGCACAGTGGATTAACACAGGAGACAGAGCTGTTATTATGTCCCAGTCCACCTATACTAACACAGTGGAATAACACAGGAGACAGAGCTGTTATTATGTCCCAGTCCACCTGTACTAACACAGTGGAATAACACAGGAGACAGAGCTGTTATTATGTCCCAGTCCACCTGTACTAACACAGTGGAATAACACAGGAGACAGAGCTGTTATTATGTCCCAGTCCACCTATACTAACACAGTGGTTTAACACAGGAGACAGAGCTGTTATTATGTCCCAGTCCACCTGTACTAACACAGTGGAATAACACAGGAGACAGAGCTGTTATTATGTCCCAGTCCACCTGTACTAACACAGTGGATTAACACAGGAGACAGAGCTGTTATTATGTCCCAGTCCACCTGTACTAACACAGTGGATTAACACAGGAGACAGAGCTGTTATTATGTCCCAGTCCACCTGTACTAACACAGTGGATTAACACAGGAGACGGAGCTGTTATTATGTCCCAGTCCACCTATACTAACACAGTGGATTAACACAGGAGACAGAGCTGTTATTATGTCCCAGTCCACCTGTACTAACACAGT
Source organism: Brachymystax lenok tsinlingensis (assembly GCA_030435695.1). Classification (NCBI taxonomy): domain Eukaryota; kingdom Metazoa; phylum Chordata; class Actinopteri; order Salmoniformes; family Salmonidae; genus Brachymystax; species Brachymystax lenok. Next base: position 62,877,725 of record CM059789.1, read on the forward strand.
GGAATAACACAGGAGACAGAGCTGTTATTATGTCCCAGTCCACTTGTACTAACACAGTGGATTAACACAGGAGACAGAGCTGTTATTATGTCCCAGTCCACCTGTACTAACACAGTGGATTAACACAGGAGACAGAGCTGTTATTATGTCCCAGTCCACCTGTACTAGCACAGTGGATTAACACAGGAGACAGAGCTGTTATTATGTCCCAGTCCACCTGTACTAACACAGTGGAATAACACAGAAGACAGAGCTGTTATTATGTCCCAGTCCACCTGTACTAACACAGTGGATTAACACAGGAGACAGAGCTGTTATTATGTCCCAGTCCACCTGTACTAACACAGTGGTTTAACACAGGAGACATATAGCTGGTATTATGTCCCACATACTTAACTCATGTACAGTATGTAAATCTGTTTGACATAAACAGGAAAACCACACATCCTGGCTCTTGGTTTTCTCAGCTAATAGTGTCGGTCTCTTTCCTCTTCCTCAGAGACAGCATGGGCGATTTTAAAGTGCAGACGGCCAAGCACCCCAACCCTCCAATCTCCTCCACTCCCCTGAGGCCGCCCAGCGAACAGCAGTCCAAGGACCGGGCCTCCAAAAGGCTTTCCTCTGAGTCCAACGGGACCAGCGAGGGTGGGGCTGGGTCGCGAACGCCCGTGGAGATAACCGCACTGGAGGAGTCGTTCCGGCGCTTTGCCATCCACGGCGACACGCGAGCCACAGGAAAGGACATGCATGGAAAGAACTGGTCCAAGCTGTGCAAGGACTGCAGCGTCATCGACGGAAGAACTGTCACCCTCACGGACGTGGATATCGTCTTCACTAAAGTCAAGTAAGGAAAACTTTTCTAGTAGGCTGTGTCCCAAATGGCATAGTAGAAATCTGGCAGCTCAAATGGCACCCTATGAGAGAGGAGAGGAGAGGAGAGGAGAGGAGAGGAGAGGAGAGGAGAGGAGAGGAGAGGAGAGGAGAGGAGAGGAGAGGAGAGGAGAGGAGAGGAGTGCATATAATAGTTATGTAATGCAGACAGATACAGAGAGCTAGTAGGATCCTCCTGTTATATAATAGTTATGTAATGCAGACAGATACAGAGAGCTAGTAGGATGCTCCTGTTATATAATAGTTATGTAATGCAGACAGATACAGAGAGCTAGTAGGATCCTCCTGTTATATAATAGTTATGTAATGCAGACAGATACAGAGAGCTAGTAGGATCCTCCTGTTATATAATAGTTATGTAAAGCAGACAGATACAGAGAGCTAGTAGGATCCTCCTGTTATATAATAGTTATGTAATGCAGACAGATACAGAGAGCTAGCAGGATCCTCCTATTATATAATAGTTATGTAATGCAGACAGATACAGAGAGCTAGTAGGATCCTCCTGTTATATAATAGTTATGTAATGCAGACAGATACAGAGAGCTAGTAGGATCTTCCTGTTATATAATAGCTATGTAATGCAGACAGATACAGAGAGCTATCAGGATCCTCCTGTTATATAATAGCTATGTAATGCAGACAGATACAGAGAGCTAGTAGCATGGATGGTTTGATCTGGGACTGGGTGTCAGGGGGTGTCAGGATCTAGATCAAGCTCAGTTTGCTGATCGATAGACTTGGAATTTGAATTACACATATTAACTACTGCTTCCAGACAATATGACATGTCCGTGTCTATTGATATAAAACTAGCAGCATTGGGACAGATATAGATATGACATTCACCGGTAGGTTCTGTATCCATAGGATACTGTGTTACATTTCTATATTATATTCATTGGACATAGACACTATTCCATTCCAAGTGATGGAATATTATATAAAATACTGTTTTCTATGAATATACTGTATAAAAGGAAAGACGGTCTCATTCTATATAGACTACCAACAGTTGAATAGGAAAAGCCCTCAGTAACAGTCATGTTGTGGGGGGTTGTTGCCCTCAGTAACAGTCATGTTGTGGGGGGTTGTTCCCCTTAGTAACAGTCATGTTGTGGTGGGTTGTTGCCCTCAGTAACAGCCATGTTGTGGTGGGTTGTTGCCCTCAGTAACAGTCATGTTGTGGGGGGTTGTTGCCCTCAGTAACAGTCATGTTGTGGGGGGTTGTTCCCCTTAGTAACAGTCATGTTGTGGTGGGTTGTTGCCCTCAGTAACAGTCATGTTGTGGTGGGTTGTTGCCCTCAGTAACAGTCATGTTGTGGGGGGTTGTTGCCCTCAGTAACAGTCATGTTGTGGTGGGTTGTTGCCCTCAGTAACAGTCATGTTGTGGTGGGTTGTTGCCCTCAGTAACAGTCATGTTGTGGTGGGTTGTTGCCCTCAGTAACAGTCATGTTGTGGGGGGTTGTTGCCCTCAGTAACAGTCATGTTGTGGGGGTTGTTGCCCTCAGTAACAGTCATGTTGTGGTGGGTTGTTGCCCTCAGTAACAGTCATGTTGTGGTGGGTTGTTGCCCTCAGTAACAGTCATGTTGTGGTGGGTTGTTGCCCTCAGTAACAGTCATGTTGTGGTGGGTTGTTGCCCTCAGTAACAGTCATGTTGTGGGGGTTGTTGCCCTCAGTAACAGTCATGTTGTGGTGGGTTGTTGCCCTCAGTAACAGTCATGTTGTGGTGGGTTGTTGCCCTCAGTAACAGTCATGTTGTGGTGGGTTGTTGCCCTCAGTAACAGTCATGTTGTGGGGGTTGTTGCCCTCAGTAACAGTCATGTTGTGGGGGTTGTTGCCCTCAGTAACAGTCATGTTGTGGTGGGTTGTTGCCCTCAGTAACAGTCATGTTGTGGTGGGTTGTTGCCCTCAGTAACAGTCATGTTGTGGGGGGTTGTTGCCCTCAGTAACAGTCATGTTGTGGGGGGTTGTTGCCCTCAGTAACAGTCATGTTGTGGAGGGTTGTTGCCCTCAGTAACAGTCATGTTGTGGTGGGTTGTTACCCTCAGTAACAGTCATGTTGTGGGGGGTTGTTGCCCTCAGTAACAGTCATGTTGTGGGGGGTTGTTACCCTCAGTAACAGTCATGTTGTGGTGGGTTGTTGCCCTCAGTAACAGTCATGTTGTGGTGGGTTGTTGCCCTCAGTAACAGTCATGTTGTGGTGGGTTGTTGCCCTCAGTAACAGTCATGTTGTGGGGGGTTGTTGCCCTCAGTAACAGTCATGTTGTGGTGGGTTGTTGCCCTCAGTAACAGTCATGTTGTGGTGGGTTGTTGCCCTCAGTAACAGTCATGTTGTGGTGGGTTGTTGCCCTCAGTAACAGTCATGTTGTGGGGGGTTGTTACCCTCAGTAACAGTCCGGGGTCAGGATTGCTGTTTCCCCAGATGCCTGAGGTAGTCATCATCCTCTACTGCCACAGGGTCCAGGTCATTTCTAATAGAATGGCCTCAATAACAACCCAACACACACTGACTGAACCGTGTTTGTTGTGGGGTTCTGTGTCCGTATGCTCTGTGTTGGGTATTGAACGGTTAAGATATATGTTGTGTATGCTTTGAAAGGCATGGGGGTGTATGTATATCGTGTTGATCATGAATATTTTGCTCTAAATGCAGGTGAAGGAAGGTGTATGTACAAATCGTGAAGCTAAATGACAGGACATGGCAGTCTGTTTTGCGTGTTGTCATTTATCTGGGGGTGCTGTTCTCTCAAGTATGAAGCTTTAATGAAGTGATTTGTTTCATCCTGACTGAGCCCTGAGAATAAAGAAGATTCTGCTAGACAGCGTCAGAACAGACCAGTACTGCAGCTGCAGCGAGGGGAGAGAGCAGGCCATTCACTAACCACACTGACAATTGAAAATTCCCAAAGCAATGAATTTAGCAGTATTCATTTTGTTATTATGTTTCAGCAACAGAAAAACACTGCATTAGTCATCTGCAAAATTGATAAAAATGCTGGAAACTCCAGGGCCAAAATGTACTTTAAAACTGCAACATTTTCTCTCAGCTGCATGGCATAATGTGTACAATTGCAGGAAATTAGCTTTAAAACTGAAAAAAAAATTCTAAGGCTGCTGTTGTCAGTTGTGTGTTCAGTAGAGCAGTGCTGTAGGCCTACAGTACAATGTCCATATGTTAGAGAGAGAGACGAGTTTTGTGGGGGAGGGAATGTGTTCTGAGCTGTTTCTGACTTGAGGCATGAGCAGAGCTGAGCTGGGGAGGCGTGCCACCGTGCCAGAGCTGAGCTGGGGAGGCGTGCCAGAGCTGAGCTGGGGAGGCGTGCCACCGTGCCAGAGCTGAGCTGGGGAGGTGTGATACCGTGCCAGAGCTGAGCTGGGGAGGTGTGATACCGTGCCAGAGCTGAGCTGGGGAGGCCTGCCACCGTGCCAGACATGATCTTTTAATCAGAGAGTCAGAGCTCACACAGCGCTAGCTAGCTCATTAAGAATTCAATGGCTTTATGGCCACTGTCAGATGACTATATGGCTCAGTTAAATCCACATTTATTCAGGGTGGAAGTTGTCTACTGTACCACTGGGTGTCTCTGCCATGCTATAGACTATGTAATGAGGCTCTGTTGTCATGCCAGTGATGAGCCTCCCCTCTCACTGACTAGCCAACCTGGACTCAGAGCATTTCGTATTATTCTGTGCGTAAAACCAGAGACACTCCATTTAGTATTATGTTTCATTTGGTATGGTATTTATTATTTGTGGATGTCCATCACCCATTTCATATGATACACTACAGTACATGACTAAAATAATGTGGACACCTGCTTCTCGAACTTTCTAAAATCATGGGCATTAATATGGAGTTGGTCCCCCCTTTGCTGCTATAACAGCCTCCACTCTTCTGGGAAGGCTTTCCACAAGATATTGGAACATTGCTACTGGGACTTGCTTCCATTCACCCGCAAGAGCATTAGTGAGGTCGGACACTGATGTTGGGCGAATAGGCCTGGCTCGCAGTCGGCGTTCCAATTCATCCTAAAGGTGTTAGATGGGGTTGAGGTCAGGGCTCTGTGTAGGCCAGTCAAGTTTTTCCACACCGATCTCAACAAACCATTTCTGTATGGACCTCGCTTTGTGCTAGGTGGCATTGTCATGCTGAAACAGGAAAGGCCCTTCCCCAGCACAGAATCATCTAGAATGTCATTGTATGCTGTAGCTTCAAGATTTCACTTCACTGGAACTAAGGGGCCAAGCCCGAACCCTTATTCCTCCTCCACTAAACTTTACAGTTGGCACTAGACATTAGGGCAGGTAGCGTTCTTGTTTTTTGCATTGGATATATTTACCATATCATATGGAGACAGAAACCTTTGACCTTATCATAAGTAGACATAATTGAAAATGATTAAATCCTTCCAATAGAAGATAAAAAATGTAGTTATGAATTGAACTTTAATTAAATGAGTTGACTCTTCACGTGGGATGATTTCACTGAACAACAAAAGAAAGGGAGTATTGAATGATCCCCAATGATCCATCGCATCTCCCAAAAACGTTTTCAACATACATCTGTAAAATGATAGTCTAGAAACTAAACGCTTTGGTTGTCTTCCTCTCAGGCTTCCATGTCTTCTCCCTGGACCTCCTCAATGTCCACCTCTTGAACATCAGACTCTGAGGCCTCATCTTCACTGTCACTTTCCAACCTTGTTGAGGATGGCTCGTTGTCAGGCTCAAAAAGCCTCACATTTGCCCGGATGGCCACCAATTCTTCAACCCTTGTATTGTTCAGCCTGTTGCGTGCTTTGGTGTGTGTGTTCCCAAACAAGGACCAGTTGCGTTTGAGGCGGCTGATGTTGGTGGGATTTGGAGGATGATGGAGGCAACATGGGAAAGAGCCTCAGATCCACAAAGTTTCTTCCACCAGGTGGCTGATGAGATATGTTGGCACGACTGCCATATTGCATCTCCATCCCAAAGCCCTTGCTTGGAAGTGTACTTCGCCAGACTGCCAAGAACCTTGCCCTCATCCAGGCCGAGGTGGCGAGACACAGTAGTGATGACACCATAGGCCTTGTTGATCTCTGCACCAGACAGGATGCTCTTGCCAGCATACTTGGGGTCCAACACGTACGCTGCGGCGTGTATGGACTTCAGGCAGAAGTCTTCACATTTTCTGTTGTAATTCAGAATTGCAGTTTCCTCTGCTTGGAGCAACAGTGAAGTGGGCAGGGCAGTACGGATTTCTTCTCTTACATCTGCAAGCAGAGTCTGAACATCAGACAGGATGGCATTGTCTCCCTCAATCCGTGCAATGGCTACTGCTATAGGTTTCAGGAGTTTCAAGCTGCTTACCACTTTCTCCCAAAATACATCATCCAGGAGGATCCTCTTGATGGGGCTGTCCATATCGGCAGACTGTGAAATGGCCATTTCTTGGAGAGACTCCTTCTCCTCCAGGAGACTGTTAAACATGATGACAACACCACCCCAACGGGTGTTGCTGGGCAGCTTCAATGTGGTGCTCTTATTCTTCTCACTTTGCTTGGTGAGGTAGATTGCTGATGACCCTTCACATACCTAACCATTTCCTTGGCTCTCTTGTAGAGTGTATCCATTGTTTTCAATGCCATGATGTCCTTGAGGAGCAGATTCAATGCATGAGCAGCACAGCCAATGGGTGTGATGTGAGGGTAGGACTCCTCCACTTTAGACCAAGCAGCCTTCATGTTCGCAGCATTGTCTGTCACCAGTGCAAATACCTTCTGTGGTCCAAGGTCATTGATGACTGCCTTCAGCTCATCTGCAATGTAGAGACCGGTGTGTCTATTGTCCCTTGTGTCTGTGCTCTTGTAGAATACTGGTTGAGGGGTGGAGATGATGTAGTTAATTATTCCTTTCCCACAAACATTTGACCACCCATTAGAGATGATTGCAATACAGTCTGCTTTCTCTATGATTTGCTTGACCTTCACTTGAACTCTGTTGAACTCTGCATCCAGCAAATGAGTAGATAAAGCATGTCTGGTTGGAGGGGTGTATACTGGGTGAAGAACATTCAGAAATCTCTTCCAATACGCATTGCCTGTGAGCATCAGAGGTGAACCAGTTGCATACACAGCTCGTTCCTCCATTGAGTCAAAAAAACTTCTGATTCCAGGAGGACCATGAGCTGTTGCTATCAATAAGGTGTCTTATTCATAATTTTCACCTCGAATAGAAGTAATGGGACTTTTGTCAGAGGTTGCTTGTTGTGAGCGCTGAGGGAACTTTATGCACTTGGCCAGATGATTCTGCATCTTTGTTGCATTCTTCACATATGATTTGGCACATTATTTGCAAATGTACACAGCTTTTCCTTCTACATTAGCTGCAGTGAAATGTCTCCACACATCAGATAGTGCCCGTGGCATTTTCCTGTAAAGATTAGATAACAAAATTTAAAAAAAAAAACTCAAATACAATTTCATGTACAGATAAATAGTTAAGCACTTAGATTAAACAACTCCTTTGTAAGATAAATGTTTTAAAATGAAGCAAGCAAGCTAAAACCCACATGGTAGCAAAACTACGCTCTACGAACGTTAGCACTCAGCTGAGCCATTGTTGCTCCTAGACGTTTCCACTCCACAATAACAGCACTTACAGTTGACTGGGGCAGCTCTAACAGGGCAGAAATTTGATGAACTGACTTGTTGGAAGTGCCATGTTGAAAGTCACTGAGCTCTTCAGTAAGGCCATTCTACTGCCAATGTTTGTCTATGGAGATTGCATGGCTGTGTGCTTGATTTTATACACTTGTCAGCAACGGGTGTGGCTGAAATATCCGAATCCACTAATTTGAAGGGGTGTCCACATACTTGTGTATGTTACGAATTACAATTCGTATTATATGTTACGAATGTGCAAAGTGTACAATATGTTACCGAATTTACAAAACGTAGGATATGCTACGAATTCTAGATAGGTGGCTAACGTTAACTAGGTGGCTAACGTTAGCTAGCTGGCTAACATTAGCTGGGTTAGGGTTAAGTTTAGGAGTTAGGTTAAAGGGTTAAGGTTAGGGTTAGGGTTAGGGGAAGGATTAACTAACATGCTAAGTAGTTGCAAAGTAGCAAAAATGCTAAAGTTGTTTGTGATGAAACTGGCAACCTTTGTTACTAGATGTTGGTGTTATACACCTACCTATCTACCCCGACCAAACCACCCTACTTTCATTTCTGCCTTAAGTAATCATCTTTCTTATGTAATCAGGCAGCTGGATAGAGCTTTTATTTTCACGTTTTCTTTTTACAGTAAAAACATAAGAAAGTATAAAATTAAGTCCCATCCCATCTTTAACATGGTATAAAAACTATATCCGCACAGTCTAGAACCGAAAGGCTTACCAATCGGCTAGTCACTCATCGTCAATTGAATGATTTGTCCCAACCAGCCCCCACCACAGATCCAGCGCTGTATGTGTCAAGCTTCTCAGTGTAGGAGTGCTGATCCCTATTTGTCAGAGCAGCTCACAGATCACTGCTCCTATACATAGCCCATCTGTAAATAGCCCATCCAACTACCTCATCCCCATACTGTTATTTATTTATTTACTTTGCACCCAAGTATCTACTTGCACATTCATCTTCTGCACATCTACAGTGGGGGAAAAAAGTATTTAGTCAGCCACCAATTGTGCAAGTTCTCTCACTTAAAAAGATGAGAGAGGCCTGTAATTTTCATCATAGGTACACTTCAACTATGACAGATAAAATGAGGAAAAAGAATCCAGAAAATCACATTGTAGGATTTTTTATGAATTTATTTGCAAATTATGGTGGAAAATAAGTATTTGGTCAATAACAAAGTTTATCTCAATACTTTGTTATATACCCTTTGTTGGCAATGACAGAGGTCAAACGTTTTCTGTAAGTCTTCACAAGGTTTTCACACACTGTTGCTGGTATTTTGGCCCATTCCTCCATGCAGATCTCCTCTAGAGCAGTGAGGTTTTGGGGCTGTCGCTGGGCAACACAGACTTTCAAAGATTTTCTATGGGGTTGAGATCTGGAGACTGGCTAGGCCACTCCAGGACCTTGAAATGCTTCTTCTGAAGCCACTCTTTCGCTTGCCGGGCAGTGTGTTTGGGATCATTGTCATGCTGAAAGACCCAGCCACGTTTCATCTTCAATGCCCTTGCTGATGGAAGGAGGTTTTCACTCAAAATCTCACGATACATGGCCCCATTCATTCTTTCCTTTACACGGATCAGTCGTCCTGGTCCCTTTGCAGAAAAACAGCCCCAAAGCATGATGTTTCCACCCCCATGCTTCACAGTAGGTATGGTGTTCTTTGGATGCAACTCAGCATTCTTTGTCCTCCAAACACGACGAGTTGAGTTTTTACCAAAAAGTTCTATTTTGGTTTCATCTGACATTCTCCCAATCCTCATCTGGATCATCCAAATGCTCTCTAGCAAACTTTAGACGGGCCTGAACATGTACTGGCTTAAGCAGGGGGACACGTCTGGCACTGCAGGATTTGAGTCCCTGGCGGCGTAGTGTGTTACTGATGGTAGGCTTTGTTACTTTGGTCCCAGCTCTCTGCAGGTCATTCACTAGGTCCCCGTGTGGTTCTGGGATTTTTGCTCACCGTTCTTGTGATCATTTTGACCCACGGGGTGAGATCTTGCGTGGAGCCCCAGATCGAGGAAGATTATCGGTGGTCTTGTATGTCTTCCATTTCCTAATAATTGCTCCCACAGTTGATTTCTTCAAACCAAGCTGCTTACCTATTGCAGATTCAGTCTTCCCAACCTGGTGCAGGTCTACAATTTTGTTTCTGGTGTCCTTTGACAGCTCTTTGGTCTTGGCCATAGTGGAGTTTGGAGTGTGACTGTTTGAGGTTGTGGACAGGTGTCTTTTATACTGATAACAAGTTCAAACAGGTGCCATTAATACAGGTAATGAGTGGAGGACAGAGGAGCCTCTTAAAGAAGAAGTTACAGGTCTGTGAGAGCCAGAAATCTTGCTTGTTTGTATGTGACCAAATACTTATTTTCCACCATAATTTGCAAATAAATTCATAAAAAATCCTACAATGTGATTTTCTGGATTCTTTTTCCTCATTTTGTCTGTCATAGTTGAAGTGTACCTATGATTAAAATTACAGGCCTCTCTCATCTTTTTAAGTGAGAGAACTTGCACAATTGGTGGCTGACTAAATACTTTTTTTCCCCACTGTATCACTCCAGTGTTTAATTGCTATATTGTAATTATTTCGCCACTATGGCCTATTTATTGCCTTACCTCCCTTATCTTACCTCATTTGCACACACTGTATATAGACTTTTCTATTGTGTTATTGACTGTACATTTGTTTATTCCATGTGTAACTATGTTGTTTGTGTCGCACTGCTTTGCTTTATCTTGGCCAGGTCACAGTTGTAAGTGAGAACTTGTTCTCAACTAGCCTACCTGGTTAAATATAGGTGAAATAAATCATAAATAAATGTATCGTGATCTAAAAGACAAAACTGATCCTAAATCAGCTCTCCTACGCTTGGTACATGCTGTTCGATATGTCTGATTCCTTAGCACGCTCCTGAAAGGGTCATTTTCATTGGTTTCCAGAAGACACAGAGCCGTCCTCCTCCTCTCCTCAGACACAACGTGCCAGCTGGAAGTCCTATGTCCCATCTGACATTAGACAGCATGGAACAGGCCCGGAGGAATGGAGCTCTCAACTGTTCAACACTGACGGATCGCCCAAACAAAATCAGTCACTGAAGGAGTCAAATTCATAATAAACCCCAAACAGGCCTGTTTACTGTAGCTTGCTGCTATGACAGCAGGTTACCCGGGGAGACTGTTTGGCTTTATAGCCTTTTGTTTAGCAGATTTATCACCACAGCAATGGTTGTTTGTATTTGTGTTACTATGCACGACGACGTCTGAACGGAGAAGCAGAATGGTGTATAGTCAGTTTAAACAGCCGTACGCATGGCCCCTTGGAGGGGTGGATGTGATTGGTTGAGCTATAATAACACCTGACATCATGTTGATGACTACTAGGCTGTGTCCCAAATAGACCCTGGTTGAAAGTAGTGCATAAGTTAGGGAATAGGGTCCCATTTGAGGGTGCCATTTGAGGGTGCCATTTGGGACGTAGCCCAGGTAGAAAGCAGAACATGGAACACCAGAAAATCTAAAAGCTCTGTAGCCGAGAAGTTCACTTACACACATAAACACATCGTCTGTCTCTGTCCAGGCAGTGCCTAAGATGCTTCTCCCTGTGTCTGTCTGTAGAGCACACCATCAAGCAGCAGGGCCATCAGATAGCTGACATGTTGATGCTATCACATGGCTTTGTATACAGTGTGGTCGATTCTCCTTTGACGCTCTCAAACTGTGCACATTAAAATGCACATTAAAATGACAAGCCAAATCATGTCCCGAATGCACCCTATTCCCTTTATAGTGCACTACCTTTGACCAGGGCACTCAATGGGGAAAAGGGTGTGATTTGGGACACACATCCCACGTTTATGATGTAACATGGAGACAGAGGTCAATGTCAACAGCAGCAGAATTCTCTCACTGAGTTCCACAGACTCTTCACTCTGTGACATCTCTTAGTTTTGGCATTTCTAAGTGGCTGGTTGGTTGTTTCTACATTTCAGGAAGAAGTCCTGTCGTACCATCACGTTTGACGAGTTCAAGGCAGCGGTGGGAGAGCTGGCCAGAAAGAGATTCAAGGAGAAAACGGGAGAGGAGGCGGAGGAGGAGGTCTTCAGGATGATTGAGGGGAAGAAACCGCTCATTAAAGGAGTCACGGTAAGGTCCCAAAGCAGCAGGAAATGACACCCAATAGTACTGACGTTACAACAGATATGAATAAATACACATATACAGATACAGTGCATTCGGAAAGTATTCAGACCCCTTGACTTTTTCCACATTTCGTTACGTTACACTTATTCTAAAATTGATCAAATACAATTCATTCCTCAATCTACACACAATACCCCATAATGACAAAGCAAAAAAACAGGTTTTTAGAAATGTTTACAAATGTGTATATATATATATATATATATATATATATATATATATATATATATATATATATATAAAAATATATAAATTATTTACATAAGTATTCAGACCCTTTGCTATGAGATTTGAAATTGAGCTCAGGTGCATCCTGTTTCCATTGATCATCCTTGAGATGTTTCTACAACTTGATTGGAGTCCACCTGTGGTAAATTCAATTGTTTGGACATGATATGGAAAGGCACACAGTTGTCTATATAAGGTCCCACAGTTGACAGTGTATGTCAGAGCAAACTTCAAGCTATGAGGTCGAAGGAATTGTCCGTAGAGCTCCGAGACAGGATCGTGTCGAGGCACAGATCTGGGGAAGGGTACCAAAAAATGTCTGCAGCATTGAATGTCACCAAGAACACACTGGCCTCCATCATTCTTAAATGGAAGAAGTTTGGAACCACCAAGACTCCTAGAACTAGACGCCCAGCCAAACTTAGAAATCTGTGAAGAAGGGCCACGGTCAGGGAGGTGACCAAGAACCCAATGGTCACTCTGACAGAGCTCCAGAGTTCCTCTGTGGAGATGGGAGAACCTTCCAGAAGGACAACCATCTCTGCAGCACTCCACCAATCAGGCCTTTATGGTAGAGTGGCCAGACGGAAGCCACCCTCAGTAAAAGCCACATGACAGCCCGCTTGGAGTTTGCCAAAAGGCACCTAATGGACTCTGACCATGAGAAACAAGATTCTCTGGTCTGATGAAACCAACATTGAACTCTTTGGCCTGAATGCCAAGAGTCGCATCTGGAGGAAACCTGGCACCATCCCTACGGTGAAGCATGGTGGTGGCAGCATCATGCTGTGGGGATGTTTTTCAGCGGGAGACTAGTCAGGATCGAGGGAAAGATGAACAGAGCAAAGTACAGAGAGATCCTTGATGAAAACCTGCTCCAGAGCACTCGGGACCTCAGACTGGGGCGAATGTTCACCTTCCAACAGGACAACGACCCTAAGCCCACAGCCAAGACAACGCAGGAGTGGCTTTAGGACAGGTCTCTGAATGTCCTTCAGTGGCCCAGCCAGAGCCCGGACTTGAACCTGATCGAACATCTCTGGAAAGACTTGAAAATAGCTGTGCAGCGACGCTCCCCATCCAACCTGACAGAGCTTGAGAAGATCTGCAGAGAACAATGGGAGAAACTCCCCAAATACAGGTGTGCCAAGCTGGTAGAGTCAATACCCAAGAAAACTCAAGGCTGCCAAAGGTGCTTCAACAAAGTACTGAGTAAAGGGTCTAAACACTTATGTAAATGTGATATTTAAAAAATCAGTTTTTCCTTTGTCATTATGGGGTAGGTTGATGAGGGGAATCCTCAATCATGAGGGGGAAAAAAACGATTTAATCAATTTTGTAATAAGGCTGTAACGTAACAAAATGTAGAAAAAGTCAAGGGGTCTGAATACTTTCCGAATGCACTGTATACTACAGACCAATGTAAGTAAACCTTGTCCAAGCCAGAACAGCCCGTAGGGTTCCTGTAGCGTGAGGCATCTTGATGTACCAGTACACCCCCTGGACAGGATGCTAGTGACCACTGTGATGTGTATATAGAAACAACTGCTGGGTATGACTCAGGGTTGCGTCCCAAATGGCACCCTAATCCCTTTATAGTTACTTTTGACCAGGTCCCATAGGGTAGTGCACTACTTTTAACCAGGGCCCATAGGGTAGTGCACTACTTTTGACCAGGACCAATAGGGTAGTTCACTACTTTTAACCAGAGCCAATAGGGTAGTGCACTACTTTTGACCAGGGCCAATAGGGTAGTGCACTACTTTTGACCAGGGCCAATAGGGTAGTGCACTACTTTTGACCAGGGCCAATAGGGTAGTTCACTACTTTTAACCAGGGCCAATAGGGTAGTGCACTACTTTTGACCAGGGCCAATAGGGTAGTGCACTACTTTTGACCAGGGCCAATAGGGTAGTGCACTACTTTTGACCAGGGCCAATCGGGTGCCATTTGGGACGAATTCTCAGAACAAACTCAAATCGTCATCATGCATGTCCTTTTTTAATGTGACTTTCTTTCTGTCTACAGAGAGCGGTGGCTTCTCCGACCGTGTCTCGTCTGACGGACACGACCAAGTTCACTGGGTCACACAAGGAGCGCTTTGACGAGAGTGGCCGTGGGAAGGGGAAGGCAGGTCGCGTGGACATGGTGGACACATCCGGGTATGTCGCAGGATACAAACACCACGGGTCATACGAGAAGAAAGTCACCAAGCCCACCGGGCCCCCTGGAGCAGGGCCCCCTGGAGCCGGGCACTCTGGAGGAGGGCCCCCTGGAGGAGGCCCCTCTGGAACCAAACCAGTGTGAGGAAAGTAGGAAAGAAACAAAAAAACAGAAACATAAGACCAACTACTAGGATAATAATTTTCTAAAGAAAGAACTCCATGAAAGCACAACAAAAAGATAGGATTTCATATTTTCACACCCATCTTGTTTTCTTTTTGCTAGTGGGATGTTTTGAGTTCCTCTCTTTTTTGTTATGTGTGAGAACTGGAAAACTGTTTACATCAATTTTTACAGCTGGTACATTCCTAACAGATTTCAAGTTACTGCCAAATGAACCCACCAACCAACAAGGGAAACCAACTGTTTTGCTCTGCATTTGTTGAAACCTCTTTATTATGACAGGACCTTACCATCTGTATTATAAGCACGATGAATAACACAATGCCAATTAAAACAAACACGAGGGAACAAAGGGTTCGCCAAATTGTTTAACAGAGATTGCACTTTGCTTTAGATAGGCCATAGCTTCTTTTCCCATTTTTAGTTGAAGAAATGCCTCCATAATGTCATACTTTTTAGTTAATTGAATGTTTATTGGCATAAACTGGTGAAGTAGATATACTGGTAGGTTGTTATATTGATCAAACCATCTTCAATCTTCAAACGTTCTGCCTTTCCTCTGGTCAATGAAGTCTGCTGTATGAGTCTTCATCTACTGGTGGTCTGTTCTCCTTTATACTTCATCATAGTTTACACATATATTGACGACTACATAGTTTGCCTTCAATTGTTCTTAAAATAACTCAACCTTGAACAGGATAAGTTCTGTGTCTTCCTGTCTTTAGCTACATATATCATATGAATGAAGATAACATTTTATTTTTGTTTAGTCTACTGTCAGATATACTGTCAAATAAGTTTGTTATCTATGAGTCGTAACGTCCCTTTCTTGTGAATCTTGCTTTTCTAAACGTTGTGTGAAGTTATATCGGTACTGTACCTTATGTATTCACAACACTAGGAGAGGAATAATGCTCAAATGATTTGATATCCTAAGGCCACGTCTTGTCTGGTTCATTCTGAAACCCTCATCAATTATTTACACCCAACATAGTAAATAAGATAATAGGTAAATGACCCTGAAATTATTATCTCTAATCATTCATCTAAATCACACCGATTTGATAACGCTCCACAGTTCGTTCACACTATGTGGGTTGTATTAGCTGGACCTCTGCAACTAAGACGTGAGCTGGGTTGTTCAGGTTTGTTGTTTTCAATATTTAACTGATATGATATTGCCGTCAGATTTATATAGTTCTAATATATTGGTGATAAGAGTGTGTATATTTCTAAACATGTGGCCGCATGGCTTAATTTAAGACACTGACTGCGTTTATGTTTTTCTTGTCTTACTGTATCTTATGCATGAAGTAATGGAATGCTACTACTTTACCATTAACAATAGGAAACAGACAACATATTTCAGATGTCTCATTTCAACTGCTGTGTTAGTGACTGGGTTATAGTGACTTGCTCTGCTCCTACGTTCTGGCAGAGTAGTCAGACCAATGGAATTAAAACAAAAAACAACTTCACTTTGAGAAGAGGACCACGTTGTGGTGTAATTGTGAGTGTACAGAGATCATAGAGATCCTATAAATTACAATGTATAGACTAAGAATATCAACGGGACATTTGTGACCAAGGAGTTGGGTGACATTATCAGGTGATATTATCATTGACCGTAGATGCTAAAAAATCTATAGCTTGGTGGAACCAGCCTGATCGCTGCGTTCACTATGAAATAGAACCATGAACCAGCCTGATCGCTGCGTTCACTATGAAATAGAATGATGAACCAGCCTGATCGCTGCGTTCACTATGAAATAGAACCATGAACCAGCCTGATCGCTGCGTTCACTATGAAATAGAACCATGAACCAGCCTGATCGCTGCGTTCACTATGAAATAGAATGATGAACCAGCCTGATCGCTGCGTTCACTATGAAATAGAACCATGAAATAGAATGATGAACCAGCCTGATCGCTGCGTTCACTATGAAATAGAATGATGAACCAGCCTGATCGCTGTGTTCACTATGAAATAGACCCATGAAATAGAATGATGAACCAGCGATCAGGCTGGTTCCACCAGGCTACAAAATCAAATGCCAGCAATTTGAATTGTGTCAAACGGATGCATATCAAACTAGAAGGTTTTACATTCTAAATGAAAAAGACTGCGATACCATAGCTACTACAGTTAGGTACATATGACTAGTGACTCCATCAGTATTGTTTGTGACCCCTGAACTCTCGTCTTTGAAGAAGTTTAAGAAACCCCATTTTAGTAGAAACACTTATCCTGCTACTTTCTACAGCACACATTCAACGGAACACAAAGGCAGGGTATTATAGTACTGTAATATTTGATGGGAATACTGTATGAGGTGAAGGGCATGAACAAAGAAGTAGACTTTTGTAGGACATTTATTTTTCCAGCATAATGATGTGTTCCTTTCACACTGGCCACCCTACCTTACCGTATGTAGCCTCTGCTGACCAGTAAGACTCATGCATTGATTGAGAACAACACCTGTTAACTAGTGGAATCGCAGTCGCTTTAGTATGATTTGTCTTGTGTGCTTAATGCCAAATACTGTGCACCTTTCGTGTGGAGAAGCAATACTGTCTTATTTTATCAAAACAATAACTTGTTAATGTACTATTACTGTGACCTGGTGCATGCTTTGTGTTTTGGTTCTTGTTCTCCAGACCTGTGTGTTTTGGTTCTTGTTCTCCAGACCTGTGTGTTTTGGTTCTTGTTCTCCAGACCTGTGTGTTCATGATTTGTAGCTTTGTTGAAAATAAAAACTCCCCATCCTGAAGAATCATAGGTGTGTTTCTAATTTCCTCTACTGATCTGATGACTTATTGAGAGGATCAGTCGTCTCCTCTACTGATCTGATGACTTATTGAGAGGATCAGTCGTCTCCTCTACTGATCTGATTACTTATTGAGAGGATCAGTCGTCTCCTCTACTGATCTGATGACTTATTGAGAGGATCAGTCGTCTCCTCTACTGATCTGATGACTTATTGAGAGGATCAGTCGTCTCCTCTACTGATCTGATGACTTATTGAGAGGATCAGTCGTCTCCTCTACTGATCTGATGACTTATTGAGAGGGTCAGTCAGATGTTATTACATCCCGTCTGGACAGAATCCTCCCTTACAATTTTATATAATTATTATTATTAGTTTTTTTCCTTGCCAGAAGTTCAGGACCATAAAGGGCACAATAACCCCAATTCGAGATCCCCATGCCAGTATGACTGACACGCTACATTAATACGGAGCTTGTTTACGTGTATGTGTGTTTGAACCCTGAGGCAGATGTAATCTAGAAACATCCATTCCACCACGGCTGTGATAAACAGATGGAGAGAAGAGAACGGACCTCAAAACCAGGCTACAGATCTGGCTGGGGGAGGCCTCAGTTAGCCACTGATTCTGGAAATAAATGGTTTTATCCCAACTACATAGGGAATATGGTGTCATTTTTGATGAACACAATGCCGGTTCTCTCCTCATTAATATGTTAAAATAATATATCCCCAAGACAGGCTTTACTTGCTAGAACTGACCTCAAGCAGCATTGTGTTTAGTGAAGAAGCCATTTCCCCACTTCAGTTTACATAAACACAGAGGCAGAAACAGCTTTAACACAATAAATACTTTATCATTTAAACATGTCTAGAGTCATAAATACTGAGATTCAATGTGCAGTGTAAAGGTGTGGATCCAGTCAGTAAGGAACAGCGTAAAGGTGTGGATCCAGTCAGTAAGGAACAGTGTAAAGGTGTGGATCCAGTCAGTAAGGAACAGTGTAAAGGTGTGGATCCAGTCAGTAAGGAACAGTGTAAAGGTGTGGATCCAGTCAGTAAGGAACAGTGTAAAGGTGTGGATCCAGTCAGTAAGGAACAGTGTAAAGGTGTGGATCCAGTCAGTAAGGAACAGTGTAAAGGTGTGGATCCAGTCAGTAAGGAACAGTGTAAAGGTGTGGATCCAGTCAGTAAGGAACAGTGTAAAGGTGTGGATCCAGTCAGTAAGGAACAGTGTAAAGGTGTGGATCCAGTCAGTAAGGAACAGTGTAAAGGTGTGGATCCAGTCAGTAAGGAACAGCGTAAAGGTGTGGATCCAGTCAGTAAGGAACAGTGTAAAGGTGTGGATCCAGTCAGTAAGGAACAGCGTAAAGGTGTGGATCCAGTCAGTAAGGAACAGCGTAAAGGTGTGGATCCAGTCAGTAAGGAACAGCGTAAAGGTGTGGATCCAGTCAGTAAGGAACAGCGTAAAAGTGTGGATCCAGTCAGTAAGGAACAGCGTAAAGGTGTGGATCCAGTCAGTAAGGAACAGCGTAAAGGTGTGGATCCAGTCAGTAAGGAACAGCGTAAAGGTGTGGATCCAGTCAGTAAGGAACAGTGTAAAGGTGTGGATAGTGGACACAGTAAAAAAGCATGACGATACACAGAAGTAAAAAATGAGATCAGAGTTAGAGACAAGTTTACATGCTCAACATTAATCCTGAAGCATCAGAAGAACAGTGGAAATGCTGGCAGCAGAATATATAGAGCTAAGAAGATAGAATCTGGTGCTGGTGCTCGTTCAGCATTACAACGTTCTGGAACGTTCAGATAGAAATGTAAAACAAACATTCCTCTCTGACATCATGTAGAATAAGAAATTGGCTCTATTCATGACATTTCTATCTGCAATGTCCATAACGTTTACCTATTGAACGTGGCCCTGGTGTTGTAGTTGTGACGTGTAGCTGCTCAGAGCCGTCTCCTAGTCTCCTCCAGTTCTCTAGTTGTTGTAGTTGTGATGTGTAGCTGCTCAGAGCCGTCTCCTAGTCTCCTCCAGTTCTCTAGGTGTTGTAGTTGTGGCGTGTAGCTGCTCAGAGCCGTCTCCTAGTCTCCTCCAGTTCTCTAGTTGTTGTAGTTGTGGCGTGTAGCTGCTCAGAGCCGTCTGCTAGTCCCCTCCAGTTCTCTAGTTGTTGTAGTTGTGATGTGTAGCTGCTCAGAGCCGTCTCCTAGTCCCCTCCAGTTCTCTAGTTGTTGTAGTTGTGATGTGTAGCTGCTCAGAGCCGTCTGCTAGTCTCCTCCAGTTCTCTAGTTGTTGTAGTTGTGATGTGTAGCTGCTCAGAGCCGTCTCCTAGTCTCCTCCAGTTCTCTAGTTGTTGTAGTTGTGATGTGTAGCTGCTCAGAGCCGTCTCTAGTCTCCTCCAGTTCTCTAGTTGTTGTAGTTGTGATGTGTAGCTGCTCAGAGCCGTCTCCTAGTCTCCTCCAGTTCTCTAGTTGTTGTAGTTGTGTTGTAGTAGCTGCTCAGAGCCGTCTCCTAGTGTTGTAGTTGTGATGTGTAGCTGCTCAGAGCCGTCTGCTAGTCCCCTCCAGTTCTCTAGTTGTTGTAGTTGTGGCGTGTAGCTGCTCAGAGCCGTCTGCTAGTCCCCTCCAGTTCTCTAGTTGTTGTAGTTGTGATGTGTAGCTGCTCAGAGCCGTCTGCTAGTCTCCTCCAGTTCTCTAGTTGTTGTAGTTGTGATGTGTAGCTGCTCAGAGCCGTCTCCTAGTCTCCTCCAGTTCTCTAGTTGTTGTAGTTGTGATGTGTAGCTGCTCAGAGCCGTCTCCTAGTCTCCTCCAGTTCTCTAGTTGTTGTAGTTGTGATGTGTAGCTGCTCAGAGCCGTCTCCTAGTCTCCTCCAGTTCTCTAGTTGTTGTAGTTGTGTTGTAGTAGCTGCTCAGAGCCGTCTCCTAGTGTTGTAGTTGTGATGTGTAGCTGCTCAGAGCCGTCTGCTAGTCCCCTCCAGTTCTCTAGTTGTTGTAGTTGTGGCGTGTAGCTGCTCAGAGCCGTCTGCTAGTCCCCTCCAGTTCTCTAGTTGTTGTAGTTGTGATGTGTAGCTGCTCAGAGCCGTCTGCTAGTCTCCTCCAGTTCTCTAGTTGTTGTAGTTGTGATGTGTAGCTGCTCAGAGCCGTCTCCTAGTCTCCTCCAGTTCTCTAGTTGTTGTAGTTGTGATGTGTAGCTGCTCAGAGCCGTCTGCTAGTCTCCTCCAGTTCTCTAGTTGTTGTAGTTGTGATGTGTAGCTGCTCAGAGCCGTCTCCCAGTCCCCTCCAGTTCTCTAGTTGTTGTAGTTGTGATGTGTAGCTGCTCAGAGCCGTCTGCTAGTCTCCTCCAGTTCTCTAGTTGTTGTAGTTGTGATGTGTAGCTGCTCAGAGCCGTCTGCTAGTCTCCTCCAGTTCTCTAGTTGTTGTAGTTGTGATGTGTAGCTGCTCAGAGCCGTCTGCTAGTCTCCTCCAGTTCTCTAGTTGTTGTAGTTGTGATGTGTAGCTGCTCAGAGCAGTCTCCCAGTCCCCTCCAGTTCACTCAGCAAACGCTCATTTGTTGCAACCAGTGACCTGAAGCACAAACACAACACCATTTAGTCACAAACACTAACAAGCACTTTATTTACCCATTGTGGTATGGTCTTTTATCTTTATATTATTAATCTCTTAGAATGAATATCTCATTAGGTTGCTTTTAGTCTGACTGTGTTAAGACTTGTATTATCCCAGGAGTCCAGGTATTTTATTGTCCCTAGAGTGGTTGAATGCTTTTCTTAGCTCCA
Source organism: Brachymystax lenok tsinlingensis (assembly GCA_030435695.1). Classification (NCBI taxonomy): domain Eukaryota; kingdom Metazoa; phylum Chordata; class Actinopteri; order Salmoniformes; family Salmonidae; genus Brachymystax; species Brachymystax lenok. Next base: position 62,898,604 of record CM059789.1, read on the forward strand.
GGTGGTACTGGACATAGTGTAGTATAGTATCTTAGCTCCAGGTGGTACTGGACATAGTGTAGTGTAGTGTAGTATCTTAGCTCCAGGTGGTACTGGACATAGTGTAGTGTAGTGTAGTGTAGTATCTTAGCTCCAGGTGGTACTGGACATAGTGTAGTGTAGTATCCTAGCTCCAGGTGGTACTGGACATAGTGTAGTATAGTATCTTAGCTCCAATTGGTACTGGACATAGTGTAGTATAGTATCTTAGCTCCAATTGGTACTGGACATAGTGTAGTATAGTATCTTAGCTCCAGGTGGTACTGGACATAGTGTAGGGTAGTATCTTAGCTCCAGGTGGTACTGGACATAGTGTAGTGTAGTATCTTAGCTCCAGGTGGTACTGGACATAGTGTAGTATAGTATCTTAGCTCCAATTGGTACTGGACATAGTGTAGTATAGTATCTTAGCTCCAGGTGGTACTGGACATAGTGTAGGGTAGTATCTTAGCTCCAGGTGGTACTGGACATAGTGTAGGGTAGTATCTTAGCTCCAGGTGGTACTGGACAGTGTAGTGTAGTATCTTAGCTCCAGGTGGTACTGGACATAGTGTAGTGTAGTGTAGTGTAGTGTAGTATCTTAGCTCCAGGTGGTACTGGACATAGTGTAGTATAGTATCTTAGCTCCAGGTGGTACTGGACATAGTGTAGTATAGTATCTTAGCTCCAGGTGGTACTGGACATAGTGTAGTGTAGTGTGTGCTTACCTATGGTTCTCCTGCAGCATATCTGCCAGCTCCTTGGCTCTCTCCCCCTCCTGGACCTTCTCCCTCAGCTCTGATACCTTCTTCCTCAGCTCATCCACCTCTGCCTGCTTCTCTGGAGAGAAGGACACATGGACCACAGTTAGTTAGCACATGGTGCTAGCAGCAATACAGATCCACATGGACCACAGTTAGTTAGCACATGATGCTAGCAGCAATACAGATCCACATGGACCACAGTTAGTTAGCACAGAAAGCTAGCAGCAATACAGATCCACATGGACCACAGTTAGTTAGCACATGATGCTAGCAGCAATACAGATCCACATGGACCACAGTTAGTTAGCACATGATGCTAGCAGCAATACAGATCCACATGGACCACAGTTAGTTAGCACATGATGCTAGCAGCAATACAGAACCACATGGACCACAGTTAGTTAGCACAGAAAGCTAGCAGCAATACAGATCCACATGGACCACAGTTAGTTAGCACATGATGCTAGCAGCAATACAGATCCACATGGACCACAGTTAGTTAGCACATGAGTTAGTTAGCACACGTGCTCTACGTCACGGTAACACGTGCTCTACGTCACGGTAACACGCGCTCTACGTCACGGTAACACGCGCTCTACGTCACGGTTACACGCGCTCTACGTCACGGTTACACGCGCTCTACGTCACGGTAACACGCGCTCTACGTCACCGTAACACGCGCTCTACGTCACGGTTACACGCGCTCTACGTCACGGTTACACGCGCTCTACGTCACGGTAACACGCGCTCTACGTCACGGTAACACGCGCTCTACGTCACGGTTACACGCGCTCTACGTCACGGTTACACGCGCTCTCGTCACGGTAACACGCGCTCGTCACCGTAACACGCGCTCTACGTCACGGTTACACGCGCTCGTCACGGTTACACGCGCTCTCGTCACGGTAACACGCGCTCTACGTCACGGTAACACGCGCTCTACGTCACGGTAACACGCGCTCTACGTCACGGTAACACGCGCTCTACGTCACGGTAACACGTGCTCTATGTCACGGTCATATTCTGCCCAGTATAGTGCCCACTGACCAGGTATATCAAAAATCTGCTGCTTTTTCACTCACCACATAGCTCAGTGTTAGGTGAGCTTTTCATCATAGAGTTGAGATCTTGTTTTTCTAATCTGATCATCTGCTTCTGTAGAGAGACGTTATCCTCCAATAGTATCCTCAGCTGCTCATTCAAACTGTCCTGCAATCAATCAATCAGACATTGAAGATAATTCCATTCATCCATTTATTCTTAACTCTTTGTGGAGTCAGGGTCTCATGCCTTTTTAAACATGAGGTAATATCACTGAAGATGCTGCTTTGAACAGTCTGAAGCTTACAACAGAGATGTGTGCTTCCTCCAGCTGTGTAGTTAGTCTATGGATCTCGGTCCTCTGGTCTTGGTCTCGTATGTCTGCCTGCTCCTTCAGCTCTTCAACGTTCCCTCTCAACGTCCTGACCTCGGCTTCTCCACTGGAGATGTCTTGTTCCATCATGGCCAGGATCTGGACTGCCTGAGCTGGAGGTAGGTCAGATAAATACTATGAGGGACAGATTCTCCATGAAGCAGCTAAGCTACACAGTACATGGGGGTTTCATACTCACAGAGGAAGTTGTTGTCATGGTGCAGTGGCCTCTCCCCTGTCCAGTGCTTGTCCACTAGGCTCAGCAGCATCTCCATTGGTTTCCTATAGCTGCCCTAGGAGACAGATTTGATACAATTACAAAAGACTGGTTATAATGAACAGTAAGATCTAGGATGGATGAATGGTACTGATAGGTGGGTTCTCTCTACGATGAATGAATAGTATGGTAGGGATAGATGGGGTTTCTCTAGGGTGGATGAAGGGTACAGTAGGGATAGATGGGGTTTCTCTAGGGTGGATGAATGGTACAGTAGGGATAGGTGGGTTTTCTCTAGGGTGGATGAATGGTACGGTAGGGATAGGTGGGTTTTCTCTAGGGTGGATGAATGGTACAGTAGGGATAGGTGGGTGTTCTCTAGGGTGGATGAATGGTACGGTCGGGATAGGTGGGTTTTCTCTAGTGTGGATGAATGGTACGGTCGGGATAGGTGGGTGTTCTCTAGGGTGGATGAATGGTACGGTCGGGATAGGTGGGTTTTCTCTAGTGTGGATGAATGGTACGGTCGGGATAGGTGGGTGTTCTCTAGGGTGGATGAATGGTACGGTCGGGATAGGTGGGTGTTCTCTAGGGTGGATGAATGGTACGGTCGGGATAGGTGGGTGTTCTCTAGGGTGGATGAATGGTACGGTCGGGATAGGTGGGTGTTCTCTAGGGTGGATGAATGGTACGGTCGGGATAGGTGGGTTTTCTCTAGGGTGGATGAATGGTACGGTCGGGATAGGTGGGTGTTCTCTAGTGTGGATGAATGGTATGGTCGGGATAGGTGGGTGTTCTCTAGGGTGGATGAATGGTACGGTCGGGATAGGTGGGTTTTCTCTCTGAAACGTCTCACCTTCTGTTGCTTGGCATGTTTATGTGGTGAGGTGGAGCCCCCTGCTGTCTGCTGGGTGTTATGGTAGGACAGTCTGGGAGGGTGCAGGATGGGGTTGGTGGCATCAGACCTACTGGGACAGGGACTTCTTGGACTGGGGGGGAGGATCTTCACTAAGGAAGACTTAGGCTGGTCTACTTGATCTAAAGGAGGATGAAGCCAGTACAAAATACTAAGAATGTTGTATTAGGACATTCATGCTACCTGATTTGTGTGACAGCGGTGACAGAGAGGATGTTCAGAGTGTGATCTCACCAGGGTGAGGGGTGAAGTGGCCCTTGGCTGTGACTCTCAGGTGTTTGGGGAGTTTCTCTCGCTCCTCCTGTCCAGAGCTAGCCCTGCTGTGTTTCTCTACACGGGGGTTAAAGGTTACCCTCGGCCCCTCTGACGTTTTCAACGAGGAGGAAGAACCTTTCCTTCGAGGTCCTTCTCTTAAACGTAGACCATTGGACTGGGAAGGACAAGCTGATCATAACGAAGATAAAATATGCACATTTCATACTGAAGGCTTGTTTGCTCACTTGAAAAAGGTAGCCCATAATGAATAGACTAGTTAAACATACAATTCATCAAGTACTGAATGAAATCAATTAAGAGTAAATCTCTGAAATATTGCCATAAATGGGCAAAAATCACCCACTGTTCCTAGGCTGTCATTGTAAATAAGAATTTGTTCTTAACTGACTTGCCTAGTTAAATAAAGGGAAAACTAAGAACATTTGTCTCCCCCTGGTGGACTTTCCCTACATTAACAGTCATGGTGTACATCAAGCTCTAATACCACTTCATACTGTCATTTGTCAATGTAAAACAATGATGTACTATTGTGTGATCAAACAACATACTCACACTTATCTTTGATCTGATGATAGAGCTGGGACTCTGGCTCCTTGTGGAAAGAGCCAGTAAGGAACAGAGGTTGACTTTGGTCCCAGTTGCTCTTAGCAACAAGGTTCAACACTATGTCATCGTTGTCATCCAGGACAGAGAGCTTGTTGGTCAGGCGATTTACTGAGGCCATCCTCAGCTTACTGCTCCTGGAACACACCAATCAAACACTTATTACATCATAACATAGCAGGACTAGAAGAATCTGGTATAATACAATCTAGAACACTGTAATGTGACCGTTGTTACACTGTACACACTATTGGAAACAATGCCACATGAAGAACAGTTTACTTGTTAAATAAAATTAAATCTGAAGTTTGTCTTTCCGGGTGTTTTCTAATAATACAAATCAATATCTAATGTAAACAAGAGACATTGGTGTGAAAACAAGACCTCCTGACAATAGCAATCTGGTGCTGTAACACTGTAGAGTACAGTACCTCTGGTCAGTGGTGTCTGTCTAATACTGTAGAGTACAGTACCTCTGGTCAGTGATGTCTGTAATACTGTAGAGTACAGTACCTCTGGTCAGTGATGTCTGTATAATACTGTAGAGTACAGTATCTCTGGTCAGTGGTGTCTGTCTAATACTGTAGAGTACAGTACCTCTGGTCAGTGGTGTCTGTATAATACTGTAGAGTACAGTACCTCTGGTCAGTGATGTCTGTCTAATACTGTAGAGTACAGTACCTCTGGTCAGTGATGTCTGTAATACTGTAGAGTACAGTACCTCTGGTCAGTGATGTCTGTATAATACTGTAGAGTACAGTATCTCTGGTCAGTGGTGTCTGTCTAATACTGTAGAGTACAGTACCTCTGGTCAGTGGTGTCTGTATAATACTGTAGAGTACAGTACCTCTGGTCAGTGATGTCTGTATAATACTGTAGAGTACAGTACCTCTGGTCAGTGATGTCTGTAATACTGTAGAGTACAGTACCTCTGGTCAGTGATGTCTGTATAATACTGTAGAGTACAGTACCCCTGGTCAGTGATGTCTGTATAATACTGTAGAGTACAGTACCTCTGGTCAGTGGTGTCTGTATAATACTGTAGAGTACAGTACCCCTGGTCAGTGGTGTCTGTATAATACTGTAGAGTACAGCACCTCTGGTCAGTGATGTCTGTAATACTGTAGAGTACAGTACCTCTGGTCAGTGGTGTCTGTATAATACTGTAGAGTACAGTACCCCTGGTCAGTGATGTCTGTATAATACTGTAGAGTACAGTACCTCTGGTCAGTGGTGTCTGTATAATACTGTAGAGTACAGTGCCTCGGGTCAGTGATGTCTGTATAATACTGTAGAGTACAGTACCCCTGGTCAGTGATGTCTGTATAATACTGTAGAGTACAGTACCTCTGGTCAGTGGTCTGTATAATACTGTAGAGTACAGTGCCTCTGGTCAGTGATGTCTGTATAATACTGTAGAGTACAGTACCCCTGGTCAGTGGTGTCTGTATAATACTGTAGAGTACAGTGCCTCGGGTCAGTGATGTCTGTATAATACTGTAGAGTACAGTGCCTCTGGTCAGTGATGTCTGTATAATACTGTAGAGTACAGCACCTCTGGTCAGTGGTGTCTGTATAATACTGTAGAGTACAGTGCCTCGGGTCAGTGATGTCTGTATAATACTGTAGAGTACAGTACCTCTGGTCAGTGGTGTCTGTATAATACTGTAGAGTACAGTACCTCTGGTCAGTGATGTCTGTATAATACTGTAGAGTACAGTACCTCTGGTCAGTGATGTCTGTAACACTGTAGAGTACAGTACCTCTGGTCAGTGATGTCTGTATAATACTGTAGAGTACAGTACCTCTGGTCAGTGATGTCTGTATAATACTGTAGAGTACAGTACCTCTGGTCAGTGATGTCTGTCTAACACTGTAGAGTACAGTACCTCTGGTCAGTGATGTCTGTAATACTGTAGAGTACAGTACCTCTGGTCAGTGATGTCTGCCTAACACTGTAGAGTACAGTACCTCTGGTCAGTGATGTCTGTCTCCAAGGAGCTCGTCTGTTGGGGTCCGAGCACAGAGTCTGAGGAGAAATGCATTATTGAAGCTCTTCTCTCACTGTCCCTGACTGGACAGTCATCTGCAGGAAAAAACAATAAGAAAACAAACATCACATTTCAGATTGGAAAGAAGAACCATCTAACAGCAATATCATTGGACAGCCAATCGGACTCCAGATGAAAATATGGTAGCTATAGGTACCAAGCTTGCGAAGGTTGGACAGTGCGTGCACCAAGTACAGACGGTAGTGTGGATCTGTTTTAGCCAGAGGGTTGAGCCTCAGGTCCAGCTCTCTCAGAGCAGTCAGCTGGCAGAGCACTTTGACCTCCTGAAGGGAGGGAATGCTGTTGTAGTACAAGTTCAGCCTCTCCAGCATCTTCAAGTGTTGGACCCCCTATAGATGAACAACAATAGAAAGAAACAAATAGGGGTGGGTATCATTTGTGGAACGTTCCAACAGGAATCTGTTCCAAAAACGTTGTAAATAACAAGGTTGCCAACAAACAACGCATACAAAGTTGTATAGCGGCAGAATAAGATACCGGGTAGGGATGTGGGCTATTTCATTACGTTTTTCACTCACCACGTTAATTCCGTCTGTCTGTCCTCACTCTGGTAACCTATGGACAAACATTAAGAATAAGCTACGTGGTGAGTTGATGTCTATTCGGCAGCTAGTTAGCCAGGTGACTTTATCATGTTACTTTGTATGCATTGTTTGTTGGCAACCAGATTCCTGTTGGAACGTTCCACAAATTATACCCACCCAAACAAATGTGACTTACACATTCACTGTATGTCCCAAATGGTGCCTTATTCCCTACATAGTGAACTACTTTTACCCAGGGCCCTGGTGCACTATTTAGGCAATAATATGTATTAGAGTACCATTGTGGACGCACTAAGATCTACGCATTCAGACTTCAGTCACCATGTACTGTATATACATTTGTCTGTTGAGAGACATCTCACCTCGACAGAGATGAGTGCATTACAGGAGAGGTTCAGGGTTTTCAAACGGACGAAGTTCTTTAGTGAGATTCCCAGATGTCTGATTTTCTCCTTGTATGAGCCTGGGAGGCTCAGTGATCTCACATCCGCTGTAAAGTGGTCATGAATGTTAGTAGCCAGCAATCAAAGTAGAGTAGTTGGGTAGTTGTAGACCCATGGTAACGTTGTCCATCTTTCGCTTAGATAGCTACCTGTGTCCAGGTAAATTCAAAGCACTGTTTAGCCAGCTAGCCTAGCAGACGAGCTAACGTTAGCATTAAGCATAGTCTCTGTGCGTTAGTTAGCTATTAATGGAAGTTTAAAACTGGTTTTATTAAATCAAACTCATCACACATCTAGGCTACCAATTTACAAGCTCTAAGTTAAGTGTAAAATATATTACCAAGGCAGTGGTGATGTAGATGTAGTTTCTGTCGTATCCACGGCTCTGTTATCGTTGTCAACAGCGACGTCATAGTTTTCAAATGTGGTGGAATCGAGCCGAGCATGCGCAGTTGTTTAACCTCTGGGAACGCCCACATCCTGCATGCCTCACGTCACGTGTTCAAACAAGCGGAACAGAGACAGAGGTAAGGTTGAACTGATGTTTCAGCTCATATACTAGTTTCAATCTTGACTTTGGTCAGTATAAACGTGGCTACTAACCTGAAACATAGCTGTTTAGAATGTTAACACTGTACACATAGCTACGGTGCAAGACAAGTATATTAGCTTACTTTCAACAGTGTTTTCTCAACTTTGATATGGTATTCAACAGTTTACTTGCAGATATGTGAAAACTTCTTATCTTTCACAAATCCCACTCAGTCTCTTCATATCAAACGAACAGTGTGATCCTCCAACTGTAGCTTTGGATTTGAGTCAAGATCAATGGCAGGCTGTCTGACAGAGCTGATCACAGCATGTTCCAACGTCACACTGTCAGTCTCTGCCCTGTACACAGCATATCAGCTCTTCAAGGTAATTTCGGGATATATTGGTGTTCACTTGAGTGTAACTGTTGTGTACCATTAAACCATTCTCCACCCCTTTGCCACTGATTATTGTCATGACTCTCTTTCTCCTCACCCTGACTGTTCCCTCATCTCCCTCTTTCTCTTGTAGGACCACAGAGCTCCAGCGGTGGGTTTGTTCCTGCTTGGTCTCTCCTCAGGCCTCTGCACCCTGCCTCTCTCCTTCAGCCCATACCTGACCTCTGTACAGGGGGACCTGGAGTGGGCCGGCGAGGTCCTGGCTCCACCGCTGGTCTCCTTCGGCTTCCTGTGGCTCAGCGAAGACCGCACCACAGCCAACATCCTCCTTATTGGCTCAGCTCTCCTCCCGGTGCTCTGCGATTGGCTGTCAGCGGATGAGTTGATGCTGATGTCACGCTGTCTGGCACTGTCGGCCGTCTCCTGCTCGCTCACTGTGTGTCTGTTTGCGGGAAACGCTGTCGGGGCCCTGGGCAGTGTGGCCCTCAGCCTGCCCCAAATGGTGGCCCCCAGGGTGGGGGTCAACACTCTGGCTCCCCTTGTCTCTCCAGGGGCCACTGTGGGACTGCTTAAGTGGCTCCTGAAGGGCTCCATGGCTGTAGGGTGCTGGGCCTCTGAGAAGGCACTTAGCAAGTACCTGTTGGAACTGAAGGAATTGGACTCACCATTTTAACTTGTTACCACTGTAACACAGGGTTTTCCCAAACTCGGTCCTCGGGACCCCGGGGTTTAGTTTTTTCTCCGAGCACTACACAGCTTATTCAAATGATCAACTAATCATCAAGCTTTGATCATTTGAATCAGCTGTGTAGTGTTTGGGCAAAAACCAAAACGTGCACCTCTTGGAGTCCCAAGCATCGAGTTTGGGAAACGCTACTGTAACATCACTGTAACAGTTCCTCACTGTCTGAACAGTTCAATAGTCCCTCACACATGATAGTGACTGATTGTTAAGTTGATGTGGTCTCATGATGTGCACATAGAGCTGCTGACAGAAAAGAACCAGATGGATGGTCTATTTATTTTGTCCTGCAGGGCCATGCCTCATAGAAGTAGAATGAATAGAACGGTCTTACCAGATTTGACTGGTAAAGTCATGGGTGCACTCAAAATGGCTTGGTGCACTCAAAATGGCGTCATTGACTTAAATGAGCAAGCTTGTTCTACTTATTGTAGTACTGTGGCTTGCCTTTGATCTGTAGCCAATAACCTTTCCAATTCCTACTGGCCAATGACCTTTCCAAGAGTTTATCCATATGATCCATATAATGATGCCAGTCTGACAACTTGGAGGTCACATGATCCACCATTGGGACAAGTGGCTCTTGCCAGTGTATGAGCACTGTCAAGGGCATTGTTCTACTTGTTCAGCTTAATGTCATGGCCAGGGAGCTCTGCTCTGTTATCCAACTACTTTCATCTATGCAAGTCGAAAAAGCACTGGTGTCTAATTCTAAAACTGTAAACATTATTGATGATATTAGTAACAGCGGTTAATAACATTTTATATGCTAAAATATTGATTTGCTAAAGTATCAACAAAAGGAGTAGTGCTTGGATCTAATGCTTGTATGTACTGATTGTCATGGGTCACTAATACTCCCAACCTCTTTTACACCGCATATTACAACGTCTAATTCATCTGTGGATGTTGATTTACAGGACAGTGTAATTACCAATTGGCTATAAAAGATTCTATCTGCTTACTCTGTGAAAATATCCTCCCAACGGTGGCTCTATGAGGAGGATGGAAGTGCCTTCCAGACATTTATTACTGTCTTTGTCTATGAGTGTGCCTCCCAAATAACACCCTATTCCCTATGTAGGGCACTGCTTTTAATCAGAGCCCATTTTGGGAATAGGGTGGCATTTTGGGGCACACTCTGGTTGAACCTGGGCTGGCTTGACTTCAGTGTCTTGTCCTACGATGAGCCCCAAACAGCTTGTACTAGACTTTGCTCACTGTGAAGCCAATGTCATTGACACACAGGACACGTCTGAGAGCCGAGAGCTTTAGTGCCTGAACATGGCCGGGGTAACAAAACAGTCAGGGGATGCGTCCCAAACGGCACCCTATCCCCGATATAGTGCACTACTTTTGACCAGAGCTCTATATGAGGAAGCCCCTAAGGAAGCCCCTAAGTCCCCTCAGATTGAGGATCCTGGTCATTCTGCAGCCTCAGCAGATAGCTACTGTGTACAGTGAGATTTAACTAGATACATCTGCAGTGTTCAGACCACTAACACTATTGATCTATATTCATTGGTTCTTCAGATATACTACATATTCTATCCACATACTGTCCATAATGTCTATACAAGAAGGGTTCTTCTTTATTTTTACTATTTTCTACTGTGTAGAATAATAGTGAAGACATCAAAACTATGAAATAACACATATGGAATCATGTAGTAACCAAAAAAGTGTTAAACAAATCAAAATATATTTTATATTTGAGATTCTTCAAAGTAGCCACCCTTTGCCTTGATGACAGCTTTGCACACTTGTGGCATTCTCTGAAACAGCTTCATGAGGTACTCACCTGGAATGCAATTCAATTAACGGGTGTCTCCATATTATGGCAAGAACCCTCCACTAAGCAAAGAGAAACGACAGTCCATCATTACTTTAACACATGAAGGTCAGTCAATATGGAACCTTTCAAGAACTTTTAAAGTTTCTTCAAGTGCAGTCGCAAAAAACCACAAAGCACTATGATGAAAATGGCTCTCATGAGGACCGCCACAGTAAAGGAAGACCCAGAGTTACCTCTGCTGCAGAGGATAAGTTCATTAGAGTTACCAGCCTCAGAAATTTCATCCCAAATAAATGCTTTACAAAGTAATAGACACATCTCAACATCAACTGTTCAGAGGAGACTGTGTGAATCAGGCTTTCATGGTCGAATTGCTGCAAAGAAACCACTACTAAAGGACACCAGTAAGAAAAAGAGACTTGCTTGGACCAAGAAACACGAGCAATGGACATTAGACTGGGGGAAATCTGTCATTTGGTCTGATGAGTCCAAATTTGAGATTTTTGGTTCCAACCGCTGTGTCTTTGTGAGACGCAGAGAAGGTGAACGAATTATATCCACGTGTGGTTCCCACCGTGAAGCATGGAGGAGGAGGTGTGGGGGTACTTTGCTGGTGACACTGTCTGTGATTTATTTAGAATTCAAGACACACTTAACCAGCGTGGCTACCACAGCATTCTGCAGCGATACGCCATCCCATCTGGTTTGCGCTTAGTGGGACTATCATTTGTTTTTCAACAGGACAATGACCCAACACACCTCCAGGCTGTGTAAGGGCTATTTTACCAAGAAGGAGAATGATGGAGTGCTGCATCAGATGACCTGGCCTCCACAATCACCCGACCTCAACCAAATTGAGATGGTTTGCGATGAGTCAGACCGCAGAGTAAAGGAAAAGCAGCCAACAAGTGCTCAGCTTATGTGAGAACTCCTTCAAGACTGTTGGAAAAACATTCCAGGGTTCTTGCCATAATATGGGGACACCTGTTAATTGAAATGCATTCCAGGTGAGTACCTCATGAAGCTGTTTCAGAGAATGCCACAAGTGTGCAAAGGTGTCATCAAAGCAAAGGGTGGCTACTTTGAATAATCTAAATTATCAAATATATTTTGATTTGTTTATCACTTTTTTGGTTACTACATGATTTCATATGTGTTATTTCATAGTTTTGATGTCTTCACTATTATTCTACAATGTAGAAAATAGTAAAAATAAAGAAAAACCCTGGAATGAGTAGGTGTGTCCAAACATTTGACTGGTACTGTATATATATATTTATACTCCGGACTCCGACATTGCTCGTCCTAATATTTCAATATTTTTTAATTCCATTATTTTACTTTTAGGTGTGTGCGTATTGTTAGGTATTACTCCACTGTTGGAGCTAGGAACACAAGCATTTCACTACAACCGCATTAATATCTGCTAAACATGTATGCGACCAATAAAATTATGTTTGATACTAGTTGGAGGATTGTGCATTGATTTCGGGATGCTAATCGGTTAACCCTCTGTGTAAGGTATGTTGTATTTGTGATGTACTTTGATTAACTTGTGAATAAATGACTACTTGATTGTCAGATAGATGCTCGGTTTGACGCATTATGGGATGCATCAACATTTCCTTCTCCTCAAAGCACAGCCAAGGAAGAATGTATTTCTGTATTGGATAGAGACGCTGAGTGGACACTGCAGAAGGGAACTGCTGTAATTCCCAGGACTCCAGGATAGCACAGAGCCAGACTCCGTCTGCAATTTACAAGACTTGCTCTTTTCTGCAGGCTTCCTTCCAAGGCTCTAAGCCCAGCTCAGCCAAACATAAATAGGGCCAGACTTAACTAAGGATATCTACCTGTTAATTCATGTCCATATTTACATTGTAGTGGATGAGTAATACATATAGTCAATAGATGCTTGAATTAACTGTTTTTCCATATTGGCATCGTTTGTGATTTAATAATTTGTGTACTGGTACATCATTTGGTAACAAAAATGACAGTGTGTTGTTGGGTATACACACAGAAACAGTAATTGTCAGAAACATTGAACCAATTATGTAATTTGGTCCTTAGCTTTGACTCATGTCTGCACATACATAAACAATGGGTTGTTGTGACTCGTGTCTGTACACTCATAAACAATTGGTTTTTGTGACTCATGTCTGTATACATAAACAATAGGTTGTTGTGACTCGTGTCTGTACATACATAAACAATGGGTTGTTGTGACTTGTGTCTGTACACTCATAAACAATGGGTTGTTGTGACTTGTGTCTGTACACTCATAAACAATGGGTTGTTGTGACTCGTGTCTGTACATACATAAACAATGGGTTGTTGTGACTCAAGTCTGTATACATAAACAATGGGTTGTTGTGACTTGTGTCTGCACATACATAAACAATGGGTTGTTGTGACTCATGTCTGTATACATAAACAATGGGTTGTTGTAACTCATGCCTGTATACATAAACAATGGGTTGTTGTGACTCGTGTCTGTATACATAAACAATGGGTTGTTGTGACTCATGTCTGTATACATAAACAATGGGTTGTTGTGACTCGTGTCTGTACACATAAACAATGGGTTGTTGTGACTCGTGTCTGTACACATAAACAATGGGTTGTTGTGACTCGTGTCTGTACACATAAACAATGGCTCCTGATCCTTTCCATGTGAGTGCCCGTCAGATAGTATCAGTGACTGGCTTGTCTCTCCTCTCTTCCAGCTCAGACTCCTGGGGTGCATCTCAAATGGCACCTTTTTCATTACATAGTGCACTACTTTTGACCAGAGCCCTGTGGGGAATAAGGTGCCATTTGTGAAGCAACCGTGGCTGCTGCATACTGCTGACAGCATGAGGCCACATGGCCCCCAACACAATCAATCTCCATCTCAGCTGCTTGCTTCAGCACTGCAGAGAGCTGCACTGAGCATGCCCGCTGCATCTGCAGCCTGTGGATGGATGGAGTGGAGAGGAGGAGGAGGAGGAGGAGGAGGAGAGAGAGAATCACACAGGAGCTGTTGCTTAGTGCAGTGATGCTGCTGCAGCAGACAGGAGAGGGGCTGCAAAGGGAGCTTCAGAATTAACAATAACAGACAAAACAGGGAGAACATGGAATGTTGTGGTGGAATGCAGAATGCTGGATTGTCTGGAACGGACATCATTAATGACATGAAGACAAGTATGGGTAAGAAAGGAGAAGGCACAATGCTTCAGCGGGATGGAGAGGAGAGGAGGAGCGTTTTAAGATCAGAAAACGGATTAAAGAGGAAGATGGAAGGATGATCTCTGAGGAAAGATCAAGAGTAACCAGCCAGATCTATGCTAATCGGTCTTCCTCTGTGGTATCCTCATCCGTCAGCATCTGATCTTTTAGCTGCCAGAGCCTTTGTTGTCAGTGAATGGGCATCACTCCTTGGGAATAGATTTGGTGTTTTGAAATTGAATCGGCTAAAGAACGACATTGTCATCCTCTCTCTCTCTCTCTCTCTCTCTCTCTCTCTCTCTCTCTCTCTCTCTCTCTCTCTCTCTCTCTCTCTCTCTCCTCTCTGCAGAGTGAGCCGAGGCAGTGTTGGACTGTGTCAGTGTTTCCCTGGGTATCTAGACTGTCACTGTAACAGTGACTCCCAGACGGAGGGGAGATGTATGCCTTCTACTCCCTGCTAGTTTACATCTTCTACACGGTCTTCAAGAAGGAGGAGGAAGACGCCCTGGAAGCTGCTCAGGGCGGAGCCTCAGCTGTGAGTCTAGTCACAGCGTTTGCGTCCCAAATGGCATCCTATTCCCTATATAGGGCACTATAGGGCACTAATATAGTGTACTTTGAAGCTCACAATGTGTAGTATGTAGATGCCTCAGTAGAGTCTAGTAACAGTGTGTAACTACAGCCCTCAGTAGAGTCTAGTAACAGTGTGTAACTACAGCCCTCAGTAGAGTCTAGTAACAGTGTGTAACTACAGCCCTCAGTAGAGTCTAGTAACAGTGTGTAACTACAGCCCTCAGTAGAGTCTAGTAACAGTGTGTAACTACAGCCCTCAGTAGAGTCTAGTAACAGTGTGTAACTACAGCCCTCAGTAGAGTCTAGTAACAGTGTGTAACTACAGCCCTCAGTAGAGTCTAGTAACAGTGTGTAACTACAGCCCTCAGTAGAGTCTAGTAACAGTGTGTAACTACAGCCCTCAGTAGAGTCTAGTAACAGTGTGTAACTACAGCCCTCAGTAGAGTCTAGTAACAGTGTGTATCTACAGCCCCAGTAGTCTAGTAACAGTGTGTAACTACAGCCCTCAGTAGAGTCTAGTAACAGTGTGTAACTACAGCCCTCAGTAGAGTCTAGTAACAGTGTGTAACTACAGCCCCACGCGGTTCCTTTGTCTTGTCATCAGAGGATGGTAACCAGCACCAGGACTACCAATCCCATGACAGCAGGGAAACTGTATAGATACTGAGCTATTTATGTAAGTCTACTGTCTGGGGGATATGTTACTGGTAATCTCACAAATGTACATCTGTAATGCTATTTTATGTACGTAGAGAGAGATGTTCATGTTTGTCATACTTATTGTGTAGGTCAGTTGTATATGGGGAACAGCATCTGGGCTGACATTGACATTGCAGCCTGGCAGTGTGTGTGTGTGTGTGTGTTGTGTCTGTGTTGGAGGCAAATACAGTATTTAGTAACACTAATGTCTGTTTCTGCTCTCTGCCATCCCCCTGTCTGTCTGTTGCTGTGATCAGGAGCCAGGACGTGTTTCCATGGAAACAAGGAGCAGGAGGAAGAAAGGCCACACCCCCAGGAAGGAGAGGAAGAAAAGGGGGCGTGGCAGCAGGTTGAGTGACAGTGAGTGGATGCTTTATGACAACAATGCCTATGAACAGAAGCATCTGTAACACTGGTTAAATACTTAACTTCTGTACATGCCACTGACAGATATCAGTGATACTTGGTGTTATTATGGTATAGATATTTCTCATGGTGATCAATAGATGCTTAACCATAAAAAATGTTTTTACCTTTATTTAACTAGGCAAGACAGTTAAGAACAAATTCTTATTTACAATGGCGGCCTACCCTCGCCAAACCCAGATGACACTGGGCCAATTGTATGCCGCCCAATGGGACTCCCAATCACAGCCGGATGTGATACAGCCTGGATTTGAACCAGGGACTGTAGTGACCCCTCTTGCACTGAATGATAATAGCTACTGTTTTGATGTGGTATAGCTCTTATGGTGATCTCTCATGGTGATCTCTCATGGTGATCTCTCATGGTGATTTCTCATGGTGATTTATGGTGATTTCTCATAGTGATTGATCGTATGAGTTCATGCCCTTATTAAAATGCTGGTGTATTTTCTTCAAGGCAGTAGCAGTGATAATGACGGCCTGTCCCTGAGTGATGAAGATGATGATGGTGGTGGAGGTAGTGAAGTGCCCGATATCCCAGCATGCACTCCTCTGGGTGCCTTCCTGTCCTTTAAACAGGAGAACGAGAAAAGGAGGGAGGTCCAGGTGCAGCTGGAGACGGCAGGAAAGGTAGTCTTCACCACAAACACCTTGGCACCCTATTCCCTATAGGCCCTGGTCAAAAGTAGTGCACAATATAGGGCCCCATTTACACAATAGTACTGTTGCTTCTAGTTGTGGCCATGACCTTCTTAGAACTGGTGCATTATCTAAACTTCCTCCTGGTCTATTTGTGGCCATGACCTTCTTAGAACTGATGCATTATCTAAACTTCCTCCTGGTCTAGTTGTGGCCATGACCTTCTTAGAACTGATGCATTATCTAAACTTCCTCCTGGTCTAGTTGTGGCCATGACCTTCTTAGAACTGATGCATTATCTAAACTTCCTCCTGGTCTATTTGTAGCCATGACCTTCTTAGAACTGATGCATTATCTAAACTTCCTCCTGGTCTAGTTGTAGCCATGACCTTCTTAGAACTGATGCATTATCTAAACTTCCTCCTGGTCTATTTGTAGCCATGACCTTCTTAGAACTGATGCATTATCTAAACTTCCTCCTGGTCTAGTTGTAGCCATGACCTTCTTAGAACTGATGCATTATCTAAACTTCCTCCTGGTCTAGTTGTAGCCATGACCTTCTTAGAACTGATGCATTATCTAAACTTCCTCCTGGTCTAGTCTCCCTTGGTTTAGTACACATACAGTGAGGGAAAAAAGTATTTGATCCCCTGCTGATTTTGTACGTTTGACCACTGACAAAGAAATGATCAGTCTATAATTTTAATGGTAGGTTTATTTGAACAGTGAGAGACAGAATAACAACAACAAAAATCCAGAAAAACGCATGTGAAAAATGTTATAAATTGATATGCATTTTAATGAGGGAAATAAGTATTTGACCCCTCTGCAAAACATGACTTAGTACTTGGTGACAAAACCCTTGTTGGCAATCACAGAGGTCAGACGTTTATTGTAGTTGGTCACCAGGTTTGCACACATATCAGGAGGGATTTGTCCCACTCCTCTTTGCAGATCTTCTCCAAGTCATTAAGGTTTCGATGCTGACGTTTGGCAACTCGAACCTTCAGCTCCCTCCACAGATTTTCTATGGGATTAAGGTCTGGAGACTGGCTAGGCCACACCAGGACCTTAATGTGCTTCTTCTTGAGCCACTCCTTTGTTGCCTTGGCCGTGTGTTTTGGGTCATTGTCATGCTGGAATACCCATCCACGACCCATTTTCAATGCCCTGGCTGAGGGAAAGAGGTTCTCACCCAAGATGTGACGGTACATGGCCCCGTCCATCGTCCCTTTGATGCGGTGAAGTTGTCCTGTCCCCTTAGCAGAAAAACACCCCCAAAGCATAATGTTTCCACCTCCATGTTTGACGGTGGGGATGGTGTTCTTGGGGTCATAGGCAGCATTCCTCCTCCTCCAAACACGGCGAGTTGAGTTGATGTCAAAGAGCTCCGTTTTGGTCTCATCTGACCACAACACTTTCACCAAGTTGTCCTCTGAATCATTCAGATGTTCATTGGCAAACTTCAGACGGGCATGTATATGTGCTTTCTTGAGTAGGGGGACCTTGCGGGCGCTGCAGGGTTTCAGTCCTTCACGGCGTAGTGTGTTACCAATTGTTTTCTTGGTGACTATGGTCCCAGCTGCCTTGAGATCATTGACAAGATCCTCCTGTGTAGTTCTGGGCTGATTCCTCACCGTTCTCATGAACATTGCAACTCCACGAGATGAGATCTTGCATGGAGCCATTTGCGAATAATCGCACCAACTGTTGTCACCTTCTCACCAAGCTGCTTGGCGATGGTCTTGTAGCACATTCCAGCCTTGTATAGGTCTACAATCTTGTCCCTGACATCCTTGTAGAGCTCTTTAGTCTTGGCCATGGTGGAGAGTTTGGAATCTGATTGATTGATTGCTTCTGTGGACAGGTGTCTTTTATACAGGTAACAAGCTGAGATTAGGAGCACTTCCTTTAAGAGTGTGCTCCTAATCTCAGCTCGTTACCTGTATAAAAGACACCTGGGAGCCATACATCTTTTTGATTGAGAGGGGGTCAAATACTTATTTCCCTCATTAAAATGCAAATCAATTTCTAACATTGTTCACATGCGTTTTTCTGGATTTTTTTGTTGTTATTCTGTCTCTCACTGTTCAAATAAACCTACCATAAAAATTATAGACTGATAAATTCTTTGTCAGTGGGCAAACGTACAAAATCAGCAGGGGATCAAATACTTTTTTCCCTCACTGTAGTAGTTCACGCAATAAATACTACCGTTTCTTGCTTCAAGCCTTGGCCTTGTTAGATGAGATGCATCTAAACCCACATTTCCTCCTGGTCCAGTTGATGTCTGAGTCTCCCTTGGTGGCGGTGATGTCCCACTTGCTGAGTTTTCTGGAGCAGTACTCCCACCTCCAGCAGCTGCAGCAGCAGGCTGATCAGTACCGGGTCCAGCTGAAGAGGCACCGGGCCCAGCACCGCCGCCAGATGAAGGCCCTGAGGACATCGTACCGTCAGAGGCTGAGAGATAAGAACAGCGTCATCGACAGCCTGGAGGAAGCCATCACCACCCAGCAATACACGCCGAGCACCCCGGGGGAGCGACGGTGAGACGGGAGGGAGGGGAGGAGGGGGGGACAAGAGGAGAGAGAGAGGATGGGTTTGGGAGGGGGTTGGAGGGAGGTGTTAACATAGGTGGGGGGAGAAGATGGAAAGGAAGTGGAAGACTGGTGTGAAAACAGAGGAGGAGAAAATGGAAGGAGTCCTTTTAAGGAGATTTATGGTAAAGGTCATAAATGGGGAGATTTGGGAGGGAGGGAGGGAGGGAGGGAGGGTGGATACCAGTCTGTACTACAGAGAAAAGAAGACAGGCTACACTTGACTGAGATATTGACTATTTATTTAGTGCTTGTATGAAAAAACACAGTGGATGGTTATAATGTCTTGCGCCACTTGGACAGAGTGGCTGTGGAAACTCAGGTATTTGCTTTTACTGTAGAGAGACAAGGGAGGAGACAGTGTTAGAGTCATAGAGAGCAGAGGGGTAACATTCCCATAGGGCCCTGGTCAACAGTGCTCTATAATAGGGTTCCATTTGGGACGTAGAATAGGGCAGAGAGTTTGGGAGAAAGAAAATCTATTCCACAATGTTCAGATACAGTATACCCCTCTGAAAAGTAAGTATAGTTTCATAATTAAATAATTTCACTGTTTGTCTGTCTGAATACACAGTAGAGAGAGATGTTGATGTGTAGCAGGCTTCTTAGAAGAGGGCTGTTGGTGTAAATCAAGTCGGATTTAGGGATGAGGAATGACATTAGACTATTCCAAATATAGTGGCCTTTGGCTGGTCAAAAGTAGCGCACTATGTAGAGAATAGGTTGACTTTTGGGATGCAGTCTACCTGACCTCAAAGCCATGGATGGTGTTGAGGGATCTGCTCTCCTTTAGATTTGACCAGATATTCTGCTTTGGGCATGGAACAGAAGAAGGACAGCCCTCCCTCACCCTTATCAACATCAGTGTGTGTGTGTGTGTGTGTGTGTGTGTGTGTGTGTGTGTGTGTGTGTGTGTGTGTGTGTGTGTGTGTGTGTGTGTGTGTGTGTGTGTGTGTGTGTGTGTGTGTGTGTGTGTGTGTGTGTGTGTGTGTGTGTGTGTGTGTGTGTGTGTGTGTGTGTGTGTGTGTGTGTAAACGTCTGTAGCATATATGACCATGCTTGTGTGTGTGGCTGTATATGCATCATATCATGATGGACTGTAATGTGTGTGTTGGCTCTTATGCGTGACAGTAATCTCGGCACCCAAAACCAAATCAGCTACTCATTTGAATGTTTAGGATGTCATGACAGATTGGTGTGACAGTGACAGCGAGCTCTGCATAGTAAGTGATCCCTCCTCTGTCCTAATGCAGTATACTCCTCTCTGACTAGTACAGTATAACCCTGGAGAAACATGCCACTAGATGAACTAAAACGAGGTTCTCTCTGCTCGGCAGCAGATTGTGTGGCTTTCCTAAGTGGGAGACCTCAGGCATTACTTCCTCTCATTACGCGTCAAACAGCGTTAGACAAAGAGATGGATGGTGGTACTATGGTACTATGGTACTATGGGAATCAGTTGTTATAACCTATCCCTGTGAGTGTTATACAGAGTTAGATGAAGAGATGGATGGATGTATGGTACAATGGTACTATGGTACTTGGCCAAGGAAATCAGTTGTTATATCATGAATAAACTATCCCTGTGAGTGCTGCTTTCTCCTCCCTCCACTGTGAGTAGAGCACTTACATACCAGCCTCCGTCACATGCTAGACGCTAGACCTCCACGTGTACCGTGTCAGATATAAATATCCCTGGGACAGGGCTGGGAGGGGGGCACTTCCCACAGTTCCCAGTGTTGTGATCCTGGTGCAGGAAAGGAAAGGTTGTTTGGTTGTTTTCTGCAAGCCTGAGCTCCCTGCCTCTCTGAGGTGTTGTCAACAGCCATTGTGTTCGCGTCCCACTCCCAAATGGCGACCTATTCCCTATACAGTTGAAGTCAGAAGTTTAAATACACCTTAGCCAAATACATTTAAACACAGTTTTTCACATTTTATTTGTAGCAAAAATTACCTGTCTTAGGTCAGTTAGGATCACCACTTTATTTTAAGAATGTGAAATGTCAGAATAATAGTAGAGAGAATAATTTATTTCAGCTTTTATTTCTTTCATCACATTCCCAGTGGATCAGAAGTTTACATACACTCATTTAGTATTTGGTTGCATTGCCTTTAAATTGTTTAACTTGGGTCAAACGTTTTGGGTAGCCTCCCACAATAAATTGGGTGAATTTTGGCCGTAGTCTGGCTTTTTTTATGGCGGTTTTAGAGCAGTGGCTTCTTCCTTGCTGAGCGGCCTTTCAGGTTTTGTATATATAGTACTCGTTTTACTGTGGATATAGATACTTTTGTACCTGTTTCCTCCAGCATCTTCACAAGGTCCTTTGCTGTTGTTCTGGGATTGATTTGCATTTTTCGCACCAAAGTACGTTCATCTCTAGGAGACAGAAAGCGTCTCCTTCCTGAGCGGTATGACGGCTGTGTGGTCCCATGGTGTTTATACTTGTGTACTATTGTTTGTACAGATGAACGTGGTACCTTCAGGCGTTTGTAAATTGCTCCCAAGGATGAACCAGACTTGTGGAGGTCTACAATTTTTTTTCTGAGGTCTTGGCTGATTTTTTTTGATTTTCCCATGATGTCATGCAAAGAGGCACTGCGTTTGAAGGTAAACCTTGAAATACATTCACAGATACACCTCCAATTGACAAATGATGTCAATTAGCCCATCAGAAGCTTCTAAAGCCATGACATCATTTTCTGGAATTTTCCAAGCTTTTTAAAGCCACAGTCAACTTAGTGTATGTAAACTTCTGACCCACTGGAATTGTGTACAGTGAATTATAAGTGAAATAATCTGTCTGTAAACAATTGTTGGAAAAATTACTTGTGTCATGCACAAAGTAGATGTCCTAACCAACTGGGGGGAATAGAGAAACATTTGACCAGAGTCCTGGGGGGAATAGGGTAACATTTGACCAGAGCCCTGGGGGGAATAGGGTAACATTTGACCAGAGCCCTGGGGGGAATAGGGTAACATTTGACCAGAGCCCTGGGGGAATAGAGAAACATTTGACCAGAGCACTGGGGGGAATAGGGAAACATTTGACCAGGGCCCTGGGGGGAATAGGGTAACATTTGACCAGGGCCCTGGGGGGAATAGGGTAACATTTGACCAGAGCCCTGGGGGGAATAGGGTAACATTTGACCAGAGCCCTGGGGGGAATAGGGTAACATTTGACCAGAGCCCTGGGGGAATAGGGTAACATTTGACCAGAGCACTGGGGGGAATAGGGAAACATTTGACCAGGGCCCTGGGGGGAATAGGGTAACATTTGACCAGAGCCCTGGGGGGAATAGGGTAACATTTGACCAGAGCCCTGGGGGGAATAGGGTAACATTTGACCAGGGCCCTGGGGGGAATAGGGTAACATTTGACCAGAGCCCTGGGGGGAATAGGGTAACATTTGACCAGAGCCCTGGGGGGAATAGGGTAACATTTGACCAGGGCCCTGGGGGGAATAGGGTAACATTTGACCAGAGCCCTGGGGGGAATAGGGTAACATTTGACCAGAGCCCTGGGGGGAATAGGGTAACATTTGACCAGAGCCCTGGGGGGAATAGGGAAACATTTGACCAGGGCCCTGGGGGGAATAGGGTAACATTTGACCAGAGCCCTGGGGGGAATAGGGTAACATTTGGAGGAAAGGAAAGGCTTTTTGTTTGTTTCTGTGATCTGTGTTTTCTGCAGGCTGGTCTGAGCAGAAAATAAGTGGTGTAAAGTACTGAAGTAAAAATACTTCAAAGTATTACTTATTAAGTCGTTTTTGGGGGTATCTGTACTTTACTTTACTATTTATATATACTTTACTATATACTGTTACTCCACTACATTCCAATAGAAAATAATGTGCTTTTTACTCCATACATTTTCCCTGACACCCAAAGTACTTGTTACATTTTAAATGCTATGCAGGACATGAAAATGGTCCAATTCACGCACTTATCAAGAGAACATCCCTGGTCATCCTACTGCCTCTGATCTGGCAGACGAACTAAACACAAATGTTTCATTTGTAAATGATGTCTGAGTGTTGGTGTGCCCCTGGCTATCCGTAAATTTAAAAAACAAGAAAAGTGTGCCGTCTGGTTTGCGGAATTTGAAATTATTTATACATTTACATTTACTTTTGATACTTAACTATATTTAAAACCAAATACTTTTAGACTCAAGTAGTATTTTACTGGGTGACTTTCACTTTTACTTGAGTCATTTTCTATTAAGATATGTGCTCTGCCTCTCTGAAGGGATGTCAACAACAGCTGCTGTAGTGTGTTGTTCTGTTCTCCTGCTTTGGTGTTTGTTTTTGAAGACGGTGTTCTACAACTTCTAATCGGATGTGTTCCGATGATGATCTACACGCTGTGTGAGTTGGGAGATTCTCCAGAAACACCCGTCATTCATACCCAAATACTCTCTATGATGTTATAAATGTGCATGTTGTGTAAAGCTGAAACACCTTCCACATATTCTCTTATCGTTGGTTGTTTATAATGTAGCTGGTCTACATTATAAGCAGGATCACGTGTTTGCATCTGCCCTTGAGTTAAACATCCAGCATCTCCTCTGGCTATGTAGACCCCCTCTCATCCTCCTCCACTGCCTCCCTCCAATCACCACCTCTCCCCATCTCCTAAAACCGTGACACAGCACAGCAGAGCTGACAGAGGCTGCGTGGTTGATTAGTGTAGAGCTCAGGAAAGAGAAACAGAAACAGTCCTGGCAGAGACAGAACACCATAAATCATGCAGGAGGAGGAAGCTGATTAAAACATCTACTGCGTACCATGTTCTGAGAGGGTTGCATCCCAAATGGCACCCTATTCCATTTTTAGTGCACTCCTTTTGAAAAGGGCCAAAAGTACTGTAGCTCTGGTCAAAAGTAGTGCACTAGAAAGAGGATAGGGTGCCGTCTGGGATGCAGAACTGGTCTCACTTGCTTTGCCTGAGAACTTTATAAAGGTTTTAGACTGAAGGCAGGAAAGCAGTGCTTGTGAGTGTGGACCATGCACCTTCAACTTGTGCATGTGACTACTGGGCGATGACTATGTGACTACTGTATAACCACTATGCAACTAAAATGTGACTACCCTGTGACTACTGTATGACTACTGAGTAACTACCATGTTACTGCTGTGTGACTACTGTGTGACTACTGAGTAACTACCATGTTACTGCTGTGTGACTACTGTGTGACTACTGAGTAACTACCATGTCACTGCTGTGTGACTACTGTGTGACTACCGAGTGAATGCTATGTGACGACTATCTGACTACTCTACTGTGTGAGTACTGTGTGACTACTGTATGACTACTGAGTAACTACCATGTCACTGCTATGTGACTACTGTGTGACTGCTATGTGACTACTGTCTGACTACTCTACTGTGTGACTACTGTCTGACTACTGTCTGACAACTCTACTGTGTGAATACTATGACTACTGTCTGTCTACTCTACTGTGTGAATACTATGACTAGTGTCTGACTACACTACTGTGTGAATACTATGACTACTCTACTGTGTGACTACTATGACTACTGTCAGACTACTCTACTGTGTGACTACTATGACTACTGTGTGACTACTCTACTGTGTGACTACTATGACTACTGTGTGACTGCTATGACTACTGTCAGACTACTCTACTGTTTGACTACTATGACTACTATGACTACTGTGTGACTACTCTACTGTGTGACTACTATGACTACTGTCAGACTACTCTACTGTGTGACTACTATGACTACTGTCAGACTACTCTACTGTGTGACTACTCTACTGTGTGACTACTATGACTACTGTCAGACTACTCTACTGTGTGACTACTATGACTACTGTCAGACTACTCTACTGTGTGACTACTATGACTACTGTCAGACTACTCTACTGTGTGACTACTATGACTACTGTCAGACTACTCTACTGTGTGACTACTATGACTACTGTCAGACTACTCTACTGTGGGACTACTATGACTACTGTGTGACTACTATGTATGTGTACATTGTGTGTGTGATTACTATACTGTGTTTTAAGTGCACAATGAGTTTAATTAATATTTCAACACTTACACAGACATTGATAGAGAGTATGTATCCAATCTTTCCTGGATATATTTAGAAAAGAGGTCAGGTAATAGTGGTGTTGATACATTGTATTTCTACATGATGATGATAGTGGTGATAGTGGTGATAGTGGTGATAGTGGTGATGATGATAGTGGTGATGATGATAGTGGTGATAGTGGTGATAGTGATGATAGTGGTGATGATGATAGTGGTGATAGTGATGATAGTGGTGATAGTGGTGATGATGATAGTGGTGATAGTGGTGATGATGATAGTGGTGATAGTGGTGATGATGATAGTGGTGATAGTGGTGATGATGATAGTGGTGATGATGATAGTGGTGATAGTGGTGATGATGATAGTGGTGATAGTGGTGATAGTGGTGATAGTGGTGATAGTGGTGATAGTGGTGATGATGATAGTGGTGATGATGATAGTGGTGCTGATGATAGTGGTGATAGTGGTGATAGTGGTGATAGTGGTGATGGTGATGATAGTGGTGATGATGATAGTGGTGATAGTGGTGATGGTGATAGTGGTGATAGTGGTGATGATGATAGTGGTGATGATAGTGGTGATGATGATAGTGGTGATAGTGGTGATAGTGGTGATAGTGGTGATAGTGATGATAGTGGTGATGATGATAGTGGTGATAGTGATGATAGTGGTGATAGTGGTGATAGTGGTGATCGTGGTGATAGTGGTGATAGTGGTGATAGTGGTGATAGTGGTGATGATGATAGTGGTGATGATGATAGTGGTGCTGATGATAGTGGTGATAGTGGTGATAGTGGTGATAGTGGTGATAGTGGTGATCGTGGTGATAGTGGTGATAGTGGTGATAGTGGTGATAGTGATGATAGTGGTGATGATGATAGTGGTGATAGTGGTGATGATGATAGTGGTGATAGTGGTGATAGTGGTGATAGTGGTGCTGATGATAGTGGTGATAGTGGTGATAGTGGTGCTGATGATAGTCGTGATAGTTGTGATGGTGGTAGTGGTGATGATGATGGTGGTGATAGTGGTGATATTGGTGATGGTGATGATAGTGGTGATGATGATAGTGGTGATAGTGGTGATAGTGATGATAGTGGTGATGATGATAGTGGTGATGATGATAGTGGTGATGATTATAGTGGTGATAGTGGTGATGATGATAGTGGTGATGATGATAGTGGTGATAGTGGTGATGATGATAGTGGTGATGATGATAGTGGTGATAGTTGTGATGGTGATAGTGGTGATAGTGGTGCTGATGATAGTGGTGATGATGATAGTGATGATAGTGGTGATAGTGGTGATAGTGGTGATGATAATAGTGGTGATAGTGGTGATGATGATGATAGTGGTGATAGGGTGATAGTGATGATAGTGATGATAGTGGTGATGATGATAGTGGTGGTAGTGATGATGATGATGATGATGATGATGATGATGATGATGATGATGATGATGGTGATGATGATGATAGTGGTGATAGTGGTGATAGTGGTGATGATGATAGTGGTGATATTGGTGATAGTAGTGATGATAATAGTGATGATAGTGGTGATAGTAGTGATGATAATAGTGATGATAGTGATGGTGATGATGATGGTGATAGTGGTGATGATAATAGTGGTGATAGGGGTGATGGTGATGATAGTGGTGATGATGATAGTGGTGATGATGATAGTGGTGATAGTGGTGATGATGATAGTGGTGATGATGATGGTGGTGATAGTTGTGATGATGATAGTGGTGATGATGATAGTGGTGATAGTTGTGATGGTGATAGTGGTGATAGTGGTGATAGTGGTGCTGATGATAGTGGTGATAGTGGTGATAGTGGTGATGATGATAGTGGTGATAGTGGTGATAGTGGTGATAGTGGTGATAGTGGTGCTGATGATAGTGGTGATAGTGGTGATAGTGGTGATAGTAGTGATAGTGGTGCTAGTGGTGCTAGTGGTGCTAGTGGTGCTGATGATAGTGGTGATAGTGGTGATAGTGATGATAGTGGTGATGATGATAGTGGTGATGATGATAGTGGTGATGATTATAGTGGTGATAGTTGTGATGGTGATAGTGGTGATGATGATAGTGGTGATGATGATAGTGGTGATAGTGGTGATGATGATAGTGGTGATAGTGGTGATGATGATAGTGGTGATAGTTGTGATGGTGATAGTGGTGATAGTGGTGCTGATGATAGTGGTGATGATGATAGTGATGATAGTGGTGATAGTGGTGATAGTGGTGATGATAATAGTGGTGATAGTGGTGATGATGATAGTGGTGATAGGGGTGATAGTGATGATAGTGATGATAGTGGTGATGATGATAGTGGTGGTAGTGATGGTGATGATGATGATGATGATGATGATGATGATGATGATGGTGATGATGATGATAGTGGTGATAGTGGTGATAGTGGTGATGATGATAGTGGTGATATTGGTGATAGTAGTGATGATAATAGTGATGATAGTGGTGATAGTAGTGATGATAATAGTGATGATAGTGATGGTGATGATGATGGTGATAGTGGTGATGATAATAGTGGTGATAGGGGTGATGGTGATGATAGTGGTGATGATGATTGTGGTGATGATGATAGTGGTGATAGTGGTGATGATGATGGTGGTGATAGTTGTGATGATGATAGTGGTGATGATGATAGTGGTGATAGTTGTGATGGTGATAGTGGTGATAGTGGTGATAGTGGTGCTGATGATAGTGGTGATAGTGGTGATAGTGGTGATAGTGGTGATGATGATAGTGGTGATAGTGGTGATAGTGGTGATAGTGGTGATAGTGGTGCTGATGATAGTGGTGATAGTGGTGATAGTGGTGATAGTAGTGATAGTGGTGCTAGTGGTGCTAGTGGTGCTAGTGGTGCTGATGATAGTGGTGATAGTGATGATAGTGGTGATAGTGATGATAGTGGTGATAGTGGTGATAGTGGTGATGATGATAGTGGTGATAGTGGTGATGATAATAGTGATGATAGTGGTGATAGTAGTGATGATAATAGTGATGATAGTGATGGTGATGATGATGATGAAAGTGGGTGATTCTAATGTTGATGATGATGTTGATGCTAATGTTGATGATGATGCTGGTGATTATGATGTTGATGATGGTGGTGATGATACTAAGTATAACGATGAAGATGTGAGTAATGAGTATAATGATGAAGATGTCTGTCATAATCCTAGAGTATTGTCTGCCTTTAGGGGAGTGTGGTGCTGATGTCCCTGGGGCCGGGGCTGCGGCTGCGGCAGGGCTCCACAGGCTGGTAGAGTCTCTGTATGGACTACAGGGAGAGAAGAGCCAGCTGAGGGGAGAACTACGGCTGCTGCACTCCCAACTGGAGCAGAGAGAACAGGACCGACACTCGCGAGTACAGGTCTTCCAACATCAGGTACAGTCCATCACATATGCATATGCATGCACGAATGTAAACACGCACGCACAGAGAGATCTTTCTAGTGACTGGGTGCATTGATACACCATCCAAAGTGTGATTGATAACTTCACCATGCTCAAAAGGATATGTATGGAGTAAAAAGTACATTATTTTCTTTAGGAATGTAGTGAAGTAAAACTAAAGTAGTCAAAAATATAAATAGTAAAGTACAGATACCACAAGAAAACTACTTATTTAATACTTTTAAGTATTTTCACTTAAGTACTTTACACCACTGCATTTCAGCTTTTCATTTTTTATTAATCTGTAAAAACGTTTAAAAACATCATTACGCTTTGACATTATGGGGTATGGTGTGTAGGCAAGTGACACAACATCTGGATTTAACCCATTTTAATTTCAGGCTGTAACAAAACAACATGTGGAAAAAGTCAATAGGTTTGAAAAACTTTCTGAGGGCGCTAGATACGTCACATATATGTTGAAATATACAATAATATGTGACAAATCTTTCTGCCTTATATCCACATATATGTGCATATATGCATAATACTAATATCCTCATATACATGTAACACATTTAGTATTCAAATGCTTATTACATATATGTCCCTTATATGATACAGTACATCTGAACAATATGTGTTAACATATATGTCCCTTATATGATACAGTACATCTGAATAATATGCGTTAACATATATGTCCCTTATATGATACAGTACATCTGAATAATATGTGTTAGCATATATGTCCCTTATATGATAGAGTACATCTGAATAATATGTGTTAGCATATATGTCCCTTATATGATACAGTACATCTGAATAATATGTGTTAGCATATATGTTACGGGAGCATTATTTCAGTGATACTTGTAGTCATGGTAATAAAACAGAACAAGCAACACATAATTTAATCCAATTCATCGCTTCTCAATTCAGCCATTTGACTGTTTTAAGCCGTTCCCACTTGTGACCTTTGTTGCACCTGGGAAGCGCTTCATGACAGCGTCTGTGGAGAGAAAGCAACAACTAGAAGATAACGAGGACATAGAACAGTCAGGGGTTGGGTTTGGGCTCATAAATACAATTACTAAAGCTTCAGATTCAGTTTAGTAAGAAATCCTTGACCAGTAATGCCCTATTTGCAATGATTGATTTGTAAATTCAATTAAGGGATAGCTAACCTTTTTACACCTTATCGTCAGTCAGATGGTTCCTTACCCTGAAAGTAGTCTATGGGCCAGGATAAACTGTAAGCCATGGTTCAGAGGGGTTTAAATAGCCACTTTTAACTTGAGGGGATTTGGCCACAAACACTGAACTTTGTCTAATTGCCCCCATTACCCCCATTGTTTTTAAGGTGTAACAAAGTTAACTAACCCTGTAACATCTTCAATTTATTGAATTTAAATTGGCCCTAACCCTGTTTTGGGGTATTCATGTTTAAAGGGATAATGAGAGATTTAGAGATGTAGGTCTTTTTTCTACTTCCCCAGAGACAGATTACCTCATGAATAAAAAAAGTGTATGTTTCTGTGTGCTGTTTGGAGATGACTGAAGTCAGCTATGAGTCATAATTCCTATTCTTTTAAAAAGATCATGACAGTACCCGCACACTGTCAAAATGCACATTTGCAATCGATGAACAAAAAAACCTACTCACTTTTTCAACATCCAATCCGTCCATTTGATTCCCATCTTCTTCCCTTTTAGCTTGTTGTACAAGACTGCAGATGACATACTTTCCCTGTTTCCTCCCCAGATTGACGAGCTGAAGAGCTGCATCGAGGAGCGGGAGGAGGAACTGTCCAGACTAAGAACGGGCTCTGTAAGCATTCAGGACAATCTGTTCCATTTGTTATCAGTAAAGCTGCCACAATACATTTTTACACTGCTGCTGTAGTCTGTGACAAAATGGTGTAGTGTGAAAATCCCTATGGTGTGTCAGCATTGAGGTATCTTTCACTGGCTTGGTTTTAAACCTATAGGGAAATCATACTGGTTAGGCAACAAACAGGCAATATTGTGGGACCAGTATTGACAGGTAGAACCTACTCATCATGCTTTAGTGTGATATAACCTGTTCATCATGCTTTAGTGCTTACTGTAATCCATTTTGTTCCTCCTCAGGGAGCCACAGACTCGGAGAAGCGGGTTGTGTGTCTGTCAGCGGAGAACGAGAGTCTGAAACAGAGTCTGACTGTCACCCAGGGCCTCCTGCAGCAGCTCTCTGTCATCCCCTCCCAGTCCAGCTCTGTACTCATCAAGGTGAGAAGCAGGCTAAGTCCAAAACAGCACCCTATTCCCTATACAATAACCACAAATATTCTTGAAGCTGAAAAAAACGTAAAAATTGAACTTAAGAACGGGAAGCATAGAAATAGCGCACATAGAACAGATCTAACACTTATTAGACTTGCTTTCAATGAGAATGACAGATCTGTAACTCACATTTCTATGTGAATTTGGTCTTGCTCTGTGTCTCCCCCTGTAGGATAATGGATAATGTTATCTCTAACCATGCTCTTTGTTTTCCCATATAGGAGAATGTTCTCTCTAGCGGTGCTCTGTCTCCCCCTGTAGGAGAATGTTCTCTCTAGCGGTGCTCTGTCTCCCCCTGTAGGAGAATGTTCTCTCTAGCGGTGCTCTGTCTCCACCTGTAGGAGAATGTTCTCTCTAACCGTGCTCTGTGTTTCCCCCTATAGGAGAATGTTCTCTCTAGCGGTGCTCTGTCTCCCCCTGTAGGAGAATGTTCTCTCTAACCGTGCTCTGTGTTTCCCCCTATAGGAGAATGTTCTCTCTAGCGGTGCTCTGTGTTTCCCCCTATAGGAGAATGTTCTCTCTAACCGTGCTCTTTGTTTCCCCATATAGGAGAATGTTCTCTCTAGCGGTGCTCTGTCTCCCCCTGTAGGAGAATGTTCTCTCTAGTGGTGCTCTGTCTCCCCCTGTAGGAGAATGTTCTCTCTAGCGGTGCTCTGTGTTTCCCCCTGTAGGAGAATGTTCTCTCTAGCGGTGCTCTGTCTCCCCCTGTAGGAGAATGTTCTCTCTAGCGGTGCTCTGTCTCCCGCTGTAGGAGAATGTTCTCTCTAGTGGTGCTCTGTCTCCCCCTGTAGGAGAATGTTCTCTCTAGCGGTGCTCTGTGTCTCCCCCTGTAGGAGAATGTTCTCTCTAGCGGTGCTCTGTGTTTCCCCCTGTAGGAGAATGTTCTCTCTAGCGGTGCTCTGTGTCTCCCCCTGTAGGAGAATGTTCTCTCTAGCGGTGCTCTGTGTCTCCCCCTGTAGGAGAATGTTCTCTCTAACCGTGCTCTGTGTTTCCCCCTGTAGGAGAATGTTCTCTCTAGCGGTGCTCTGTGTCTCCCCCTGTAGGAGAATGTTCTCTCAAGCGGTGCTCTGTGTCTCCCCCTGTAGGAGAATGTTCTCTCAAGCGGTGCTCTGTGTCTCCCCCTGTAGGAGAATGTTCTCTCTAACCGTGCTCTGTGTCTCCCCCTGTAGGAGCATACAGGGCCAAATAGCATTCTGTAAACATTACACTCACAGAAGCTCCAAAAGAATAAAGACTATACAAATGTCATATTATGTATATATACAGTGCTGTAACGATGAACAAATGCTTAAAGCACAAAAGGGAAAATAAACAAGCATAAATATGGGTTGTATTTACAATGGTGTTTGTTCTTCACTGGTTGACCTTTTCCTGTGGCAACAGGTCACAAATCTTTCTGCTGTGATGGCACACTGTGGTATTTTACCCAGTAGATATGGGAGTTTATCAAAATCGGGTTTGTTTTCGATTCTTTGTGGGTCTGTGTAATCTGAGGGAAATATGTTTCTCTAATATGGTCATACATTGGGCAGGATTTTATTATAAAAAAAATGTTTAACCTTTATTTAACCAGGTAAAAGCCAGTTGAGAACAAGTTCTCATTTACAACTGCGACCTGGCCAAGATTAAGCAAAGCAGTGCGACAAAAACAACAACACAGAGTTACACATAAACAAATGTACAGTCAATAACACAATAGAAAAAATCGATGTACAGTGTGTGAAAATGTAGAAGAGTAGGGAGGTAAGGCAATAAAGGCAAAGTAATTACAATTTAGCATTAACACTAGAGTGATAGATGTGCAGATGATGATGTGCAAGTAGAGATACTGGGGTGCAAAAGAGCAAGAGGATAAATAACAATATGGGGATGAGGTAGTTGGGTGTGCTATTCACAGATTGGCTGTGTACAGATACAGTGATCGGTAAGCTGCTCTGACAGCTGATGCTTAAAGTTAGAGAGGGAGATATAAGTCTCCAGCTTCAGTGAGTTTTGCAATTCGTTCCAGTCATTGGCAGCAGAGAACTGGAAGGAAAGGCAGCCAAAGGAAGTGTTGGCTTTGGGGATGACCAGTGAAATATACCGTGCTACGGGTGGGTGTTGCTATAGTGACCAGTGAGCTGAGATAAGGCGGGACTTTACCTAGCAAAGACTTATAGATGACCTGGAGCCAGTGGGTTTGGCGACGAATATCTAGCGAGGGCCAGCCAACGAGAGCATACAGGGCCAAATAGCATTCTGTTTAGGGCCAAATAGCATTCTAGTTTGCTCTGTTATGTTGTTAATTCTTTCCAATGTGTCAAGTAATTATCTGATTTTTTTTTTTCATGATTTGGTTGGGTCTAATTGTGTTGCTGTCCTGGGGCTCTGTG
Source organism: Brachymystax lenok tsinlingensis (assembly GCA_030435695.1). Taxonomy (NCBI): domain Eukaryota; kingdom Metazoa; phylum Chordata; class Actinopteri; order Salmoniformes; family Salmonidae; genus Brachymystax; species Brachymystax lenok. The sequence continues at coordinate 62,931,666 of CM059789.1, forward strand.
GGGTGTGTTTGTGTTTGTGAACAGAGCCTAACGGTGCTCTGTCTCCCCCTGTAGGAGAATGAGAACCTGCGCAGCCGGGTGCAGCAGCTGGAGAGTTCCCTGCAGCAGCGGGCTGATCAGCTGTCTCACCTGGAGCGACAGAGCGAACAAAGCGAGTGGAGGAGAGGAGAGGAGCAGAGGAGAAGAGAGGAGAGAGTGAGGGAGCTCCAGCTAGAGCTGGATAAAGAGAGGACCAAAGAGCCACAGGTCAAGGTAGGGAGGGACAGTCTGCAAAAGACACCTTACTGTATATACAATACCTTCTCATTATTTTATTTAACCTTAATTTAACTAGGCAAGTCAGTTAAGAACAAATTCTTATTTACAATGACGGCCTACCCCGGCCAAACCCTTCCCTAGCCCGAGGACGCCGGGGCAATTGTGCGCCGCCCTATGGGACTCCCGATCACGGCTGGTTGTGATACAGCCCGGGATCGAACCCGGGTCTGTAGTGACGCCTCTAGCACTGCGATACAGTGCCTTAGACTTCTGTGTCACTCTGTCCCGGATTCATTCAAATTAATCTGATAACAGTTTTCTGATTGTTTGGATTGTTGAATAAATGGATTTATATTAAATGAAGTTATAACCTTCATTGGTATTTTCCCGGCCAGATTGTCACTCAAACTGTGGAGGTGGAGTCACCGGCGATGCTGAGGCAGTTGGCTGAGTTCAGAGAGAGGAACGAGCAGCTGTCAGAGAAACTGACCAATCAGAACGAGAAGTGCAGACAACTGGAGGAGCACATCAGGAAGTCAGATGAATTCAGCTGTAACCTGCAACACAAGGTGAGAACCAATGAAAGGTCACCGTATTGGTTTGAACGCCCTCAGAAAAAGGTGAATATGTTCTGTGAAATATTCATGAAGAAATATTACATTCCTGAGAAAAACTGCATTCTACTTCAAAGTTCACAATGATGAGACTTAACATGTAATTATTAACCAGAAGAAGAAACTAAAGTGTATAACCCTAACCTCCAGTTCTATCAAGCTATGCAGGTATTGTCTGCATCCAATATGGCATCCTATTCCCTATGTCACGTACTACTGGGCCCATGTTGGCCGGAGCCCAATGGGCCCTGGTCTAAAGTAGTGCACGAAATAGAGAATAGGGTGCCATTTGGGGCGCATACAATTCATGATCCTCATCATCACATGCTGAATGTGAATGGGACCGCCTCTCCCAGATTGCAGCGTACGAGCGGGAGATCAGTGTACTGCAGGAGGAACTGCTGAAGGAGATAGGTCACCTGGAGGAGAAGAAGGAGGAGGCTGTGAAGGCTGCAGCAACCTGCTCCGTAGAACACTTCCAGAGCCTGCAGGACCAGTTCTTTAGTGAGTCCCATCTAAGACAACTTTCAGAAGCTTCTACAGGCTGTGCCACACAGACATGCTATGATGGACTTGTTGAATCTGGGAGTGCTGTTGATTCGTAGGATATTGTGTTTCGTGCTCATCACATCACTATTAAGCCTCTGTGACAGTCTCTCTTTCTGTGTGTGTGTATGTGTGTGCGTGTGTGCGTGTGTGTCCTATGGCAGACCTGCAGAAGCGTCTGACAGCGCTCCCTCCGACCCTGCGCACCATGAAGACAGACTACGCCAGCCTGAGGAGTCAGGTCCGCAACTTCTCCGACTTCTACGGAGCAGCCATCACCGACGCCAAGAAACAGGTCCCACAAAACACTGCTGCTGGATCAACGAGCGTTGTTTCAAGTCTATTCAAATCAAACTTTATTTCAAGTGCAATTTAAAACCACTAAACAGTAAATCAACCAAACGAAAGAGATAAAAAACAAACAGAAGACAGTAAAGGATATGTGAAGAGAAAACTGTTTAAAATAACAGTAAAGAAATAACATTGATTAAAGGCTGAAAAGGTGTGGTGTGTGTTCACGGTTTATCTCTGCCACGTCTGTGTAGATATCAGCAGCTATGAGTGAGATGTCGGAGGCCAACAAGGACCTCCTGGAGAAGTACAGGAAGGAGGTGGCACTGCGGAGGAAGTACCACGAGCAGCTGGTCGAGCTCAAAGGTATGGTGCAACAACGTCCAGATGAAGGAAAGACGACTGGAGGAGGAGCCTCTTTGTTCTATTGAAAAGGCAATTATATATGAGTCTGTATCATTATTAAAGAAACTGTCATTGTTGCTAGGCAACATCCGTGTGCTGTGCCGTGTGAAGCCGGTTCTGAAGGAGGACCAGCATGAGGAGGGCCAATCGGTGGTGGTAACCACGGACCCCAACAACGAATCAGCTCTCTCCGTGCTGAAAGGGCAGGGCCGCAGCCACAACTTTGAACTGGACCGTGTCTTCCACCCACAGGCTACTCAGGAAGAGGTACTGAGAAACTCAGCCTCCATTACGAGACACAGTGCGTCACTTCTCCATCTATTTACATGAGTGGACGCCATGATGGCTCAGGGGTGGTATTTCAGTTTCTGTGGTGTGACTCAAAAACAGCGGTGACTGTGAACGATACACACTCGCTAATCTTTGGCTTTCTATTGTGTCTAAGGTCTTCCAGGAGATCGAGCCCCTTGTGACATCCTGTATAGATGGATATCACGTCTGCATCTTTGCCTATGGGCAGACTGGCTCTGGGAAGACCTACACCATGGAGGTATGTTGTAGCACTGCATACAAATGTGTAATGTATGGTTTATAAATGTGTTGTTAAGTCCTTAGCCTTCATATAAAGTGTTACCACAGATTGTAATGAGAAATAAGGCTGAATATTTGATTGAAATTGACTCGCTGTATCAAAATCTCCAATCTTTGCTGTCGTCAGGGCAGCACAGAGAACCCAGGCATCAACCAGCGTGCTCTGAAACACCTGTTTAGTGAGATAGAGGACAGGAAGGACATGTGGACGTACACCGTGACTGTCAGCTCTGTGGAGATCTACAACGAGGTGCTCAGGTACCGTCCCAGCTGCTTTCCTTCCCTCTCAATGGCTGGCAGAAAAATATCCCAGCATTTAGAAGTGTTTTATTATTCTTTATTCAAATCCTCTGTTTTATATTTGTGCTACTATATTGTTTTATAGTAGTAAATGAGGCCTAGGAGTTAAATATATGAAAAGAGCTTTAAGTTAGTATTAGTGTTATGATAAACTGAAAATAAAGCTACTTTCTAACTTCCTGTTCCTGTCCCCAGAGATCTGCTGAGTAAGGATGGAGAGAAGCTGGACATTAAGATCAACCCAGACGGGACAGGACAGCTGCACGTCCCTGGACTCAGGGTCATAGAGGTCAAGAGCTTCCAACACATCAAGAAAGTGAGGAGACTCACATTTATTTTTCTTAGGGTGAAAGTCTTGATAACTTTCAGAGTCCTGGTAAGATTCAGAGTCCTGGTAAGATTCAGAGTCCTGGTAACTTTCAGAGTCCTGGTAACATTCAGAGTCCTGGTAACATTCAGAGTCCTGGTAACTTTCCCCAAATTCCAGGGATTTCCTGCTTATTCCCTGCTGATTGGTAGAATCTTCCAACCATTATTTATGGAAAACCTGGGAATTTTTGGAGAGTTACCGGAATTTTGCAACAGTACACTTTCAGTGAGACTGATTTCTTCAACTATATTAATAGATCATTTCCTTGACTTTTCGACCTAGAATTTAATAATAATTTAATATACTGTATATGCCATTTAACAGACGCATTTATCCTAAGCAACTTACAGTCATCCGGCATACATTGTACATATGGGTGGCCCAGGGAATAGAACCCACAATCCTGGCGTTACAAGAGCCATGCTCTACCTACTGAGCCATACATCTCCATTAGAACCCTGATGGTTCATTTACTGTAATGGGAAAGTGTATACAATCATATGAATGTATGTCACATACAGGTTTCCTATAATTCTATATCACATTTCCATAAAATCTGTCACTTTTCCTGTGTAGCTTTTGGCGCAGGCACGTCGTAACAGGATCACCTTCGGGACCCAGATGAACCAGCACAGCTCTCGTTCCCATGCCCTCCTCATGACCACTGTGGTGGGGATTGACCTGGCCAGCGGGGCCAAGACCACAGGTACGTCACACCTTAGAGACTGGACACACAGTGCCAACTAACCGTTAGAAGCAGCATGTGGCTGTCCTATTGCATGGGATCGGAACAACGGCTGTTACTTTCTGTTCATTTCCTCGTGATTCTACATCCTGAATCACCACCGTTCACTGACACCCGCTGCTTTTCACCGTTCGTCGGCAAGCTGTGTTTTGTCCGGGGTGCACTTCTCATTTGGCAAGTCGGCCGGTTCTAAATACTGACATGATTCAAGGGACCAGAAAATGTAAACGGGTGATTTTTTTGTGACATCTGAAGGCAAGTTGAACCTGGTGGACCTGGCTGGCTCTGAGAGGGTCTGGAAGTCAGGAGCAGAGGGAGAGAGGCTGAAGGAGGCCCAGAACATCAACCGCTCCCTGCTGGCTCTGGGGGACGTCATCCAGGCTCTGAGGGGGAAGGAGAAACACATCCCCTTCAGAAACAGTCGCCTCACATACCTGCTGCAGGACTCACTGGGCAAGGGCAACAAGACGGCCATGGTGGTGCAGGTAGGGACTCACGACAGTACAGTACGTCTGATACACACAGATTATAATGTCTGTATATCTATATGTATACTCATAGGGCTGGCTTCCCGGACATTAAGCCTTGTCCTGGACTAAAAAGCATTCTGAATGGAGAAGTCCATACTGTATTTAGCCTACACATTACAAGACAACTAGGCTATGGTGGTGCAGTCAGGTATACACAACATACAGTACATCAAATATACTGATTATACTGTCATATCTGTCAGGACGTGTCTTCTCTCTGACCCTCTGGTCCTCCTCCAGGTGTCTGCTCTGGAGAGTAACGTGGGAGAGACCATGTGTTCTCTGAAGTTTGCTGAGAGGGTTTGTAAGGTGGAGCTGGGGCCTGCAGCCAGGAAGATACAGAGAGGAGGGGGAAGCCATCATTGTGACTAGAACTCCACTTCCTGAAATCATCCAACTTCCTGTTCCCATGGACAACCAGGACTCCAGGGACTCAACAGACACGCAGCCAACCAAATACATCAACAAGCAATAACAACAACAAACAACCCCCTCTCCCCAGTTAGCCAGTCTGTCTATCAGTCTGTCTGTCAGCCAGCCAGTCAGTCAGCCAGTCGATCAGTCTGTTTATCAGTCAGCCAGTCAGTCAGCCAGTTAGTCAGCCAGTCTATCATTCTGTCTGTCAGCCTGCCAGCGAGTCAGCCAGTCAGTCAATCTATCAGTCTGTTTATCAGTCAGCCAGTCAGTCAGCCAGTCTGTTTATCAGTCAGTCAGTATAAAAGCTACCAGGTGTGTATTCAGTGAGATTAAATATTGAGAATATTGCAGATGCTCTAGTCTACTGATCATAATGTATGTTCATGTCATGCACAGGAGGTTGGTGGTACCTTAATTGGGGAGGACACATGGTTTCCATGGTTTCCAGGTGTTTGATGCCTTTCCATTCGCTCCGTTGGAATGGCATCCTCCACTGATGGTCTGTTGAACGTTCTGTAACGTTACATCCTCCTGAACAGACCCCAGCTGTAACGTTACATCCTCCTGAACAGACCCCAGCTGTAACGTTACATCCTCCTGAACAGACCCCAGCTGTAATGTTACATCCTCCTGAACAGACCCCAGCTGTAACGTTACATCCTCCTGAACAGACCCCAGCTGTAACGTTACATCCTCCTGAACAGACCCCAGCTGTAACGTTACATCCTCCTGAACAGACCCCAGCTGTAACGTTACATCCTCCTGAACAGACCCCAGCTGTAACGTTACATCCTCCTGAACAGACCCCAGCTGTAACGTTACATCCTCCTGAACAGACCCCAGCTGTAACGTTACATCCTCCTGAACAGACCCCAGCTGTAACGTTACATCCTCCTGAACAGACCCCAGCTGTAACGTTACATCCTCCTGAACAGACCCCAGCTGTAACGTTACATCCTCCTGAACAGACCCCAGCTGTAATGTTACATCCTCCTGAACAGACCCCAGCTGTAACGTTACATCCTCCTGAACAGACCCCAGCTGTAACGTTACATCCTCCTGAACAGACCCCAGCTGTAACGTTACATCCTCCTGAACAGACCCCAGCTGTAACGTTACATCCTCCTGAACAGACCCCAGCTGTAACGTTACATCCTCCTGAACAGACCCCAGCTGTAACGTTACATCCTCCTGAACAGACCCCAGCTGTAACGTTACATCCTCCTGAACAGACTCCAGCTGTAACGTTACATCCTCCTGAACAGACCCCAGCTGAGTCTAAATCTATCCTGATAAAGAAGATACTATGACTTGAGGTCTCCGTGACAATGTCATCAGGATAACAGATAAGAGTGAAGGGATAAGAAGGCTCTACTGTCTCCTGTCTCCTGCTGTTCAGATAAGAAGTCTCTACTGTCTCCTGTCTGCTGCTGTTCAGATAAGAAGTCTCTACTGTCTCCTGTCTGCTGCTGTTCAGATAAGAAGGCTCTACTGTCTCCTGTCTGCTGCTGTTCAGATAAGAAGTCTCTACTGTCTCCTGTCTGCTGCTGTTTGGATAAGAAGTCTCTACTGTCTCCTGTCTGCTCCTGTTTGGATAAGAAGTCTCTACTGTCTCCTGTCTGCTGCTGTTCAGATAAGAAGGCTCTACTGTCTCCTGTCTGCTGCTGTTCAGATAAGAAGTCTCTACTGTCTCCTGTCTGCTGCTGTTTGGATAAGAAGTATCTACTGTCTCCTGTCTGCTCCTGTTTGGATAAGAAGTCTCTACTGTCTCCTGTCTGCTGCTGTTCAGATAAGTAGTCTCTACTGTCTCCTGTCTGCTGCTGTTTGGATAAGAAGTCTCTACTGTCTCCTGTTGTTCAGATAAGAAGGCTATACTGTCTCCTGTCTGCTGCTGTTCAGAAAAGGCTCTACTGTCTCCTGTCTGCTGCTGTTCAGATAAGAAGTCTCTACTGTCTCCTGCTGTTCAGATAAGAAGTCTCTACTGTCTCCTGTCTGCTGCTGTTCAGATAAGAAGTCTCTACTGTCTCCTGCTGTTCAGATAAGAAGTCTCTACTGTCTCCTGTCTGCTGCTGTTCAGATAAGAAGTCTCTACTGTCTCCTGTCTGCTGCTGTGCAGATAAGAAGTCTCTACTGTCTCCTGCTGTGCAGATAAGTCTCTACTGTCTCCTGTCTGCTGCTGTTCAGATAAGAAGTCTCTACTGTCTCCTGTCTGCTGCTGTGCAGATAAGAAGTCTCTACTGTCTCCTGTCTGCTGCTGTGCAGATAAGAAGTCTCTACTGGCTCCTGTCTGCTGCTGTTCAGAAAAGAAGTCTCTCCTGTCTGCTGCTGTGCAGATAAGAAGTCTCTACTGTCTCCTGCTGTTCAGATAAGAAGTCTCTACTGTCTCCTGTCTGCTGCTGTGCAGATAAGAAGTCTCTACTGTCTCCTGTCTGCTGCTGTGCAGATAAGAAGTCTCTACTGGCTCCTGTCTGCTGCTGTTCAGAAAAGAAGTCTCTACTGTCTCCTGCTGTGCAGATAAGAAGTCTCTACTGTCTCCTGTCTGCTGCTGTTCAGAAAAGGCTCTACTGTCTCCTGTCTGCTGCTGTTCAGATAAGAAGTCTCTACTGTCTCCTGTCTGCTGCTGTTCAGATAAGAAGTCTCTACTGTCTCCTGCTGTTCAGATAAGAAGTCTCTACTGTCTCCTGTCTGCTGCTGTTCAGATAAGAAGTCTCTACTGTCTCCTGTCTGCTGCTGTGCAGATAAGAAGTCTCTACTGTCTCCTGTCTGCTGCTGTGCAGATAAGAAGTCTCTACTGGCTCCTGTCTGCTGCTGTTCAGAAAGGAAGTCTCTACTGTCTCCTGCTGTGCAGATAAGAAGTCTCTACTGTCTCCTGTCTGCTGCTGTTCAGATAAGAAGTCTCTACTGTCTCCTGTCTGCTGCTGTTCAGATAAGACCCGTGTCATCAGCATGATGCACCAACCAGTATGACATCATCATCAACAACACACTAACCCGAATGCCAAGACAACCTCTACCTTTGAAACATCCTACTAGAACCACAACTAAACAACAAATGCTATTTCCTTTGACTGAACTGCCAGGAGTTCTTCATCAGGGGTTGTATGTTTTAAGCATCTCAGAATAGGAGTGCTGGTCTAGGTACTGTAATCTTATTCATTATGACCTGAGGCAAAACTGATCCTAGATCAGCACTTCTACTCAGAGACATTTTGGGAAAACAGGCCTTGAATGCGATTTCCACCATCACAATGCTTAGAGATGCTGCATCATAATCAGATATGTTCTCCAAGAGAGGAGTGTCACAGTAGACACATTTGTGCTGTTCTATTCTTGCAGTATTAATTACCAAGCTATATCTTCTATATAATAACACAAGCTTCTTTGATTCCAATAGACTCTGGTCCAGAGTGTTAGTGCAGCTACCTTCAGGTAGTCTCAGCATCAGTGTTAGTGCAGCATGCTGAAGTCTCAGCAGGTGGCATGTAAACTCCATGGACCAGAGTGAAGGCTATACCTACTTTCAATGACGACCTCTATCAACAAAATGTGTAATTATTGTCATGTTGGAAAAAGCGGTTTGTGAGTGTTATCGTCTCTCTCTCATACGGCCTAATTCACTGGCTTTCAGTGAAGTGAGGAATTACCTCCCTGCGTCCCAAATGGCACCCTGTTCCCTATATAGTACCCTACTTCTAACCAGGACCCTATGGGCCCAGGGGTGCTATTTGGGACGCAGATCGAGAGTGAAGTAGGCAGCTAGCCCTGTGTGACAATATGATAAATCACAAAGCGCTGTTATAATTAAATGTGCAATACAGATGTAGGATCTTAGATCACCCTGTTGCAGGAAACTTTAAACTTGTCAGGTATTTGTCATTTACAACTTGATTTTCCATTATGAGCAATGTAAATCAACCCTTACAAAAATGTCCATTAATTGTAATCCACATCTCCTGTTGCTCCGGGATTATTTTCCTGCTGTAGCAACCAGGCTCAAATGAAGATCCTACATCTGTAGCCTCCTCTGATAGAGAAACATTGGTCTGTCTGGGGGACTGGTGGGGAGCACTTTGTGAAATAAATAGTTTTGCGCTTTTCAGGCCAATTTAGGTGCTTTAGATGTATAATTAGTGAAATATCATTATACCAAAAATTGTCTTTGTTCATTGTAATCTGTTTTCCATCTTAGTTGAACCCGACGGTCAACTGTTGGGTTAATAGTAACTTTTAATTCAACTGAGTAGAAATACATTTCCTGTTGCGGTAACTTATTATACAAGTGGATTAGGGTCACTTTACAATCTGATTGGTTAAGGATCAGTTTTCAGCTGATTTTCCAAATAAATCAGACATTTTTAAATGTGGAGGAACTCATTCTGTGTTGTCTATTGTACATAATATTCAGTCTCAAAGGAAAAGGTCACAAGTCACAAATTTTGGGAAAATCCAAATCATTTTACTGGAAAAATATCATTAAAAAGACACGTGTATAACAGACAATCCTTACAACAGCTGTATACAATATAACAGTCCCCAATGATCCTCTAGCTAGCACTACATTGACACAGTCTGGTTGGATTTTCACACAGGGTTTGCATCCCAAATGGCACTCTATTCCCTATCTAGCACACTACTTGTCAAAAGTAGTGCACTATATAGGGAATAGGGTGTCATTTGTGACGCGTACTAGGACTAGAGTTCAGAAGTCATCAAGGTGAGATATCTAACTGGCATATTCACACTCCCCAGTAGCTTTAACAGCTACTGAAACCAAAAGTATCTGATTCTCAACAACAAACATTCAGCTGTACAGAACAGGAACAGACACATTGGTAGGGTCGGATCCAGGATCGCGCAGTGTCTCTCTGGATTAAGGGGTCAGTCCGAGTCCCCCTCTGCTGTGACCCCTATGGCTCCCACAGCTCCAGCCAGCTCCTCCTCGCTGCCTTTCAGACGATCCCCTGGACACACACACACACACACACACACACACACACACACACACACACACAGAGGAACACACCCCCCCCCACACACACACACACACCCCAATACTTCAGAAAAGGGTCTTGCACAAAATACAAATGATCTAATATTGGTGTAGAGGAGACACCTGTAGTGCCAAAGCTGCTGTCACCATGTATTCTTCATCGTCTTCAGCTCCTACCGTGTTTTATAATTTCACAACAGAACACACGGAATGGCCCATTTTAGTTTTACAGCCACTCCAGACTGAATCTATCCCTTGGTGCTTTCTGATGGAATATGTGGGCCAAAGCCAGATCTATTCTGAGAATGTAGATCATAAGGAGGAGAAGAGGAATCACATCAATTATGTCAAGTGGCGTCAAGCCTCCCTGGACTCTGGAATCCACAGAGCAAATAGTCTGATACAGTCAGTAGCTCCATGTTCAGCCCAGTCATATATAGTCTGATACAGTCAGTAGTTCCATGTTCAGCCCTGTCATATATAGTCTGATACAGTCAGTAGTTCCATGTTCAGCCCAGTCATATATAGTCTGATACAGTCAGTAGTTCCATGTTCAGCCCAGTCATATATAGTCTGATACAGTCAGTAGTTCCATGTTCAGCCCAGTCATATATAGTCTGATACAGTCAGTAGTTCCATGTTCAGCCCAGTCATATATAGTCTGATACAGTCAGTAGCTTCATGTTCAGCCCAGTCATATATAGTCTGATACAGTCAGTAGCTTCATGTTCAGCCCAGTCATATATAGTCGGATACAGTCAGTAGTTCCATGTTCAGCCCAGTCATATATAGTCTGATACAGTCAGTAGCTCCATGTTCAGCCCAGTCATATATAGTCTGATACAGTCAGTAGTTCCATGTTCAGCCCAGTCATATATAGTCTGATACAGTCAGTAGCTTCATGTTCAGCCCAGTCATATATAGTCTGATACAGTCAGTAGTTCCATGTTCAGCCCAGTCATATATAGTCTGATACAGTCAGTAGCTTCATGTTCAGCCCAGTCATATATAGTCTGATACAGTCAGTAGCTCCATGTTCAGCCCAGTCATATATAGTCTGATACAGTCAGTAGCTCCATGTTCAGCCCAGTCGTATATAGTCTGATACAGTCAGTAGCTTCATGTTCAGCCCAGTCGTATATAGTCTGATACAGTCAGTAGTTCCATGTTCAGCCCAGTCGTATATAGTCTGATACAGTCAGTAGTTCCATGTTCAGCCCAGTCATATATAGTCTGATACAGTCAGTAGCTCCATGTTCAGCCCTGTCATATATAGTCTGATACAGTCAGTAGTTCCATGTTCAGCCCAGTCATATATAGTCGGATACAGTCAGTAGTTCCATGTTCAGCCCAGTCATATATAGTCTGATACAGTCAGTAGTTCCATGTTCAGCCCAGTCATATATAGTCGGATACAGTCAGTAGCTCCATGTTCAGCCCAGACATATATAGTCTGATACAGTCAGTAGCTCCATGTTCAGCCCAGTCATATATAGTCTGATACAGTCAGTAGCTTCATGTTCAGCCCAGTCATATATAGTCTGATACAGTCAGTAGTTCCATGTTCAGCCCAGTCATATATAGTCTGATACAGTCAGTAGCTCCATGTTCAGCCCAGTCGTATACAGTCCCAGCACATTCACTGTATTGAATACAATAACAAATACTCACGGATAAGTTCAGCGATGGCCTTCTGTGTTCTCCTCTCAAGCTTCTCCAGCTTCTTCGCCACGTCTCGCTTCAAATCCCTCCAATCAGAAACAGGACATTAGACCACAACAAGGCATAGGGAAATTACCCACTAATTATACTTATACTATGAAGTATAGCGTCTTAGTCAAAATGTCTTACCAATCAGGTTTCCTGGGGGCTAGGTTGGCCAAATCCTATGGAGGAAATATGATCACACGTATTTAAAATGGTGGAAACTTAACATGAAAACGAATCAAACAGTAGGCTATCTACTAACTTATCATCACAGAGAGCTTGGGATATGTGAACTATTTAAAGATCACTACTTACCACTTCTTCAATGACTGACTCTGGTTTAGCTGCATCTAGCTGGTCCTTCACTTTCTCCTCCACTGGAATAACACAAAGCATGCCTCATGTACAGCTGCATCCTTTAATAGTTACAGTACCAGTCAAAAGTTTAGACACCTACTCATTCAAGGGTTTTTCTTTATTTTGACTATTTTCTACATTGTAGAATAATAGTGAAGACATCAAAACTATGGAATCATGTAGTAACCAAAAAGTGTTAAACAAATCAAAATATGTTTGAGATTCTTCGAAGTAGCCACCCTTTGCCTTGATGACAGCTTTGCACACTTGGCATTCTCTCAACCAGCTTCATGAAGTAGTCACCTGGAATGCATTTCAATTAACAAGTGTGCCTTGTTAAAAGTTTAATTTGTGGAATAAAAATAAAGAAAAATATGTAGGTGTGTCCAAACTTTTGATTGGTACTGTATGTAGTCAACATCAGCACAGCAGTGCCTTCCCCAAGCTATTCTCTGGAGGTAACTCCTCATCACTTAGATGTCTCACCTGAAGCAGGTTTGGCCTTGGGCACCTGTCTCTCCTTCAGCTCTTCATCCTCTGGGGTGTAGTTCCTCAGCTTCAGCTCTCTACTCAACACAAACACTGGCTTTAGTGCTGTGCATTGGTTTATACCCATAAGCTATACTATAAGCAGGTGTGTGTGTGAGCGAGAGAGTGAGTGAGTGAGAGAGAGTATGGTAAAGCACCAGGTGGTGGCAGTGTAGCCAAATGTATTAGGTCCTACTCCAGAGCCAGCTGGGGGACCTGGGGAGAGAAGGCAGTCTACAGGTTTAAACCAAACACAGCTGCACAGTTTGTCGTCTCTGGAGGTTACTATACCAGTCCAGGGAATAAGGCCTCCCTTTATTCTGTTGAACACATCTCATTAGCATGATCCATCTGCTCAATGGGTTAGCCTGTCTCCAGGCCATAGATAGCAGCTGAGGAGAGAGAGCTGCTATCCCACATGCTACCATAGATTGTCATCTATCACCAAGGCCCCTCTTGGTGGAATTCTTAGCAAGCTTGGATGACATCTGTGTTGGGTAGACAGATTGAGGCCAAAGACAGGAGAAACCCCAACCTTCAACGGATGCATCCTAAATCACCATATTCTCTATATAGGGCCCTGGTCAAGACTAGTGCACTATTTAGGGAATAGTGTACCATTGGGAACACAGCCTAAGAACATGACTTTGAATAGGGATTCCTCCTGAGGGAGTGAACAGTGATCTGAGCATGGATCAGTGTTGAAAGGGAAAGGGGGATACCTAGTCAGTTGTACAACTGAATGCCTTCAACTGAAATGTGTCTTCCGCATTTAACCCAACCCCTCTGAATCAGAGAGGTGCAGGGGGATGCCTTAAAATCGACATACACGTCTTCGGCGCCCGGGGAACAGTGGGTTAACTGCCTTGCTCAGGGGCAGAAAGACAGATTTTTACCTTATCAGCTCAGGGATTCAATCCATACTGGCACAAAGCTCTAACCAATAGTTAAGATTTAGGCTATAAGGTAGCTGGAGAAGACAGCAGAGGGCCTGTTGGGGGAGAGATCTGGGTGTTGAGATGTAGGCTATAAGGTAGCTGGAGGAGACAGCAGAGGGCCTGTTGGGGATGGATCTGGGTGTTGAGATGTAGGCTATAAGGTAGCTGGAGGAGACAGCAGAGGGCCTGTTGGGGATGGATCTGGGTGTTGAGATGTAGGCTATAAGGTAGCTGGAGGAGACTGCAGAGAGCATGTTGGGGATGAGGCATCTATCAGAGCTAGCCGTCAACCAACAGGCAGGTCAATACTTGTAATACCAGACTGGAATGCAGTCCTACTCTGGTCTACCACAGCTCAAAGCAGTCAGCTCAGAGCTACAGTGCATTTGAAAAGTATTCAGACCCCTTGACCTTTTCCACATTTTGTTACGTTACAGCTTTGTTCTAAAAATGATTAAAAAATTGTTTCCCCTCTAAATACCCCATAATGACAAAGTGAAAACAAGTTCGCAAATTTATCAAGAATAAAAAACAGAAATACGTTATTTATGTAAGTATTCAGAACCTTTGCTATTAAACTCGAAATTGAGCTCAGGTGCATCCTGTTTCCATTGATCATTCTTGAGATGTTTCTACAACTTGACTGGAGTCCACCTGTGGTAAATTTAATTGGATTGGACATGATTTGGAAAGGAACATACCTGTCTATATGAGGTCCCACAGTTGACAGTGCACGTCAGAGCATAAACCAAGCAATGAGGTCGAAGGAATTGTCCGTAGAGCTACGTGACAGGATTGTGTCGAGGCACAGATCTGGGGAAGGGTACCAAAACACTTCTGCAGCATTGAAGGTCCCCAAGAACACAGTGACCTCCATGATTCTTAAATGGAAGAAGTTTGGAACCACCAAGACTCCTTCTAGAGCTGGCTGCCCGGCCAAACTAAGAAATCAGGGGGGAGAAGGGCCTTGGTCAGGGAGGTGAAGGGCCTTGGTCAGGGAGGTGACCAAGAGCCCGATGGTCACTCTGACAGAGCTCCAGAGTTCCTCTGTGGAGATGGGAGAACCTTCCAGAAGGACATCCATCTCTGCAGCACTCCACCAATCAGGCCTTTATGGTAGACTGGCCAGACGGAAGCCACTCCTTAGTAAAAGGCACATGACAGCCTGCTTGGAGTTTGCCAAAAGGCACCTAAAGGACTCTCAGATCATGAGAAACAAGATTCTCTGGTCTGATGAAATCAAGATTGAACTCTTTGGCCTGAATGCCAAGCGTCACTTCTGGAGGAAACCTGGCACCATCCCTACGGTGAAGCATGGTGGTGGCAGCATCAGGCTGTGGGGATGTTTATCAGCGGCAGGGACTGGGAGACTAGTCAGGAACAAGGGAAAGATGAACGGAGCAAATTACAGAGAGATTCTTGATGAAAACCTGCTCCAGAGTGCTCAGGACCTCAGACTGGGGTGAAGGTTCCCCTTCCAACAGGACAACAACAGGAGTCTCTGAATGTCCTTGAGTGGCCCAGCCAGAGCCCAGACTTGAATTTGATCAAACATCTCTGGAGAGACCTGAAAATAGCTGTGCAGCGACGCTCCCCATCCAACCTGACAGAGCTTGATAGGATCTGCAGAGAAGAATGGGAGAAACTCCACAAATACAGATGTGCCAAGCTTGTAGTCATATTCATGAAGACTTGAGGCTGTAATCGCTGCCAAAGGTGCTTCAACAAAGTACTGAGTAAAGGGTCTGAATACTTATGTAAATATGATATGTTTTTTCTTTTTAATAAACTTACCAAATTTCTACAAATCTGTTTTTCCTTGTCATTATGGGTTATTGTGTGTAGATAAGGATACTTTTTTTTATACCAATTTAAGAAAAAGGCTGTAAAATAATAAAATGTGGAAAAAGTCAAGGGGTCTGAATACTTTCCGAATGCCCTGTACTAGAGGTCGACCGATTAATCGGCATGGCCGATTAATTATGGCCGATTTCAAGTTTTCATAAATCGGTAATCTGCCTTTTTGGACACCGATCACGGCCGATTACATTGCAATCCACGAGGAAACTGTGTGGTAGGCTGACCAACTGTTACGCGAGTGCAGCGTCAAAAGGACCTTGTGGCTGCAAGGAGCCAAGGTAAGTTGCTAGCTAGCACTAAACTTATATTATTCAAAAAACAATCTTCACATAATCACTAGTTAACGACACATGGTTGATGATATTACATGGTTGATGATATTACTAGGTTAACTAGCTTGTTCTGCGTTGCATATAATCAATGCACTGCCTGTTAATTTATCGAATCACAGCCTACTTCAACTTCGCCAAACGGGTGATTTAAAACTTCTTAGGGATCGGATCCCGTTAGCGGGCTCGTTTTCAGACCAAACAAAGCGCGGCAAATTCAAAATAAGAATTCGTAATATTTAACATTCATCAATATACAAGTGTTGCATAGTCATCAAAAGCTCTGCTTCTTGGCAATATCACAGCGTTGTCAGATTTCAAAAAGGATTTAAGGCAAAAGCACAACATTTGATTGTTTGAGGATAGCATCTCTAATATTTCTGCATTAGCATAAATTCATAAACCAGCGCGGTTCACACAAAACCCATATCACAGCGAAAACAAATCCCTTACCTTTCGAAGAACTTCTGCTGAGGTCTTCCCAAGTGTCCAACGAAGACATCCAATGGTTCTTTTGTTAGAAAAAGCCATTTATTATATCCATAAATCTCTGTTTGGTTGGCGCGTTATGATCATAAAATCCACCGTTGAGTCGAATTATACCTATAAACTTTCTACAAACAAATCAAACATCATTTTTTATGTATCCTTAGGTATCCTTTTGTGTATATTTGCTGTAATATTTCAACCAGACGATAACGTGAACGATAGGAAAGAAAAATAATGTGGTGCGCGTTCACAATCTCACGTGAGTCAAACCTTGTTTACAAAAGTGGTCCCCTGACTACTTCCTCTTCCTATCTGTTTTGCTTACTCCTAGAACTCCCAGTCTTTGTATAGAGACTGTTGACATATAGTGGAAGCCATAGGTACTGCAGTCTCAGTCCTAGGTAAAATACAAATGAATAGGCACAATGGAGATGGTCATTTACAAAAAAAACTGCAAATCCGGATGAATTTTCCTCGGGTTTTCGCCTGCTATATCAGTTCTGTTATACTCACATACATTATTTTAACACTCTTAGAAACTTCAGAGTGTTTCCTATCCAATAGTACTAATTATGTGCATATCCTATTTTCTGGGCCTGAGTGGCAGGATTTTACTTTGGGCACGTCAGACAGGCGAAAATTCGGAAAATGGGACCCTAGCCCTAAGGAGTTAACAAAAGTGCATTGTCGAAAAAAGCACTCTTTGCACAAATGTACCTAACCATAAACATCAATGCCTTTCTTAAAATCAATACACAGAAGTATATATTTTTAAACCCGCATATTTTGTTAAGAAATTCATGTTAGCAGGCAATATTAACAAGGGAAATTGTATCACTTCTCTTGCCTTCAGTGCAAGCAGAGTCAGGGTATATGCAACAGTTTGGGCTGCCTGGCTCGTTGCGAACTGTGAACTAATTTGCCCGGATTTTACATAATTATGATATAACATTGAAGGTTGTGCAATGTAACAGCAATATTTAGACTTCGGGTTGCCACCCGTTCGATAAAATATGGAATGGTTCCGTATTTCACTGAAAGAATAAACTTTTGTTTTAAAAATTATAGTTTCCGGATTTGACCATGTTAATGACCAAAGGCTCGTATTTCTGTGTTTATTATATTATAATTAAGTCTATGATTTGATATTTGACAGAGCAGTCTGAGCGGCGGTAGGCAGCAGCAGGCTTGTAAACAAGAAATCAGCCTTCAAGCCTATCAACTCCTGAGATTAGGCTGGCAATACTAAAGTGCCTATAAGAACATCCAATAGGCAAAGGTATATGAAATACAAATAGTATAGAGATAAATAGTCCTATAATAACTAACTACAACCTAAAACTTCTTAACTGGGAATATTGAAGAACTGGAATATTGAACCACCAGCTTTCATATGTTCTCATGTTCTGAGCAAGGAACTTAAACGTTATTTTTTTTAAATACAAAAATAAATGTAAAAAAAAAGAAAGAAAAAAAGAAGCAGATTAATCGGTATCTGCTTTTTTGGTCCTCCAATAATCGGTATTGAAAAATCATAATCGGTCGACCTCTACACTGTACTTTCCATGGACCTACAGTAGTGTAGCAGTAACCTACAGGTTGGCCTTGGCTGTCAGAAAATGGAACTGTTCATAATCGATCAGGCTACATGAAAGCAACAGGAAGACTGAGGACAACCACGTTTGCTGCATCACAACCATCTTGGCCTTTGATACCGCTGTTCTGCAATCTGAGCTCCCATGCAATTTTAATAACTACATGGCTGGTCACAAGATGTTGCTCTCTGAAGAATAACAGAGGGGTGGACATTTTTTTCCCCAAGTAGCAAAGTGTTTGTAACCAGCGTCCATACCACGGCCAGTACTGCTCCACTCTTTTCAAAAGTACTTCCTGAGTTTGACCCACAAAACAAACACACAACCCCAGGCTGCATCCCACACGGCACCCATAGGCTCTTTTCAAAAGCAGTGCACTAAATAGGGGATAGTGTGCCATTTGGAATGCAGAAGAGGGATTTGCAATGGCCAGCCTGTGAATGCACTGCCAGCCCAGTGCTGCCTGGACTATCATTAAACATAAACAATGGAAAAAACTGTCTGTGGTGTAGGAGGGAGGAAGAGATGGCTTCTCTTGTTCCTGCAGCTGAAACAGAGCCCAGTCAGCTGTAGGATATTTGTGCAGCTATTGTTTAACACATCGCCCTGCTCCAACCCAGAGTAAACACTGAACACAGGACACCTGACTGGGAGGATGAGGTGCATTGTGAGACCTTGGTCTAATTCACTATAGGAACCCATCTGGAACACAAAATGACAAACTACCTGAGGGACTACCTGAACTTGTCCAATATGAAATGCTTGTTTTTGTTTTCCGTACTAATGAAAAGGAGAAACTAACCGGTGTCGCTCCTCTTCTGCTTCCTCCTCGGCCCGGTCCCTCTTCCTGTCTGGCTCCCCGTCCTCTCCATCTCTCACCTGTCAGGAGACAAACACTGGCTTACCGAGGAGACAAACACTGGCTTACCGAGGAGACAAACACTGGCTTACCGAGGAGACAAACACTGGGTTACCGAGGAGACAAACACTGGGTTACCGAGGAGACAAACACTGGGTTACCGAGGAGACAAACACTGGGTTACCGAGGAGACAAACACTGGGTTACCGAGGAGACAAACACTGGGTTACCGAGGAGACAAACACTGGGTTACCGAGGAGACAAACACTGGGTTACTGAGGAGACAACCACTGGGTTACTGAGGAGACAACCACTGGGTTACAGTGTGCATTTAGCAGCGCCATAACAGCACTACTCCCTTCACAGAACAGAGCAAACTGGCTCTAACCAGAATAGAAAGAGTGTGAGGCCCCGGTGCACAACTGAGCAAGAGGACAAGTACATTAGTGTCTAGTTTGAGAAACAGACGCCTCACAAGTCCTCAACTGGCAGCTTCATTAAATAGTACCCGCAAAACACCAGTCTCAACGTCAACAGTGAAGAGGCGACTCTGGGATGCTGGCCATCTAGGCAGAGTTGCAAAGAAAAAGCCATATCTCAGACTGGCCAATAAAAATAAAAGATTAAGATGGGCAAAGAACAGACACTGGAGAGGAAGATTGGAAAAAAGTGGTGCTTGACGCCATCTGTCAAGCATGGTGGAGGCAATGTGATGGTCTGGGGGTGTTTTGGTGGTGGTAAAGTGGGAGATTTGTACAGGGTGAAAGGGATCTTGAAGAAGGAAGGCTATCACTCCATTTTGCAACGCCATGCCATACCCTGTGGATGGAGCTTAATTGGAGCCAATTCCCTCCTACAACAGGACAATGACCCAAAGCACAGCTCCAAACTGCAATAACTATTTAGGGAAGAAGCAGTCAGCTGGTATTTTGTCTATAATGGAGTGGCCAGCACTGTCGCCGGATCTCAACCCTATTGAGCTGTTGTGGGAGCAGCTTGACTGTAGGGTACGTAAGAAATGCCAATCCAACTTGTGGGATGTGCTTCAGGAAGTATGGGGGTGAACTCTCTTCATATTACCTCAACAAATTGACAACTAGAATGCCAAAGGTCTGCAAGGCTGTAATTGCTGCACATGGAGGATTCTTTGACGAAAGCAAAGTTTGAAGGACACAATAATTATTTCAATTAAAAATCATTATTTATAACCTTGTCAACATCTTGACTATTTCCTATTCATTTTTCAACTAATTTCATGTTCGTTTTCATGGAAAACAAGGATATTTCTAAGTGACCCCAAACTTTTGTATGTATGTATGTATGTATGTATGTATGCATGTATGTATATATATTTTAATAAGATAATCTTTGAGAACTAACAACCATCAAAAAAAGCAGTCAGGGAGAATCTAAAATTCCCCAAACGGCTGGTCCCCCCATTGACTTTGTTTTAATGTTTGAGTCACTACTCCCCCGTCCCCACTAGACAGTAAGCAATAAGTCGCTACTCCCCCGTCCCCACTAGACAGTAAGCAATAAGTCGCTACTCCCCCGTCCCCACTAGACAGTAAGCAATAAGTCGCTACTCCCCCGTCCCCACTAGACAGTAAGCAATAAGTCACTACTCCCCCGTCCCCACTAGACAGTAAGCAATAAGTCACTACTCCCCCGTCCCCACTAGACAGTAAGCAATAAGTCGCTACTCCCCGTCCCCACTAGACAGTAAGCAATAAGTCACTACTCCCCGTCCCCACTAGACAGTAAGCAATAAGTCACTACTCCCCGTCCCCACTAGACAGTAAGCAATAAGTCACTACTCCCCGTCCCCACTAGACAGTAAGCAATAAGTCACTACTCCCCGTCCCCCTAGACAGTAAGCAATAAGTCACTACTCCCCGTCCCCCCTAGACAGTAAGCAATAAGTCGCTACTCCCCGTCCCCCTAGACAGTAAGCAATAAGTCGCTACCCCGTCCCCCTAGACAGTAAGCAATAAGTCACTACTCCCCGTCCCCCTAGACAGTAAGCAATAAGTCACTACTCCCCGTCCCCACTAGACAGTAAGCAATAAGTCACTACTCCCCGTCCCCACTAGACAGTAAGCAATAAGTCACTACTCCCCGTCCCCCTAGACAGTAAGCAATAAGTCGCTACTCCCCGTCCCCACTAGACAGTAAGCAATAAGTCGCTACTCCCCGTCCCCCTAGACAGTAAGCAATAAGTCGCTACTCCCCGTCCCCACTAGACAGTAAGCAATAAGTCGCTACTCCCCGTCCCCCTAGACAGTAAGCAATAAGTCGCTACTCCCCGTCCCCACTAGACAGTAAGCAATAAGTCACTACTCCCCGTCCCCTAGACAGTAAGCAATAAGTCGCTACTCCCCGTCCCCACTAGACAGTAAGCAATAAGTCGCTACACTACTCCCCCGTCCCCCCTAGACAGTAAGCAATAAGTCACTACTCCCCCGTCCCCACTAGACAGTAAGCAATAAGTCACTACTCCCCCGTCCCCACTAGACAGTAAGCAATAAGTCGCTACTCCCCGTCCCCACTAGACAGTAAGCAATAAGTCACTACTCCCCGTCCCCACTAGACAGTAAGCAATAAGTCACTACTCCCCGTCCCCTAAACAGTAAGCAATAAGTCACTACTCCCCGTCCCCACTAGACAGTAAGCAATAAGTCGCTACTCCCCGTCCCCCTAGACAGTAAGCAATAAATCGCTACTCCCCGTCCCCTAGACAGTAAGCAATAAGTCGCTACTCCCCGTCCCCCTAGACAGTAAGCAATAAGTCACTACTCCCCGTCCCCACTAGACAGTAAGCAATAAGTCACTACTCCCCGTCCCCCTAGACAGTAAGCAATAAGTCACTACTCCCCGTCCCCACTAGACAGTAAGCAATAAGTCACTACTCCCCGTCCCCTAGACAGTAAGCAATAAGTCACTACTCCCCGTCCCCCTAGACAGTAAGCAATAAGTCGCTACTCCCCGTCCCCACTAGACAGTAAGCAATAAGTCGCTACTCCCCGTCCCCACTAGACAGTAAGCAATAAGTCGCTACTCCCCGTCCCCACTAGACAGTAAGCAATAAGTCGCTACTCCCCGTCCCCACTAGACAGTAAGCAATAAGTCGCTACTCCCCGTCCCCACTAGACAGTAAGCAATAAGTCGCTACTCCCCGTCCCCCTAGACAGTAAGCAATAAGTCGCTACTCCCCGTCCCCCTAGACAGTAAGCAATAAGTCGCTACTCCCCGTCCCCACTAGACAGTAAGCAATAAGTCGCTACTCCCCGTCCCCACTAGACAGTAAGCAATAAGTCGCTACTCCCCGTCCCCACTAGACAGTAAGCAATAAGTCGCTACTCCCCGTCCCCACTAGACAGTAAGCAATAAGTCGCTACTCCCCGTCCCCACTAGACAGTAAGCAATAAGTCACTACTCCCCGTCCCCCTAGACAGTAAGCAATAAGTCACTACTCCCCGTCCCCACTAGACAGTAAGCAATAAGTCACTACTCCCCGTCCCACTAGACAGTAAGCAATAAGTCACTACTCCCCGTCCCCACTAGACAGTAAGCAATAAGTCACTACTCCCCGTCCCCACTAGACAGTAAGCAATAAGTCACTACTCCCCGTCCCCACTAGACAGTAAGCAATAAGTCGCTACTCCCCGTCCCCCTAGACAGTAAGCAATAAGTCACTACTCCCCGTCCCCTAGACAGTAAGCAATAAGTCACTACTCCCCGTCCCCACTAGACAGTAAGCAATAAGTCGCTACTCCCCGTCCCCACTAGACAGTAAGCAATAAGTCGCTACTCCCCGTCCCCACTAGACAGTAAGCAATAAGTCACTACTCCCCGTCCCCTAAACAGTAAGCAATAAGTCACTACTCCCCGTCCCCACTAGACAGTAAGCAATAAGTCACTACTCCCCGTCCCCCTAAACAGTAAGCAATAAGTCGCTACTCCCCGTCCCCCTAGACAGTAAGCAATAAGTCGCTACTCCCCGTCCCCACTAGACAGTAAGCAATAAGTCGCTACTCCCCGTCCCCCTAGACAGTAAGCAATAAGTCGCTACTCCCCGTCCCCACTAGACAGTAAGCAATAAGTCACTACTCCCCGTCCCCCTAGACAGTAAGCAATAAGTCGCTACTCCCCGTCCCCACTAGACAGTAAGCAATAAGTCGCTACACTACTCCCCGTCCCCTAGACAGTAAGCAATAAGTCACTACTCCCCGTCCCACTAGACAGTAAGCAATAAGTCACTACTCCCCGTCCCCACTAGACAGTAAGCAATAAGTCGCTACTCCCCCGTCCCCACTAGACAGTAAGCAATAAGTCACTACTCCTTCGTCCCCACTAGACAGTAAGCAATAAGTCACTACTCCCCCGTCCCCCCTAAACAGTAAGCAATAAGTCACTACTCCCCCGTCCCCACTAGACAGTAAGCAATAAGTCACTACTCCCCGTCCCCCTAAACAGTAAGCAATAAGTCACTACTCCCCGTCCCCACTAGACAGTAAGCAATAAGTCGCTACTCCCCGTCCCCTAGACAGTAAGCAATAAATCACTACTCCCCGTCCCCCTAGACAGTAAGCAATAAGTCACTACTCCCCGTCCCCCTAGACAGTAAGCAATAAGTCGCTACTCCCCGTCCCCTAGACAGTAAGCAATAAGTCGCTACTCCCCGTCCCCACTAGACAGTAAGCAATAAGTCGCTACTCCCCGTCCCCTAGACAGTAAGCAATAAGTCGCTACTCCCCGTCCCCACTAGACAGTAAGCAATAAGTCGCTACTCCCCGTCCCCCTAGACAGTAAGCAATAAGTCGCTACTCCCCGTCCCCACTAGACAGTAAGCAATAAGTCGCTACACTACTCCCCGTCCCCTAGACAGTAAGCAATAAGTCACTACTCCCCGTCCCCACTAGACAGTAAGCAATAAGTCACTACTCCCCGTCCCCACTAGACAGTAAGCAATAAGTCGCTACTCCCCGTCCCCACTAGACAGTAAGCAATAAGTCACTACTCCCCGTCCCCTAAACAGTAAGCAATAAGTCACTACTCCCCGTCCCCACTAGACAGTAAGCAATAAGTCGCTACTCCCCGTCCCCCTAGACAGTAAGCAATAAATCGCTACTCCCCGTCCCCCTAGACAGTAAGCAATAAGTCGCTACTCCCCGTCCCCCTAGACAGTAAGCAATAAGTCACTACTCCCCGTCCCCACTAGACAGTAAGCAATAAGTCACTACTCCCCGTCCCCCTAGACAGTAAGCAATAAGTCACTACTCCCCGTCCCCACTAGACAGTAAGCAATAAGTCACTACTCCCCGTCCCCCTAGACAGTAAGCAATAAGTCACTACTCCCCGTCCCCCTAGACAGTAAGCAATAAGTCGCTACTCCCCGTCCCCACTAGACAGTAAGCAATAAGTCGCTACTCCCCGTCCCCACTAGACAGTAAGCAATAAGTCGCTACTCCCCGTCCCCACTAGACAGTAAGCAATAAGTCGCTACTCCCCGTCCCCACTAGACAGTAAGCAATAAGTCGCTACTCCCCGTCCCCACTAGACAGTAAGCAATAAGTCGCTACTCCCCGTCCCCACTAGACAGTAAGCAATAAGTCGCTACTCCCCGTCCCCCTAGACAGTAAGCAATAAGTCGCTACTCCCCGTCCCCTAGACAGTAAGCAATAAGTCGCTACTCCCCGTCCCCACTAGACAGTAAGCAATAAGTCGCTACTCCCCGTCCCCACTAGACAGTAAGCAATAAGTCGCTACTCCCCGTCCCCACTAGACAGTAAGCAATAAGTCGCTACTCCCCGTCCCCACTAGACAGTAAGCAATAAGTCGCTACTCCCCGTCCCCACTAGACAGTAAGCAATAAGTCACTACTCCCCGTCCCCCTAGACAGTAAGCAATAAGTCACTACTCCCCGTCCCCACTAGACAGTAAGCAATAAGTCACTACTCCCCGTCCCCACTAGACAGTAAGCAATAAGTCACTACTCCCCGTCCCCACTAGACAGTAAGCAATAAGTCACTACTCCCCGTCCCCACTAGACAGTAAGCAATAAGTCACTACTCCCCGTCCCCACTAGACAGTAAGCAATAAGTCGCTACTCCCCGTCCCCCTAGACAGTAAGCAATAAGTCACTACTCCCCGTCCCCCTAGACAGTAAGCAATAAGTCACTACTCCCCGTCCCCACTAGACAGTAAGCAATAAGTCGCTACTCCCCGTCCCCACTAGACAGTAAGCAATAAGTCACTACTCCCCGTCCCCACTAGACAGTAAGCAATAAGTCACTACTCCCCGTCCCCCTAAACAGTAAGCAATAAGTCACTACTCCCCGTCCCCACTAGACAGTAAGCAATAAGTCACTACTCCCCGTCCCCCTAAACAGTAAGCAATAAGTCGCTACTCCCCGTCCCCCTAGACAGTAAGCAATAAGTCGCTACTCCCCGTCCCCACTAGACAGTAAGCAATAAGTCGCTACTCCCCGTCCCCCTAGACAGTAAGCAATAAGTCGCTACTCCCCGTCCCCACTAGACAGTAAGCAATAAGTCACTACTCCCCGTCCCCCTAGACAGTAAGCAATAAGTCGCTACTCCCCGTCCCCACTAGACAGTAAGCAATAAGTCGCTACACTACTCCCCGTCCCCTAGACAGTAAGCAATAAGTCACTACTCCCCGTCCCACTAGACAGTAAGCAATAAGTCACTACTCCCCGTCCCCACTAGACAGTAAGCAATAAGTCGCTACTCCCCGTCCCCACTAGACAGTAAGCAATAAGTCACTACTCCTTCGTCCCCACTAGACAGTAAGCAATAAGTCACTACTCCCCGTCCCCTAAACAGTAAGCAATAAGTCACTACTCCCCGTCCCCACTAGACAGTAAGCAATAAGTCACTACTCCCCGTCCCCTAAACAGTAAGCAATAAGTCACTACTCCCCGTCCCCACTAGACAGTAAGCAATAAGTCGCTACTCCCCGTCCCCCTAGACAGTAAGCAATAAATCACTACTCCCCGTCCCCCTAGACAGTAAGCAATAAGTCACTACTCCCCGTCCCCCTAGACAGTAAGCAATAAGTCACTACTCCCCGTCCCCCTAGACAGTAAGCAATAAGTCACTACTCCCCGTCCCCACTAGACAGTAAGCAATAAGTCGCTACTCCCCCGTCCCCCCTAGACAGTAAGCAATAAGTCGCTACTCCCCCGTCCCCACTAGACAGTAAGCAATAAGTCGCTACTCCCCGTCCCCTAGACAGTAAGCAATAAGTCGCTACTCCCCGTCCCCACTAGACAGTAAGCAATAAGTCGCTACACTACTCCCCCGTCCCCCCTAGACAGTAAGCAATAAGTCACTACTCCCCCGTCCCCACTAGACAGTAAGCAATAAGTCACTACTCCCCGTCCCCACTAGACAGTAAGCAATAAGTCGCTACTCCCGTCCCCACTAGACAGTAAGCAATAAGTCACTACTCCCCGTCCCCCTAAACAGTAAGCAATAAGTCACTACTCCCCGTCCCCACTAGACAGTAAGCAATAAGTCGCTACTCCCCGTCCCCTAGACAGTAAGCAATAAATCGCTACTCCCCGTCCCCCTAGACAGTAAGCAATAAGTCGCTACTCCCCGTCCCCCTAGACAGTAAGCAATAAGTCACTACTCCCCGTCCCCACTAGACAGTAAGCAATAAGTCACTACTCTCCCCGTCCCCCTAGACAGTAAGCAATAAGTCACTACTCCCCGTCCCACTAGACAGTAAGCAATAAGTCACTACTCCCCGTCCCCCTAGACAGTAAGCAATAAGTCACTACTCCCCGTCCCCCTAGACAGTAAGCAATAAGTCGCTACTCCCCGTCCCCACTAGACAGTAAGCAATAAGTCGCTACTCCCCGTCCCCACTAGACAGTAAGCAATAAGTCGCTACTCCCCGTCCCCACTAGACAGTAAGCAATAAGTCGCTACTCCCCGTCCCCACTAGACAGTAAGCAATAAGTCGCTACTCCCCGTCCCCACTAGACAGTAAGCAATAAGTCGCTACTCCCCGTCCCACTAGACAGTAAGCAATAAGTCGCTACTCCCCGTCCCCCTAGACAGTAAGCAATAAGTCGCTACTCCCCGTCCCCCTAGACAGTAAGCAATAAGTCGCTACTCCCCGTCCCCACTAGACAGTAAGCAATAAGTCGCTACTCCCCCGTCCCCACTAGACAGTAAGCAATAAGTCGCTACTCCCCCGTCCCCACTAGACAGTAAGCAATAAGTCGCTACTCCCCCGTCCCCACTAGACAGTAAGCAATAAGTCGCTACTCCCCCGTCCCCACTAGACAGTAAGCAATAAGTCACTACTCCCCCGTCCCCCCTAGACAGTAAGCAATAAGTCACTACTCCCCCGTCCCCACTAGACAGTAAGCAATAAGTCACTACTCCCCGTCCCCACTAGACAGTAAGCAATAAGTCACTACTCCCCGTCCCCACTAGACAGTAAGCAATAAGTCACTACTCCCCGTCCCCACTAGACAGTAAGCAATAAGTCGCTACTCCCCGTCCCCACTAGACAGTAAGCAATAAGTCGCTACTCCCCGTCCCCCTAGACAGTAAGCAATAAGTCACTACTCCCCGTCCCCCTAGACAGTAAGCAATAAGTCACTACTCCCCGTCCCCACTAGACAGTAAGCAATAAGTCGCTACTCCCGTCCCACTAGACAGTAAGCAATAAGTCACTACTCCCCGTCCCCACTAGACAGTAAGCAATAAGTCACTACTCCCCGTCCCCCTAAACAGTAAGCAATAAGTCACTACTCCCCGTCCCCACTAGACAGTAAGCAATAAGTCACTACTCCCCGTCCCCCTAAACAGTAAGCAATAAGTCGCTACTCCCCGTCCCCTAGACAGTAAGCAATAAGTCGCTACTCCCCGTCCCCCTAGACAGTAAGCAATAAGTCGCTACTCCCCGTCCCCACTAGACAGTAAGCAATAAGTCGCTACTCCCCGTCCCCACTAGACAGTAAGCAATAAGTCACTACTCCCCGTCCCCCTAGACAGTAAGCAATAAGTCGCTACTCCCCCGTCCCCACTAGACAGTAAGCAATAAGTCGCTACACTACTCCCCCGTCCCCCCTAGACAGTAAGCAATAAGTCACTACTCCCCGTCCCACTAGACAGTAAGCAATAAGTCACTACTCCCCGTCCCCACTAGACAGTAAGCAATAAGTCGCTACTCCCCGTCCCCACTAGACAGTAAGCAATAAGTCACTACTCCCCGTCCCCACTAGACAGTAAGCAATAAGTCACTACTCCCCGTCCCCCTAAACAGTAAGCAATAAGTCACTACTCCCCGTCCCCACTAGACAGTAAGCAATAAGTCACTACTCCCCGTCCCTAAACAGTAAGCAATAAGTCACTACTCCCCGTCCCCACTAGACAGTAAGCAATAAGTCGCTACTCCCCGTCCCCCTAGACAGTAAGCAATAAGTCACTACTCCCCGTCCCCTAGACAGTAAGCAATAAGTCACTACTCCCCGTCCCCACTAGACAGTAAGCAATAAGTCACTACTCCCCGTCCCCCTAGACAGTAAGCAATAAGTCACTACTCCCCGTCCCCACTAGACAGTAAGCAATAAGTCACTACTCCCCGTCCCCCTAGACAGTAAGCAATAAGTCACTACTCCCCGTCCCCCTAGACAGTAAGCAATAAGTCGCTACTCCCCGTCCCCACTAGACAGTAAGCAATAAGTCGCCACTCCCCGTCCCCACTAGACAGTAAGCAATAAGTCGCTACTCCCGTCCCCACTAGACAGTAAGCAATAAGTCACTACTCCCCGTCCCCACTAGACAGTAAGCAATAAGTCGCTACTCCCCCGTCCCCACTAGACAGTAAGCAATAAGTCGCTACTCCCCGTCCCCCTAGACAGTAAGCAATAAGTCGCTACTCCCCGTCCCCCTAGACAGTAAGCAATAAGTCACTACTCCCCGTCCCCCTAGACAGTAAGCAATAAGTCACTACTCCCCCGTCCCCACTAGACAGTAAGCAATAAGTCACTACTCCCCCGTCCCCACTAGACAGTAAGCAATAAGTCGCTACTCCCCCGTCCCCACTAGACAGTAAGCAATAAGTCACTACTCCCCCGTCCCCACTAGACAGTAAGCAATAAGTCGCTACTCCCCCGTCCCCACTAGACAGTAAGCAATAAGTCGCTACTCCCCCGTCCCCACTAGACAGTAAGCAATAAGTCGCTACTCCCCGTCCCCCTAGACAGTAAGCAATAAGTCACTACTCCCCGTCCCCACTAGACAGTAAGCAATAAGTCACTACTCCCCGTCCCCACTAGACAGTAAGCAATAAGTCGCTACTCCCCCGTCCCCACTAGACAGTAAGCAATAAGTCGCTACTCCCCCGTCCCCACTAGACAGTAAGCAATAAGTCGCTACTCCCCCGTCCCCACTAGACAGTAAGCAATAAGTCACTACTCCCCGTCCCCACTAGACAGTAAGCAATAAGTCACTACTCCCCGTCCCCCTAGACAGTAAGCAATAAGTCACTACTCCCCGTCCCCACTAGACAGTAAGCAATAAGTCACTACTCCCCGTCCCCACTAGACAGTAAGCAATAAGTCACTACTCCCCGTCCCCACTAGACAGTAAGCAATAAGTCACTACTCCCCGTCCCACTAGACAGTAAGCAATAAGTCGCTACTCCCCGTCCCCACTAGACAGTAAGCAATAAGTCGCTACTCCCCCGTCCCCACTAGACAGTAAGCAATAAGTCGCTACTCCCCGTCCCCCTAGACAGTAAGCAATAAGTCACTACTCCCCGTCCCCCTAGACAGTAAGCAATAAGTCACTACTCCCCGTCCCCACTAGACAGTAAGCAATAAGTCACTACTCCCCCGTCCCCACTAGACAGTAAGCAATAAGTCACTACTCCCCCGTCCCCACTAGACAGTAAGCAATAAGTCACTACTCCCCCGTCCCCACTAGACAGTAAGCAATAAGTCACTACTCCCCCGTCCCCACTAGACAGTAAGCAATAAGTCACTACTCCCCCGTCCCCCTAGACAGTAAGCAATAAGTCACTACTCCCCCGTCCCCACTAGACAGTAAGCAATAAGTCGCTACTCCCCCGTCCCCACTAGACAGTAAGCAATAAGGATCCGTCTTTCTTCGAGGCTGACACACCACCCACTTCCATCTCTCCACTACACTAACACCATTCTGCGTTATACTGCTGCTGTTTCATTATTTGTTACTTTTATTATGAATTTTTACCTAACTTATTTTTCTTAAAAAGTTCTTAAAACATTGTTGGTTAAGGGAGTGTATGTAAGCATTTGACTGTAAGGTCTACTACACCTGTTGTATTCGGCACGTGACAAATACAATTTGATTTGATGATTCATTACCAAGTCTAACGGCGGCTTGCGCTTGGAACAAACAGCAGCGTCATTTGGAGGTTGTTTGCAGCAGTAGAACAAGCAGCATATAGTGTCATATGGAGGACGTTTGCATCAATTTGTCACATGCTTTGTCAACAACAGATGTAGACTAACAGTGAAATGCTTTGTCAACAACAGGTGTGGACTAACAGTGAAATGCTTTGTAAACAACAGGTGTGGACTAACAGTGAAATGCTTTGTCAACAACAGGTGTGGACTAACAGTGAAATGCTTTGTCAACAACAGGTGTGGACTAACAGTGAAATGCTTTGTCAACAACAGGTGTGGACTAACAGTGAAATGCTTTGTCAACAACAGGTGTAGACTAACAGTGAAATGCTTTGTCAACAACAGGTGTGGACTAACAGTGAAATGCTTTGTCAACAACAGGTGTAGACTAACAGTGAAATGCTTTGTCAACAACAGGTGTGGACTAACAGTGAAATGCTTTGTCAACAACAGGTGTAGACTAACAGTGAAATGCTTTGTCAACAACAGGTGTGGACTAACAGTGAAATGCTTGGTACACAACAGGTGTGGACTAACAGTGAAATGCTTGGTACACAACAGGTGTGGACTAACAGTGAAATGCTTACTCACGGGCCCTTCACAACAATGTAGAGAGAAAGAATTGAGAAATAATAGAAAAGTAAAACACATAATAAATACACAATAAGTAACGATAACTTGGCTATATACACACACACACACAAGGTACCAGTACCGAGTCGATTTGCAGGGGTACGAGGTAATTGAGATAGATATGTTCATATAACTAGGAATAAAGTGGCATAAACACTAGCAGCAGTGTATGCGATTAATCAAAAA
Source organism: Brachymystax lenok tsinlingensis (assembly GCA_030435695.1). Classification (NCBI taxonomy): domain Eukaryota; kingdom Metazoa; phylum Chordata; class Actinopteri; order Salmoniformes; family Salmonidae; genus Brachymystax; species Brachymystax lenok. The sequence continues at coordinate 62,962,639 of CM059789.1, forward strand.
AGCTAGTTAAATATTTAACTAAATAGCTACCCGGACTAACTATTTAGCAGTTTTATGGCTTGGGGGGGTAGAATCTGTTCAGGGTCCTGTTGTTTACGAACATATTCAATCTCTCCCTATCCCAGTCTGCTGTCCCCACATGCTTCAAGACGTCCACCATTGTTCTTGTACCCAAGAAAGCAAAGGTGACTGAACTAAATGACGATCACCCCGTAGCACTCACTTCTGTCATCATGAAGTGCTTTGAGAGACGTGTTAAGGATCATATCACCTCCATCTTACCTGACACCCTAGACCCACTTCCGTTTGCTTACCACCCCAATAGGTCCACAGACGATGCTATCGCCATAGCACTGCCCTATCCCATCTGGACAAGAGGAATACCTATGTCAGAACACTCATTGACTATAGCTCAGCCTTCAACATCATAGTACCCTCCAAGCTCATCATTAAGCTCTGATCACAGCCCTGTGAAACTGTTTTTTGGCCACCCAGGTGGTGAAGGTAGGAAACAACCACTCCACTTCAAGGCCAAAAAGATAATCAAGGACATCAACCACCCGAGCCACAGCCTGTTCACCCCGCTATCATCCAGAAGGCAAGGTCAGTACAGGTGCATCAAAGCTGGGACCGAGAGACTGAAAAAGCTTATAGCTCAAGGCCATCAGACTGTTAAATAGCCATCACTACCCAGTTTCTCAACCCTGCACCTTAGAGGCTGCATGTCTATATACATAGACATGGACACATTGGCCACTTTAACAATGGAACACTAGTCACTTTAATAATGTTTACACACTGCTTTACTCATCTCATATGTATATACTTTATTATATTCTACTGTATTTTAGTCAATGCCACTCCGACATTGCTCGTCCTAATATTTATATATTTCTTAATTCCTTTCTTACTTTTAGACTTGTGTATTGTTGTGAATTGTTAGATACTACTGCACTGTTGGAGCTAGGAACACAAGCATTTTGCTTCACCCGCAACAGCATCTGCTTAATATGTGTTTCCAATACAATTTGATTTGTTGGTTCCAGACTTGGTGCATTGGTACCGCTTGCCGTGTGGTAGCAGAGAACAGTCTATGACTTGGGTGGCTGGAGTCTGACAAGTTTTAGGGGTTTCCTCTGACACAGCCTGGTATAGACGTCCTGGACGGCAGGAAGCTTGGCTCCAGTGATGTACTGGGCCGTACGCACTACTCTCTGTAGCTTTTAGAGATGTGGATACCGAGCAACTTGAAGCTCTCAACCCGCTTCACTACAGCCCTGTCGATGTGAATGGGTGTGTACTCGGCTCGTCTGTTTCCTGTAGTCCATGATCAGCTCCTTTGTCTTGCTGACATTGAGGGAGCGGTTGTTGTCCTGGCACCACACTGTCAGGTCTCTGACCTCCTCCCTATAAGCTGTCTCATCGTCGTAGGTGATCAGGCATACCACTGTCGTGTCATCAGAAAACTTAATGATGGTGTTGGAGTCGTGCTTGGCCACGCAGTTGTGGGTGAACAGGGAGTACAGGAGGGGACTAAGCACGCACCCCTGAGGAGCTCCCGAGTTGAGAGTCAGCGTGGCGGATGTGTTATTGCCTACACTCACCACCTGGGGGCGGCCCGTCAGGAAGTCCAGGATCCAGTTGCAGTCGGAGGTGTTCAGTTCCAGGGTCCTTAGCTTAGTGACGAGCTTGTAGGGCACTATGGTGTTGAACGCTGCACTGTGACGTTAGTCAATGTATTCTCACATGAACAGAATACGTCATCTGTGGATCTGTTGGGGCGGTATGCGAACTGGAGTGGGTCCAGGGTGTCTGGGATGATGGTGTTGATGTGAGCCATGACCAGCCTTTCAAAACATATCATGGCTACAGATGTGCTTACGAAGGGGTGATAGTCATTTAGACAGGTTGTTGCTAGCAAATCACATGACCAGTTATCAAAACTCCGAGAGAACAGAGTTGAGCGTTCTCAGCTATATCAACAGTTGATTAATGAACTAACATGTTTGAGTAAATTATCCCATCATAGCTAACTAGCTAATTTCACCATCAGTTCACAACTAGCTAAGTAGCATAGCAAGCTAAATACAGACAGCTAGTTAGCTAGCCTAGTAGTTATCTAACTAGTTAACCATGTAGAATCTGTTATTTGAGATTCCAGTTCATCCGTTTTGCACAGCTAACGTTAGCTAGCGGTGTACATTTCAAACTAATGTCAAGCGCAATGCTGTGTGTAACTAGCTCCTGTTCTTTCCATCAGCTAGATAACGTTACCTAGCTGACTCAAACAGCTGGTAGCGAGCTTGCTAATTCTACGTGTGTACTGTTTACAACACGGACAATGTTATTGCTGGGTGATACTCACTTGAAGTTGTCGACCTCTCAAAGCTTTAAGTCTTTCTTTCCTTTTTAATGCTTGTTCCTGCAGTGAACCAACCGATTGCTCCATTTTTGCTTCACGTTGTGTTGTCGTGGTTCGGCAAATCGATTCATAGGACTGGCTAGTAGCTGCTCTCAAAGGTTTAGAAGCGAGTGCTGAGCGCATCGATTCGTGGCCTGAACATCTGAGCAAATAGGCAGGCTACTGGGGCCTACTGTATTAAATGATGTGCAAAATAATAACACACTAATAGCATCAGAATATCTTGTAAAATATGTATTTTGTTAAACCTATGCATTTACTAGAGCAAAATTAGGAGGCAAAATTATACCAAATTATAAGGCTGCAAAGCCTGCAATAATGTCACAAGACATCATGATCAACAATCAGGCCTACATAATGTTTTTCAATGCAAATAAAAAAATCTAACTATATGGTTGCCTCGTACAACATTGGCAACAAGGTGCGATGTTGTACAAGGCAACCATATAGTTTGATGTTTTATTTGCATACTGAACAAATATGCAGAGTGCAAAAAATGGCAGGGTTTTTATTTGAAATAAATGGTGGTTCAGTCGACCCTGGTCAACCCTCTCCCAGCCTCTAATTGGCTCGATGGAAGTTCTGTCAACCTCTAGTGAATCTTTGTTTTAATTTTCAACAGCTTTCCACTTGTGATGTGCAGAACATCTTGCGCAAGATTGATGTTTAAAAAATCCACTGGGGCTGGTTTGCTTGATCCTTTCTTGTTGCAGCTTTCTGCTCCTCTGATTGCAGAATAAGAGCTATTATTTTTAACCTGACAATTATTTCTGGTACAATCCCCAGGGCCTGGAAGGTGGCCCATATAAAGTTCTTCACAAAGGTGGTGATCTGTGTGACCTAAATCATTATTGAACTATTTCCAAACTCTCTTGCCTAGCAGAAATTCTAGAATCCTTGGAAAATCCTCAACTTAGATCCTTTTTAACTAGGAAATGTATTCTAAATGTGCACCTGTCAGGTTTCAGACCAGATTATAGCACCATCTTTGCTGCTACTTTGGTTTTAAATTATTTAAAGTTTACAGAAGAAACACTGTGCGGCCTCTTTTATTGACCTGTCTAAAGCCTTCGACACTATGGATCACTCAGTACTTATTCAGAGGCCTTCGACACTATGGATCACCCAGTACTGATTCAGAGGCCTTCGACACTATGGATTACTCAGTACTTATTCAGAGGCCTTCGACACTATGGATCACTCAGTACTTATTCAGAGGCCTTCGACACTATGGATCACTCAGTACTTATTCAGAGGCCTTCGACACTATGGATCACTCAGTACTTATTCAGAGGCCTTCGACACTATAGATCACTCTGTACTGATTCAGAGGCCTTCGACACTATGGATCACTCAGTACTGATTCAGAGGCCCTCGACACTATGGATCACTCAGTACTTATTCAGAGGCTTTCGTCTAATTGGCCTGGACCAGGCTGCATGTAGCTGGTTGGAAAATTATTTAAAGGAATGAAAGCAGTGTGTATTTACAGATGGCGTTAAATCCGGTTTTCTGGACATAATATAATCAAATCAAACGTTATTTGTCACATGCGCCGAACACAACAGGCGTAGACCAACAGGCGTAGACCAACAGGCGTAGACCAACAGGTGTAGACCTTACCGTAAAATTCTTACTTACAAGCTTAAGCAACAATGAAGAGTATTTTTGTAAGTAAAAAAGACAATAAAAGTTTTATTTTTGAAGCAACACAATAACATAACTATAGAGGCTATATACGGGGGGTACCGGTAGCGAGTCAATGTGTGTGGGTACCTGTTAGTCAATGTGCGGGGGTACAGGCTAGTCGAGGTAATTGAGGAAATATGTACATGTAGGGATAAAGTGAATATGCATAGATAATAAACAGCAGCATAAAAAAGGGGGTCAATATAAATAGTCTGGGTAGCCATTTGATTACCTGTTTAGCAGTCCTATGGTTTGGGGGTAGAAGCTGTTAAGCAGCCTTTTGGACCTAGATTTGACGCTTCCGTACCGCTTGCCATGTGGTAGCAGAGAGAACAGTCTATGACTGGGTGGCTGGAGTCTTGACAATTTTTAGGGCCTTCCTCTGACACTGCCTGGTTTAGAGGTTCTGGATGGCACAAAGCTTGGCCCCAGTGATGTACTGGGCCGTACGCACTACCATCTGTAGCGCCTTGCAGTCGGATGCCGAGCAGTTGCCATACCAAGCGGTGATGCAACGAGTCAGGATGCTCTCGATGGTGCAGCTGTAGAACGTTTTGAGGATCTGAGGACCCATGCCAAATCTTTTCGGTATAGCCTATGCTCCTGAACTCTTAACACAAATAGTTATATTCTTACACAGTCTATAATCAGCACGTGAGTGAGGGTGCCTTTGTATTCATCCTTCATATAGAGAGAGAGGCCCAGCTAGGCCACACAGAGGGCCACCCAGCCAGCACTGGGTAGTGGGTAGGTCCTGGTGTGGAATGTAGGCCATTGCCATGGCAATATTACAGCTGCCTGCCTGGAGGTTCTGTTGTGGCCATCCTCCTGTTGACCAGTGTTTGCCCCATAGAATTAGGAATTAGAATACACATTTAATAGGATCTGTATGGTTGGCTCTGTGTTAAAAATTCACCATCACACACAATCACTAACTTGTGTCAGTTGGTCATACAATAAATATAGTTTTTTTTTCTTCTTACAAAAATGTAATAAACCCAGACATTTGAATATTGAGTCTTTATCAAAATAAATTGTCTCTCCAATCCTATGTATATCAGTTATTATCAGCCTCTGGGGTATAATTCAGTTCCCCTACAAAGATATAGATTATGGGACAGAGGAAATTGACTGTATGATGGATTACATTGATTATTTGTATTTCACCTTTATTTAACTAGGCAAGAAAGTTAAGAACAAATTCTTATTTACAATGACAGCCTACCCCGGCCTGACCCTAACCCGGACGACGCTGGGCCAATTGTGCGCCGCCCTATGGGACCCCCAATCACATCCGGTTGTGATACAGCCTGGAATCGAACCAGGGTCTGTAGTGACGCCTCTAGCACTGAGATGCAGTGCCTTAGACCACTCTGCCACTCGGGAGCCCCTGAGTGACTAGTGTGAGGTCATTGAGAGGCAGTGTTATCGCATTGTCTGTCTTTTGTCATTTGTTTAATGAACCATAAAATAAGGAACCATCTGTACTGACACAATAAGGAAGCTCTTCCCTTCTGTATACACAACTAACTGTACATGTTCAAATGACACATTTGTTTTTCAATGATATAGCCTATGTACACACAATCTCTCATGACGCAATTACGCAAGATTTTAGTTATTGGTTTCTGAGACATACAGTGTACCATACAGTTCCCTGTTGAATAGATGTTTCACTGTAAGCCTGTACCTGTCATGGTTATATATTTGATTAATACCTTGTTTAATACCGCTGCTTTTATGGCTCTGTACTTCTTACTGTCAGATATAAACACTGGAAAGGGGAGGGATCAGCTTGGATGGCTGTGTTTATAGGAGAGAGAGAGAGAGAGAGAGAGAGAGAGAGAGAGAGAGAGAGAGAGAGAGAGAGAGAGAGAGAGAGATCCACAAGCCAAGCAGGCAATGGGCACACTATGGGCCGGTTTCCTTTTGAACAGCCTAGTCCTGGACTAAACACCAAGCTCAATTAAGAATCCCCATTGCAAATGCTTTTAAGTCCAGTATTAGGAGTAATCTGTGTCAGGGAAACAGCCCCTACATGTCTGTTTATAGCATAGAAATGGATTTCTAGCTCTATTCCAATTAACCATAGGCTGATTCAAGTAATTAGGACAAATCCTTTGGGAACATTTGGCACAGACTATTGTCATTTCCCAGAAATCCCCACATTGCCTGTCAGTTCAATATGCACATTGTTCTCTCTTTTGAAGGATAATGATGCTCTTTATTATCTTTGTTTAGTTTGATGGGGCTGTTATTAAGAGTGTATTTTGTGAGATGCCAATGTTTTATTATGTTTGGGCTTCATCATCATATTCTATTTGATAACGTAAATATTACAACATACAACATGTTATAGCCTTTGTAAGTACTGTTTAGTTAGAATTTTCATATGGGCATTTTTAAAGGGTGGATGTATCTTTAAGAATATTACCTGTCCATACTACAGTGCGCTCGCGGTCTGTCGCGAAGCCAGAGTGTTTGAACGTTCCAAACAGTGGATGTTTAGGAGACCTCTGCAGAACCGTTCCGTCGCTTCACTGTAGATATGGAAGGAGATGAATAACTGTATATTAAGGCGTACATCTTATTATAATCAGATACCATCTGACTGCTGTGTCCGTGGGAATTACTTCGTAATTGGGGAATCATCATATTCATTCGGGTTTCTTTTGCTTTGGAATTCCTGATCCGTTCTTACTCTTGACATGATATCCACGGCAAATTGTTTTTTTAACCATGTCTTTTATAATTAATTCGGCAATCTGCTAAACTTTGGGGAGAGCATACAATATTCTGTCTGTCGATCACTTTGGAGACTGCGAGCTATGTTGCCAAGATTGTTACAAGAGACCAATGTTTCGTCCTTCTTCCTGTAAACAATCCTAACGCTCTTATTGCAAACAAATGTAAAAGTACAATGATACATTTATACTGAACCAAGGGATTATACACAGAAGGACGGAGGAGAATGGCTTCGAAGGAGAGGTTGGATGAGCTGTGGATTTTATATTACACCAAGGTAAGTTTAATAGGGGCTGACACCTGTTGTTGAATTGCAATTGTCCTATATTTGCTTGAAAGCTTTATTCGAAGGTATCAAGGGAAAACATGACTGCAGTGCACGCTACAGTTGGCAACCATATTTGCCAATGCTTATTGTTCTGACAGTGAGCAGGCGGAATCGTATGAGGAAGTATTTGGGATTCATGCAGGATGTATTTTGAGCGTGTCGACTCATAATAATTTCACCTCGGTCCATAAAAAGGCAGTTTTATTCCGTGATAGGCCAGCACTATGTACGGTTTAGTTTGTCTGATTTTGTGAAACGTTCTAATTCTATGCTAGTATAACTTGGCGTCGACAACTCTGCATAAGGTTCCTTTACCTGCTGGCTGCTGCCACGGTCAGAGACGGAAGAGGAAGCAAGACACCCCACTCGCTGTTTCTTTCTAGTCCAATTAAAGTCAATGAGCTAAGTAGACCAGACCCAGCTGCTACTGAATTAGTGTCTATGGGAGACCCACCCCGTTAAGTAGACCGAAACGGACAATTTTTCAATGGTAAACTGCCTGAGTGAACTATCTTCATTTATCCACCATCTTTGGTCAGGTGCCCTCTTCACTTCCTGAATTTAGTTCCGACTTGTCACATTTATGTTGTTCACTTTAGCAGAGGTGGGGTAGGCCTATAGATAGTTATCCCTCTCTTATTTGTTTTACAGAGATGATTTATTCAGGGATAGGGGTCATTGTAGCCTACTGCACCAGCACCTGCTTGTGGTACATTGTAGCCTACTGCACCAGCAACTGCTTGTGGTACATTGTAGCCTACTGCACCAGCAACTGCTTGTGATACATTGTAGCCTACTGCGCCAGCACCTGCTTGTGGTACATTGTAGCCTACTGCACCAGCAACTGCTTGTGATACATTGTAGCCTACTGCACCAGGACCTGCGTGTGATACATTGTAGCCTACTGCACCAGGACCTGCTTGTGATACATTGTAGCCTACTGCACCAGCACCTGCTTGTGGTACATTGTAGCCTACTGTACCAGCACCTGCTTGTGGTACATTGTAGCCTACAAGAACACAACTGTTGCAATAGTATTAGCATTTTCATCAGGATCACAAAACTGTCTGAAATGTGCCGACAAATTAAAATGTGTGTTCTTGATATAGCCTACACACACTAGTGGTCTGCATTACAACCCTGACAGATTGCACCCAGGTAGACATTTCTATAAGAGTGGTGGAATAAGACTTGTCCTTGGTTTATTTTAGATTAGGGTGTGACTACTAACTGGCCATGGTGAGTCATCCATCCTTTTTCATGACAGCATATTGCCTGGAAATTAATGAATGAATGATTCTAAATTATTGTTTCCTAAGGAAAAGTTGCAACGAGTACTGCAGTCTTATATGCCTATTTTGAGGTGCAGTTGGTTACATTCCCTTCTACACCCATGCAACCATAGCTAGGCCTTCCTCTTCCTCTTCATCTCCTCTCCCTATTCCCTCCTCTACCTCTTCCCTCCTCTACCTCCTAGCTTGAGGTACTGGCAGGCATTGAGGGGTTAAACATGGCAGGAGACAATGCAGATGGACCAGTTCTACTGATGACCTGTTTCAGCAGGTATAAGCGCAGACAGAGGAGGGCCCCTCCCTCACTAGGCCTACCTCCTGTCCTGTTGGTTCACTAACAGAGGAGGGCCCCTCCCTCACTAGGCCTACCTCCTGTCCTGTTGGTTCACTAACAGAGGAGGGCCCCTCCCTCACTAGACCTACCTCCTGTCCTGTTGGTTCACTAACAGAGGAGGGCCCCTCCCTCACTAGGCCTACCTCCTGTCCTGTTGGTTCACTAACAGAGGAGGGCCCCCCCCTCACTAGGCCTACCTCCTGTCCTGTTGGTTCACTAACAGAGGAGGGCCCCTCCCTCACTAGGCCTACCTTCTCTCCTGTTGGTTCACTAACAGAGGAGGGCCCCTCCCTCACTAGGCCTACCTCATGTCCTGTTGGTCCACTAACAGCCCACATAGCTTGCATCCCAAATGGCACCCTATTCCCTATATAGTGCACTGCTTTTGACCAGATCCTGCATAGGGAATAGGGTGTCGTTGAGGATGCAAGCCCCATTGCTGTTGGTTTAGATGCCCACACACAGTACATTTGGGTGGGTCACCTTTAGGAATGGGAACATAACAGTATCTCAATATTTTTTTCCGTGGCAAAAATGTAAACACGAAGCAGACCAAACTCGTTGGTCCTTTAACCTGCTGGATGTAACATATTGTGGTCCTTTAACCTGCTGGATGTAACACATTGTGGTCCTTTAACCTGCTGGATGTAACATATTGTGGTCCTTTAACCTGCTGGATGTAACATATTGTGGTCCTTTAACCTGCTGGATGTAACATATTGTGGTCCTTTAACCTGCTGGATGTAACATATTGTGGTCCTTTAACCTGCTGGATGTAACATATTGTGGCTGTAGTTTGGAAAATAACTAAATGTGACTCTGGATGACATCATAATGATGTTTCCAACATTAGGGCTGTTTTCCTAAACCCACTTCGTATTTTGTTTCTTTGCCGCGATACTAACGAGTATGGCTATATACTGGTTAGGTCCCGGCCCAAGTCACATTGGTTGATTGCATTTGTTTGAAATGGGACAATGTCATTGTTTAATACGTATCTGCATGCAGAGTGGATGCCAGTGTTTGAGTATTATCTGGTGCGTCAGTCTTCTAAGTCAGGGATTCCTAAACTTGGTCCTGGGCCCCCCCTTGGTACACATTTTGTTTTTTGCCCTAGCACATCACAGCTGATTCAAATAATCAAAGCTTGATGACAAGTTGGTTATTTGAATCAGATGTGTAGCGCTAGGGCAAAAACCAAAACGGACACACAGGGGGGCCCCAGGACCCAGTTTGGGAAACCCTTGTCTAAGTGAGGCTTCATTACTCATGGTGTTTTTGGTGACCCCATTGTCTGCAGGTTAAACCTTTTACTGGGTGTTCTAACAACTAGGGTTAGATGTTCGTAGCCTATTTGACTTGTTCTTTAGACTGGCAAAACAACAGTCATGATCTGATTAGCCTGTGTGAGAGCATGGTAGACTTGACTAGTGTGTTCTAGACTGGGCATTGGACAAGACTGTTAACAGACTAGTGTGTTCCAGACAACCTAGGCCACCACAGGTGTAGGCCCCCATACTACCTCTTACTCTGTGACTCTCTCTGTCCACTGTCTGTTGGTGTACTGCTGAGCTCAGTGTTATGTTGTGTCTGCCCATCTGTCTAGCATCGGGTCATGACAGTCACCGCTGTACCATGTCAACCACTTCCTCCTGATCTGTCTCTCTGGGTGTGTCTCAAATAGCACCCTATGCACTATATAGTGCACTACTTTTGACCAGGGCCCATAGAGCTCCGGTCAAAAGTAGTGAGCTATGTAGGGAATAGGGTGCCATTTGGGACACAGTGTCTCTCTGCATTTTGGAGGACAACTGTGATGTCATGGAGCCACTTCCTTTCCTCATTACTCGCTGACAGAGATGACTATATTTACTCTGTTCAGCAGAGTTTTACAACACACACATACACAGGCTGGGTATCAGGTAGTTTTGTCAGGTAGTAAGATTTGGATTTTGCATGTGTAAGATGGCTTGCAAATGAACAGAACCCAACCAACACATTGTGGTAGTAAATGAAATGAGAACACAGCCTGAGTCCCAAAGGGCACCCTATTCCCATAAAGTGCACTACTTTTGACCAGAGCCCTATTGACCATTTCAGTATATGTCATCCAAAGTCTGCCGCACTTAAATCCTTGAGGTAAATGAGGACCGACACTGACGATTTTAGCCTTCATTTCGACATTAGAACAACAGAAAGGGTGTTCACACTCTCAGATGATTTCACAACATTACACTGTATGGTAATAATCACCTGCGGTGACTGTTTCCACTCAGTGAATGCACTGAGGTTAGGTAGGCTGAAAGAACAGGCGAGGCGTCACTCTACATCAAGTTAACAGGTGACTTAACATTCACCTGCCCCTCCTATAGTCTCAATGAGAATGCCTTGTTCTAGGTCTTTTGTTCAGTACCTGTAAGTCAAGTTAACATCTTCTATAGTATCATCTTTAAACTGGATGTCTGCCTGCGTACCTGTGTCTGACGCTCACATGTCACGCTCTCAGTATGGTGTCACTGTATGAACCAAATGGAGCAGGAAGACATCTGAAACTAATTTAAAGAAAGTATTTGACAACGTTTGCATCCTAAATTGTTCCCTATCCTGTATATAGGCCCATAGGGTTCTGGTCTAAAGTAGTGCACTACATAGGGAACATGCTACCATTAGGAAACATAGTGTTTGAGCTTGCATTTGATGTGCACTTCAATGTCAGGAGTTGACTGTATTGAAAAATGCCTGTCTGTCAAAATGCTCACATGCTGAATGCATGAGTCCTAGCCATCACTCTGCTTCTACAGAGTCTGGAATAGAACATAGGACTTGCACTGGCACGTCAGTGACTGGAGCCGTGCGTCCTCTGATTTGTGCAATACATTCTTTACACACATCTTAATCAGACCCAGATTCAGCACTTACATAAAGCTGTGTATGCAGTGGCTATGTCCCCCACATGGCCCATAGGGGTCTGGTTAAACTGTGTATTATATAGAGAATGGCCCATAGGGGTCTGGTTAAACTGTGTATTATATAGAGAATGGCCCATAGGGGTCTGGTTAAACTACGTATTATATAGAGAATGGCCCATAGGGGTCTGGGTAAACTGTGTATTATATAGAGAATGGCCCATAGGGATCTGGTTAACCTGTGTATTATATAGAGAATGGCCCATAGGGGTCTGGGTAAACTGTGTATTATATAGAGAATGGCCCATAGGGATCTGGTTAACCTGTGTATTATATAGAGAATGGCCCATAGGGGTCTGGGTAAACTATGTATTATATACTGAATGGCCCATAGGGGTCTGGTTAAACTGTGTATTATATAGAGAATGGCCGCAGGGGTCTGGGTAAACTGTGTTTTATATAGAGAATGGCCCATAGGGGTCTGGTTAACCTGTGTATTATATAGAGAATGGCCCATAGGGGTCTGGGTAAACTATGTATTATATACTGAATGGCCCATAGGGGTCTGGTTAAACTGTGTATTATATAGAGAATGGCCGCAGGGGTCTGGGTAAACTGTGTTTTATATAGAGAATGGCCCGCAGGGGTCTGGTTAAACTACGTATTATAGAGAATGGCCCGCAGGGGTCTGGTTAAACTACGTATTATATAGAGAATGGCCCATAGGGGTCTGGGTAAACTGTGTATTATATAGAGAATGGCCCATAGGGGTCTGGTTAAACTGTGTATTATATAGAGAATGGCCCATAGGGGTCTGGTTAAACTGTGTATTATATAGAGAATAGGGTTCCGTTTGGAACGCAGTCAGTGAAATATCTCTCTTGTTTATCTTGGAGGGGAAACAACAGATTTAGGCTATTGGCTGCTCTTCAGCGATGCATATCTCAAACCTGTTTTTAAACGGGAAATCTGTGATTCAAACAACAAGTTCTGATTTGGGTAAAACAGTTGAACTAAATTCATGAGGAATATTTAAAAACTATTTCAAGGCCTCAGCACATCCTCAGTGTCGTCGTGCAGGTATGGACATGCAGTGCCTTCACAAAGTATTCATACCTCTGGACTTGTTCCACATTTTGTTGTTTTACAGCCTGAATTCACAATGGGTTGAATATATATATTTTCTCACCCATCTACACACAATACCCCATAATGACATCACAATACCCCATAATGACATCACAATACCCCATAATGACATCACAATACCCCATAATGATAAAGTGAAAACATGGTTTAAGAAATGTTAGCAAATGTATTAAAAAGGAAATGCAGAAATATCTAATTTACATACACTACTGTTCAAAGGTTTGTGGTCACTTAGAAATTTCCTTGTTTTTGAAAGAAAAGCAGATTTTTTGTCCATTAAAATAACATCAAATTGATCATCAATACAGTGTAGACATTGTTAATGTTGTAAATGACTATTGTAGCTGGAAACGGCTGATTTTTTAAAAATTGAATATCTACATAGGCGTACAGAGGCCCATTATCAGCAACCAGCACTCCTGTGTTCCAATGGCACGTTGTGTTAGCTAGTGCAAGTTTATCCTTTTGAAACGCTAATTGATCATTAGAAAACCCTTTTGCAATTATGTTAGCACAGCTGAAAACTGTTGTTCTGATTTTAAAGAAGGAATAAAACTGACCTTCTTTAGACTAGTTGAGTATCTGGAGCGTCAGCATTTGTGGGTTCCATTACAGGTTCTGGAATAATGACCTGGAATATCTTTTTATTGACATTATGGGGTATTGTGATGTCATTATGGGGTATTGTGTGTAGGCCAGTGACACAACATCTAAATGGAATCCATTTTGAATTCAGGCTGTAACACAACAACATATGGAAAAAGTCAAGGGGTGTGAATACTTTCTGAAGGCCTGTATACAGTCACAATGATCTGATCATTAAAAGAGAGATTGTGGACTAGTCCGATCTTGTCAGATGGCTGTGTAGAGTTACAGTGAGGGAAAAAAGTATTTGATCCCCTGCTGATTTTGTATATTTGCCCACTGACAAAGAAATGATCAGTCTATAATTTTAATGGTAGGTTTATTTGAACAGTGAGAGACAGAATAACAGCAAAAAAATCCAGAGAAACACATGTGAAAACTGTTATAAATGGAATTGCATTTTAATGAGGGAAATAAGTATTTGACCCCCTCTCAATCAGAAAGATTTCTGGCTCCCAAGTGTCTTTTATACAGGCAACGAGCTGAGATTAGGAGCACACACTTAAAGGGAGTGCTCCTAATCTCAGCTTGTTACCTGTATAAAAGACACCTGTCCACAGAAGCAATAAATCAATCAATCAGATTCCAATTCTCCACCATGGCCAAGACCAAAGAGCTCCCCAAGGATGTCAGGGACAAGATTGTAGACCTACACAAGGCTGGAATGGGCTACAAGACCATCGCCAAGCAGCTTGGTGAGAAGGTGACAACAGTCGGTGCGATTATTCGCAAATGGAAGAAACACAAAAGAACTGTCAATCTCCCTCGGCCTGGGACTCCATGCAAGATCTCACATCGTGGAGTTGCAATGATCATGAGAACGGTGAGGAATCAGCCGAGAACTACACTTGAGGATCTTGTCAATGATCTCAAGGCAGCTGGGACCATAGTCACCATGAAAACAATTGGTAACCCACTACGCTGTGAAGGACTGAAATCCTGCAGCGCCCGCAAGGTCCCCCTGCTCAAGAAAGCACATATACATGCCCGTCTGAAGTTGTCCTCTGAATCATTCAGATGTTCATTGGCAAACTGGGTGAAAGTGTTGTGGTCAGATGAGACCAAAATGGAGCTCTTTGGCATCAACTCAACTCGCCGTGTTTGGAGGAGGAGGAATGCTGCCTATGACCCCAAGGAAATCATCCCCACCGTCAAACATGGAGGTGGAAACATTATGCTTTGGGGGTGTTTTTCTGCTAAGGGGACAGGACAACTTCACCGCATCAAAGGGACGATGGACGGGCCATGTACCGTCAAATCTTGGGTGAGAACCATTGAAAATGGGTCGTGGATGGGTATTCCAGCATGACAATGACCCAAAACACACAGCCAAGGCAACAAAGGAGTGGCTCAAGAAGAAGCACATTAAGGTCCTGGAGTGGCCTAGCCAGTCTCCAGACCTTAATCCCATAGAAAATCTGGAGGGAGCTGAAGGTTCGAGTTGCCAAACGTCAGCCTCAAACTTAATGACTTGGAGAAGATCTGCAAAGAGGAGTGGGACAAATCCCTCCTGATATGTGTGCAAACCTGGTGGCCAACTACAAGAAACGTCTGACCTCTGTGATTGCCAACAAGGGTTCTGCCACCAAGTACTAAGTAATGTTTTGCAGAGGGGTCAAATACTTATTTCCCTCATTAAAATGCAAATCAATTCATAATATTTTTCACATCCGTTTTTCTGGATTTTTTGGTTGTAATTCTGTCTCTCACTGTTCAAATAAACCTACCATTAAAATGATAGACTGATCATTTCTTTGTCAGTGGGTAAACGTACAAAATCAGCAGGGGATCAAATACCTTTTACCCTCACTGTATGTACATTCTCAAGAGGCGGCTGTCTGATATTGGACCCCAAAGTTATTGATTGTTATTTTGTCTGTCTTCATATATGTCTGTACTGTAATAACAGGTTGAAGTGTTCATGAAAGTCTGGACTGGTGCATCAATAGACAGCTATTTGAGAGAAAATATACAAATGAAGGTGGGTTCATAACCAGAAGGAGTACTCACCTACCTGACAGCACATGTAGTCCTAAATGATATGTACAAGACCAGAGCACAGTGACACTGACCTGAAGGTTATGTACAAGACCAGAGCACAGTGACACTGACCTGAATGTTATGTACAAGACCAGAGCACAGTGACACTGACCTGAATGTTATGTACAAGACCAGAGCACAGTGACACTGACCTGAATGTTATGTACAAGACCAGAGCACAGTGACACTGACCTGAATGTTATGTACAAGACCAGAGCACAGTGACACTGACCTGAATGTTATGTACAAGACCAGAGCACAGTGACACTGACCTGAATGTTATGTACAAGACCAGAGCACAGTGACACTGACCTGAATGTTATGTACAAGACCAGAGCACAGTGACACTGACCTGAATGTTATGTACAAGACCAGAGCACAGTGACACTGACCTGAATGTTATGTACAAGACCAGAGCACAGTGACACTGACCTGAATGTTATGTACAAGACCAGAGCACAGTGACACTGACCTGAAGGTTATGTACAAGACCGGAGCACAGTGATACTGATCTGAAGGATATGTACAAGACCGGAGCACAGTGATACTGACCTGAAGGTTATGTACAAGACCGGAGCACAGTGATACTGACCTGAAGGTTATGTACAAGACCGGAGCACAGTGATACTGACCTGAATGTTATGTACAAGACCGGAGCACAGTGATACTGACCTGAAGGTTATGTACAAGACCGGAGCACAGTGATACTGTAGCTGATGACCTCCAGAGGGAGTGACGTGGTGATGTCAGCCCTTCCACTGTTCCCCTGCCTGTGGGAGAGGGACATGGACCCTGGTCAAAAGTAGGGTCCATGGAGAAGGGAAAACACAAGTTTCTGGGGGATCAGGGGTAATTATGAGAAAGGGAAGCAGTAAGCTGTCTGGAAAAGGAAACGGGTATAATCACTCTGTCAGTAATTATCCTGGTGACTGTTTATCTAGCTAATGACTGCCTGTGGTGGAGCAGAGCTGTAACTGACCACGGTGACAACTGTCACTCAGCTGCAGCAAAACCCTACACTACACCCTCCTATTAGACTTGACATGTCCCATAGGGCTCTGATGAGCAGAGATAAGGTATCGTACTCCCTCAGCCCTCCAGCTTCATCTGGTCTTTGCTAGTTCCCTGGCTGTGTCCCAACTGGCTCCCTATTCCCTAGATAGTGAACTATAGGCCCTGGTCAAATGTAGTGCACTATGTAGGGAATAGGGTGCCATTTGAGACGCAGTCTCTGATTAGGATCCCTGCTGCACTGCAGCCTCCCTGGGAAGAGTCTGTTTACCAACAAGCAGCTGAATTAGGAAACCCAAAGTGCTCTTTGTTCCCCCTCCGCTGGTGCATGTCAGGAGGCTGGAGCGCCCCAGAATATCAAGCAGCTCAGGGCAGCACAGCTGCACAGTCCGTCCCACATCCTCCCAACTCCTAACCACCTCCTCCCGCCTTGGCAGCCGTTAACGGGTGAAGTTTCCCCGAGGGACTGATCTAGGATCAGCGTCCCCTCCCCTAACCCTAACCTTAACCGTTAGTGGGGAAAATGAAAAACTGACCGAAGATCAGCGTCGAGGGGCAACTTCACCTTACACCTTGGCAGCCAGAGAGTAGTAGAGGGATCAGGGAGATCAGGGAAAATTTAACTTTTGATTATAATGTTAATAGTCATGGTATACACTTTTTAAATGTTTTATTTAACCTTTATGTAACACGTGGTTTTGTTTACAACGGAGAGTGTTGATAGTGTCGGAACAGGCTTTCTAGTATTAGTTGTGACATACTGTTTTGAGGATGTGAAATAGGCTTACTGTTGCATTATGGGTAAGTTGTTGTCGTCGTCTGCATTAGTTATAAAGCTGTGTTTATCAGAGGTCTGGCATTGGCTCAGGGGTCCAGGCATTGGCTCAGGGGTCCAGGCATTGGCTCAGGGGTCCAGGCATTGGCTCAGGGGTCCAGGCATTGGCTCAGGGGTCCAGGCATTGGCTCAGGGGTCCAGGCATTGGCTCAGGGGACTTGGGAGGTGAAAAGGGAAGGGCTAGTAGGGGGACATTTACCAGGTGTTTGGCTCCAATGACATTACCTGCTACTGTGTGGCATTGGATGCATTCCATTCCAAATGGCACCCTATTCCCTTTATAGTGCACTACTTTTGATCAGGGCTCTGGTCAAAAGTAGTGCACTATATAGGGCATAGGGTGCCATTTGGGACACAACATTGCCTTCTGTTGTACTTCTTTGTACTCATTTCCTGTATCTGTAAATATCGTTTTAGATTCCCCTTGTATTTGTGGTTTGTAACTTTGAAATGTAAGGAAGTTCTCCTTTTTGTACTTCAGCTTGAAATAAGGGAACTATTTGTAAGAGGAGGAACAGGGTAGTGGAATACTAGGCTCTATCTGGATGGAACATGGACGTTTCACAATATGTAGGATATTACCAAGATGAATGTAGTCAGTATTCACCCATGCAAGATGGTTTGACTGTAGTTTAAGTCTGAATCACTGTGCTGTTTCTGTTTGTTAGTGTTTGTTGATATTATGTCCCTAGTGTACAGTACAGTACAGGACCATGTCCATCTGAGGATCTGGGTGATAGGAGCATGGCCAGACATGATGTGCCTCCTTAGATCTACAGGATGTTCAGATATGAATTTGTGGTTATTATCACCTAATCTGGTTATTAACACCTAATCTGGTTATTAACACCTAATCTGGTTATTAACACCTAATCTGGTTATTAACACCTAATCTGTGTGCCCTGGTTAAGCAGAAAGCTTGCGCTTCCCATATCTACAGTATGTTCAAAAGAAGGCTATTATCACCTGATCAGATATTTTGGTCTCCACAGCATCTCATCAGACACTTTGTTCTAACACTTTGCGTTATGGTTGAATTGAGTTGAATGATTATGGTGCAGATGTTCTTACTCGATGTGTTTATCTTTGTCGTCCTTATTCAACTCGGGACTCGTCTGTAAAATAGACTTAGTTCTCAGTATGACTCCCTGATTTGAAAATGAAGGTGAAATAAATGAATCAATACAAACGCCAGCTGCAGTTAGAGTATCTCAGAGAGGCCCTGAACTGAACCTATTCACGTCTGCGCTGGAGCGGCTATTGTGCTGTTTCTTACCGCATGTTGTTGGAAGACCAAAGTAATATGAAGATTGGGACACACAGGTGAAGCTTCATGATAATCCTAGATGGATTTAACGTGAAAATGTTTGTCCGATAAACAAATGACTTTCATGGACACGTGGTTTTGTTTAGGAATGTTTGTTTGTTTGCCATTTTTGGGAATGTGAAACCAGACCAGATGAAAACAAATAATCTCTGATTGGAACTGTTGCTGAAAACTATGTGAAAACGCCCAAATTCCATTACTAGCCATGGTATGACTCCAGATGTTTTTACAGGAATGTGGTTGCGTAGAAAGCCTTGTCTTTGTCATCATAGCTAAGTTGATTAGGCCGTGTGTCTCAAACTGTAACACACAGTAATAAGTGTTGTAAGTCCCAGGCTTACTTCCTACTGTTGTTGCCCAATCCAGAAGCTGTAATACTTTGTTTTGATTGCAGCTTTGCCGTGAATAGAGCAACAATGCTTTCATCACTTCCTTTTATGTCAGTTAAACCCAGAGAACACAAAGGTCATTGGTTTTATCAAGGGATTTGTCATAGCGAGGTGAAGACTTTAATCCTGGGAATTGAGACCCAGACAATGGTAAAAACCTTTTAATGTTTATTCTTGGCAAAGTAGAGTCATTTATTCTAGAGATGGAGAGATTTTTAAAACCAGCATGATGACATCCCATTGAGGTCGACATAAAGCTTTCTGCAACCTGATGAATGAGACAACTAATGCGGCTGAGTGGGTGTGTAGAGATGATTTCTGAATACAGTAAGACTGAAAACGCAGAGACATTGTGTCAAGCTCTAAAGGAGCTACTCCCTCAGGAAGCGCTCTGTAGTTGCATCAGAATATGAGTCAGCCAGTCTCTAGTACCATCAGTCCGACTAGTCAGCTGTGGATTTGTGGAAGGCCGTCTGCCTTACTGTTGGACGCCCACAAGATTAGATACTGAACAGCTTGATTGTAGGGAAAGCAGATGTAGTGCTATTATTATGCCAGATCCTTGCTGTCATTGTCAAGCCAAACATGACAATGAGTGACAAGGAGTTTTCATGATAGCACAAACAGACTGGGACTCAGGCTACATCTGCCGTATCCACACTGGATGCCCACTAGCTACAGAACAACTTGAATATAACCCCACTAGCTACAGAACAGCTTGAAAATAACCACACTAGCTACAGAACCGTCTGAATATAACCCCACTAGCTACAGAACCGTCTGAATATAACCCCACTAGCTACAGAACCGTCTGAATATAACCCCACTAGCTACAGAACCGTCTGAATATAACCCCACTAGCTACAGAACCGTCTGAATATAACCCCACTAGCTACAGAACCGTCTGAATATAACCCCACTAGCTACAGAACCGTCTGAATATAACCCCACTAGCTACAGAACCGTCTGAATATAACCCCAAAACAGTTTGAATATAACTGCACTAGATACAGAACAGCTAGAATATAACCCCAAAACAGTTTCAATATAACCCCACAAGCTACACAACCGCTTGAATATAACCCCAAAACAGTTTGAATATAACCCCACTAGATACAGAACAGCTTGAATATAACCCCACTAGATACAGAACAGCTTGAATATAACCCCACTAGATACAGAACAGCTTGAATATAACCCCACTAGATACAGAACAGCTAGAATATAACCCCACTAGCTACAGAACAGCTTGAATATAACCCCACTAGATACAGAACAGCTTGAATATAACCCCACCAGATACAGAACAGCTTGAATATAACCCCACTACATACAGAACAGTTTGAATATAACCCCACTATATACAGAACAGTTTGAATATAACCCCACCAGATACAGAACAGCTTGAATATAACCCCACTACATACAGAACAGCTTGAATATAACCCCACTAGATACAGAACAGCTTGAATATAACCCCACTAGCTACAGAACAGCTTGAATATAACCCCACTTTCTTAAGTCATTTGCGCATTTGATATTGCCTATAGGGCGCAAATTTGCTGGGACCATGGTTGGCAAGAGACCTATGTCACATACGCCTAAAATAACTTTGCGGGACTGCGGTTGGGTTTTGGGACCAGTTCTTGCGGTAGCGGGTGGGAGTCGCACAGAACTCCAGCGGGGCCGTGGTGCAGTATGAAAATCAGAAGGGCGCTAGCGGGATAAAGAAATCAGTCCTGTGCAGAACTCTACTGTGGATAACTGACAATGATGTGACTATTTCAAGGTAATTCTATCTTCATGTCACTGAGACAGACAGACAGGCAGGGTATGAGGTGGCTGTTGAAATTAATAAAATACACGTGTTTATGGAGAGCCATTATGGCTAAACTTGGATCACAGATGACAACTTGAGGGCATATTATATTTGTACTGAGACTTTTACTTATGCCTTGCCGTGCAGAGCAGGTACACATCAGTCAAGTACCTTGTAATGACTGTCATACCGTAGCTATAGTCAGCTTTCCAGTGAACAGATCTAACATTTCCCAATACAGAAACACTGTTCTTCCTCTACCTATTATCACCTAGTCAGATATTTTGGGTTCCACAACAACTCATCGAACTGTTCAAACATTTTGTACACCAACTGTTCCCATATACACACGTCAGTTATGATGAGAAGTAGAGTGCTGAGTACATGCAGTACTAGATAGTTGTAGGAGGCTGTTGGGTCGAGCCCTTACCGACATCCTCATCTGCTTCACAAATAGCTCCAGTAACTAAAGAGGAAGAGGCCTACTATATGAGGAGGCTGAGTTTGAGCGTCGCGTGGAGGAAATGTGTTTCGGTTATAGTGACTTGGCATTTCCTGGTTGCTTGACAGAAGGAGAGAGAGACTGAGCGAGCAAGGGACAGACAGACACTAGTGCTGATTAGGAGTGATGTGCTACTTACTACTCTGAGGAGCTGAAGCACCCTGTGGGCCTGATCTGGACCTACTGTTCTGACTCACTCCCTGATAACCTAGGACCCAGGAGGGCTCATTGAGACTGGGTTCATCTGAACCCTGATAACCTAGGACCCAGGAGGGCTCATTGAGACCGGGTTCCTCTGAACCCTGATAACCTAGGACCCAGGAGGGCTCATTGAGACTGGGTTCCTCTGAACCCTGATAACCTAGGACCCAGGAGGGCTCATTGAGACTGGGTTCCTCTGAACCCTGATAACCTAGGACCCAGGAGGGCTCATTGAGACTGGGTTCCTCTGAACCCCTTCTCCCTGCTCTCCCAGACACATGCAATGAGACATGGACTGGCCCACAAATGACAGTCAACTGGTAGGCTGATATTATAATTTCATTCTAGATTGATTACAGAAAACCTGAAGATATAAGCCTAATGTTCAGTCACTCACATTAATGCACTGTATCTTACTGTATATTGGATTTAACATCTGTTGTGTTGCCGCTGCTGATTTTAAAAGACGTTTTCTGAAGTTACACATTTGCCAGTAGTAGTGATCTTTAAACGGGGGTTTCTGAAGTATGTTTTGGAGTGTGCCTTGCAGCCGTACTGGTGCTGCTGCCAGCTGTTGACAATGTAGCTAACTTCCTCTATAGGGGCCTGTGGGCGTCTTTCAGGCTGCAAGCATCAACGAGGCGTGGTTCATTAGTAAACTAGCAGAAGTAGCAGTAGGTGTCTCATAGGGAAAAGCTTGACTTATTGTCAGGTCATGTGGTGTCACCTGATGTTATTTGGGTGTAATGAGTCAGGTTGGCCCCTGTGGGAACTGTACTCCTCGTTCTCATGTGAAGAAGGCTTTGCATCTCTCAGACGTCAGGCTCTGTGTGAAGTCAGGGGAAGGTCTCCTCTTCACTTCAACACCAGGCCGTTCTTTTTCTCCCTAGTAGAACGCTGAGCTGATGTGGCATGTCTCTGTATGGCTGTAATGGAGCTATCAAACTAGTTTTAAAAAGTCTCTGTCACAGTGTACCGTCACTAGATGTTCTTAGATGATTTGAACGTGAGACGTCAGTTGCACATCAATGAATGTTACCACTGACCTCTATCTCTACTACTGATAACATCTGTTCCTAAGATAGATGGACATGTTGATAGGGTGAGGGAGGCTTATACTGAGCCACACTGCAATAGTAGATAGTACACAGTCTCTCTGTGGTGCTCTAGTTGTTTAGTGACATCACTAGTAGATAGTACACAGTCTCTCTGTGGTGCTCTAGTTGTTTAGTGACATCACTAGTAGATAGTACACAGTCTCTCTGTGGTGCTCTAGTTGTTTAGTGACATCAATAGTAGCCTGGGTTCCAGTCTGTTTCCAGTCTGTCTCTTGCCAACTCCTTGGCTTGACAATGACAGCAATGGAGTAGGAAAGAGCCCAAACAGATCTGGGACCAGGCTAGAAGAGGCTATGTGAGAGATGGGAAACAGATCTGGGACCAGGCTAGAAGAGGCTATGTGCGAGATGGGAAACAGATCTGGGACCAGGCTAGAAGAGGCTATGTGAGAGATGGGAAACAGATCTGGGACCAGGCTAGAAGAGGCTATGTGCGAGATGGGAAACAGATCTGGGACCAGGCTAGAAGAGGCTATGTGAGAGATGGGAAACAGATCTGGGACCAGGCTAGAAGAGGCAATGTGAGAGATGGGAAACAGATCTGGGACCAGGCTAGAAGAGGCTATGTGCGAGATGGGAAACAGATCTGGGACCAGGCTAGAAGAGGCTATGTGAGAGATGGGAAACAGATCTGGGACCAGGCTAGAAGAGGCTATGTGAGAGATGGGAAACAGATCTGGGACCAGGCTAGAAGAGGCTATGTGAGAGATGGGAAACAGATCTGGGACCAGGCTAGAAGAGGCTATGTGCGAGATGGGAAACGTAGTGTGACTTGATAGGAGGAGAGTAGCAGGATATAATGATGCAGATAAGAGCTGCAATATTGACAGAACCTACAGTAGAACTGTCAAAATGTCCCTGTTATAGAACCTACAGTAGAACTGTCAAAATGTCCCTGTGTTATAGAACCTATAGTAGAACTCTGTATAAATGTCCCTGTGTTATAGAACCTATAGTAGAACTCTGTATAAATGTGCCTGTGCTATAGAACCTACAGTTGAACTCTGTATAAATGTCCCTGTGTTATAGAACCTATAGTAGAACTCTGTATAAATGTCCCTGTGTTATAGAACCTACAGTAGAACTTTGTATAAATGTCCCTGTGTTATAGAACCTACAGTAGAACTCTGTATAAATGTCCCTGTGTTATAGAACCTACAGTAGAACTCTGTATAAATGCCCCTGTGTTGTAGAACTCTGTATAAATGTCCCTGTGTTATAGAACCTACTGTAGAACTCTGTATAAATGTCCCTGTGTTATAGAACCTACAGTAGAACTCTGTATAAAATGTCCCTGTGCGATAGAGTACAAGGCCTGTCACCCTGTCCCTTTCCATTTAAAGCACAGTATTTAATAGAGTTGAGGATCGATAAGCCGATTGATGATGAAAGGCAGTCACATTCTTTGAGCATAAATCATGTACGTGACTTAACCAGTGTTTTATTTATTTGGCCTATAAAGAAATGCATACTGTAGCTTGTTACTTTCTTGATCGTTTTTTCAGCCATAGACCTACTATTTTGAAAATATGCATTATCTCATATGCTCCTGAATGTGCCATCACTTTCGTAAGGTTGCTGTAACTTCCTGTTGCAAAAACAAGAGACGTCAGGCCTCTCTGGTTGTTGTTTAGAGTTTGAGCGCAACACACTGCATGAG
This sequence comes from Brachymystax lenok tsinlingensis, assembly GCA_030435695.1. Taxonomy (NCBI): domain Eukaryota; kingdom Metazoa; phylum Chordata; class Actinopteri; order Salmoniformes; family Salmonidae; genus Brachymystax; species Brachymystax lenok. The sequence continues at coordinate 62,987,050 of CM059789.1, forward strand.
GACAACCTGTTAGCATTGTGGTCAGAAGAACAGCCACAGGGTCCTTTTAACGGAATGTTAACGTGTACTGGTCCACGTGCACTCTACTTCTTCCATATTGTGTTGACTAGTTCTGCACGTGTGACTTCAGAATCAGAAAATGTTGTTGCCGGGGATTTCCCTTGGTGTTGTACAGAGAAGCATCAATCACATCAACCCAGATCAGACTTGTGCCAGTATGACTGGAGACTCATCCTCTCTCTCTTCCCCTCCCGCAGAAAGATGAGGGCTGCCAGCAGCAGTGGCTGGAGGCATTTGTGGCTTCCTTTGAGAAGCTTGTTGATGTGCAGTCACTGGAGCGTCGCAGGTGAGTTGACTGCTTGGCTCAAATGTATTTCCTACGTCCTAAATTGCAATCTATTCCCATGTACTACTTTTGACCAGATCCTAGATCTGTAACAAGGGGAAACTTCAGGGCACTGGTCACAGGGTGTGTGACAAGCTGGCTGATACATTGTCATCTAAAAGGCTTAAAAGAGGACCTGAGCAATGAAATAGTTGTAAAGGTACTTCATTTAAATAAACTGCAGACTTGGGAAGTAAATTCACATGGCTGGGGGCTAAAACAAACGTCTCTTTCACACAGTCAGGAAACACCTTCAGGAAAACACAGGCCCTGATTACACATCGCAGGCACCTGTGCCAATTAGCCACACCCACCAATTAGCCAACATAATGAGCAATGCAAAAACAACAGGACATGTTAGGAGATGATAGAAAGTGCAGGTTGTCGAAATGCTTGAGTTGAAATAATAGAAAATAAATAACATTACTTCACAGTAATCTACAGTTTCAAAATGTCAGTAAAAGATACATTTTGTCCATTGTGAAGGGGTCTCTTTCACAGATGGGAAACCCTCATTGACATTTTGAAAGTAACATTGTTGTATGCACATCACATTATAGGAGCATTTTTAGTGTGCAGGCAGGTTCTTTAATTCATCAATATGTTACCAAATCCCTGCTGAGGGAGACATACTGGAGGCTACAGGTGGTTTGTGTCAGACTGAGTTGGATGAACTCTGACCTTATTACCAGAGGTGCAATTTTGACATGTTTATAGAGTACATAAGTAGTAAAACAGCACCATCCCCTCTCTCATCTCTTCTTCTCCCTCTCCCCTTCCTCTTCCCCGCTCCGCTCCTCTCCACTACCTGTTCTCCCCTACCCACTCTCCACTTCCCTCTCATCCCTCTCCTCCCTCTCCTCTCCCTCTTCCCTCTCCCCTCCCTCTCCCCGTCCTCTCCTCTTCCCTCTCCCTCTCCCCTTCCTCTTCTCCTCCCTCCTCCTACATTCTCAGGCTGGAGGACTATATTGCGGTGGTTCCCCTCGTACCCAGGGATGTACTGGTGTTCTTCAGTGACCAGCTATCGCACAGTGCCCTTCACCTCTCTGGGGGCGACAGTAACAACAGCACCCTGCACCCCTCTGGGGGCGACAGTAACAACAGCACCCTGCACCCCTCTGGGGGCAACAGTAACAACAGCACCCTGCACCTCTCTGGGGGCGACAGTAACTACAGCACCCTGCACCTCTCTGGGGGCGACAGTAACAACAGCACCCTGCACCTCTCTGGGGGTGACAGTAACAACAGCACCCTGCACCTCTCTGGGGGTGACAGTAACAACAGCACCCTGCACCCCTCTGGGGGCGACAGTAACAACAGCACCCTGCACTCCCTCTGGGGGCTTACAGTAACAACAGCACCCTGCACCTCTCTGTGGGCGACAGTAACAACAGCACCCTGCACCCCTCTGGGGGCGACAGTAACAACAGCACCCTGCACCTCTCTGGGGGCGACAGTAACAACAGCACCCTGCACCCCTCTGGGGGCGACAGTAACAACAGCACCCTGCACCCCCTGCTGCTCATCAAGTTCTTCATCATCGTCTGCAGGTTGACCTTATATGTTCTATGACCCTCAGTTCACCCCTTTGTTGAATAACTCTGCCCATCCTTTCTACCCATGACTGATGCTAGATAACAAGAGAAAAGAAGCTAGAAGCTCATGCTAGATAACAGTGAGATCAGAGAAACATTGGTGTCAATGTAATGATCTCTCTGTTCTTCAGGAATATGGAAAACATTGACCCAGAGAAGACCCCAGGCTATGTCTTCGAGACCATTAAACTGTTAAACTTCTGCTTGACTCAGGTAAGACACAACCCTAGATGAACCTCTCTCACTCACACACACACACACACACACACACACACTTAAGCTACACATTAGTAATTTTCAATAATGGATCAAATCAAAGTGTATTTGTCACGTGCACCGAATACAACAGGTGTAGACCTTACAGTGAAATTACCGAGGCTTAGCGAGGCTATATACAGTAGCGAGGCTATATACAGTAGCGAGGCTACATACAGACAACGGTTAGTCGGGCTGATTGAGGTAGTATGTACATGTAGCTATGGTTAAAGTGACTATGCATATATGATGAACAGAGAGTAGCAGTAGCATGAAAAAGGGGGTGGTGGGTGGCGGGACACAATGCAGATAGATAGCCCGGTTAGCCAATGTGCTGGAGCACTGGTTGGTCGGCCCAGTTGAGGTAGTATGTACATGAATATATAGTTAAAGTGACTATGCATATATGATAAACAGAAAGTAGCAGCAGCGTAAAAGGGGGGGGCACAATGCAAACAGTCCAGGTAGCCATACCTGTTCAGGAGTCTTATGGCTTGGGGGTAAAAACTGTTGAGAAGCCTTTTTGTCCTAGACTTGGCATTCCGGTACCGCTTGCCATGCGGTAGTAGAGAGAACAGTCTATGGCTGGGGTCTTTGACAATTATTAGGGCCTTCCTCTGACACCGCCTGGTGTAGAGGTCCTGGATGGCAGGCAGCTTAGCCCCAGTGATGTACTCGGCCGTACACACTACCCTCTGTAGTGCCTTGCGGTCGGAGGCCGAGCAATTGCCGTACCAGGCAGTGATGCAACCAGTCAGGATGCTCTCGATGTTGCAGCTGTAGAACCTTTTGAGGATCTCAGGACCCATGCCAAATCTTTTTAGTTTCCTGAGTGGGATGATCTGCAAACTATACTATATCACTCATTCATACTCTAGATTAATACACTGTCTATTGAGCCAGAATGATAATATACTGTCTGTTGAGCCAGAATGATAATATACTGTCTATTGAGCCAGAATGATAATATACTGTCTATTGAGCCAGAATGATAATATACTGTCTGTTGAGCCAGAATGATAATATACTGTCTGTTGAGCCAGAATGATAATATACTGTCTGTTGAGCCAGAATGATAATATACTGTCTGTTGAGCCAGAATGATAATATACTGTCTATTGAGCCAGAATGATAATATACTGTCTGTTGAGCCAGAATGATAATATACTGTCTGTTGAGCCAGAATGATAATATACTGTCTGTTGAGCCAGAATGATAATATACTGTCTGTTGAGCCAGAATGATAATATACTGTCTGTTGAGCCAGAATGATAATATACTGTCTATTGAGCCAGAATGATAATATACTGTCTGTTGAGCCAGAATGATAATATACTGTCTATTGAGCCAGAATGATAATATACTGTCTGTTGAGCCAGAATGATAATATACTGTCTGTTGAGCCAGAATGATAATATACTGTCTGTTGAGCCAGAATGATAATATACTGTCTGTTGAGCCAGAATGATAATATACTGTCTGTTGAGCCAGAATGATAATATACTGTCTGTTGAGCCAGAATGATAATATACTGTCTATTGAGCCAGAATGATAATATACTGTCTGTTGAGCCAGAATGATAATATACTGTCTGTTGAGCCAGAATGATAATATACTGTCTGTTGAGCCAGAATGATAATATACTGTCTGTTGAGCCAGAATGATAATATACTGTCTATTGAGCAAGAGAATACAGTGGAGATGAGAAGAATACTATCCTATAAATCCACATAACATATTTCCACCTAAAAGAAACAGAACTGGTTTCATGAGAATAGAGGAGTGGGTGTCTGGCTGACCTGTGCATTGTGTTGTGGAATGTGTCTATATTGTCAGTATTGTTTATGAAGAGTATCATAAAGAGGAATGCATATTTAGTAGAAGGGAAGAGTGGCATAAATAGGAATGTTTATTTAGAAGTGAAGAATATCATAAATAGGAATGTTTATTTAGTAGAAGTGAAGAGTATCATAAATAGGAATGTGTATTTAGTAAAAGTGTGTGGCTGTGTTTGTTATTATTTGTTCTGAGATGTCTTTGTATCTTAAAAGCCCTCTCAAGGTCAAGTAAATCTGTGTGTCTGTGTGTGTGTGTTTCTGTGTGTGTGTCTGTATGTTTCTGTGTGTCTGTGTGTGTGTGTGTGTGTGTTTCAGCTGAAGAAGCAGCCTGCGGATCAGTCGTCCCTCCAGACAGTGATTCAGTATGGCCTGATGCTGTTGGAGAGTCTCTTTGACCCTTATAATACATGGAGGAGACGCCTGGCAGGGTATGTGTGTGTTTGTTAGTGTGTATGTGTGTTTTGAAGCTGGGTGGAGACTGCCTGTTGGACTGTGTGTGTCACTATGTCTGTCTTTGTGTGTGATGAAGGACCATGTTGAGGGCAGACTGTATAAACCCAACCCTTAGAAATGACGAGGCCTTATCTCTGCATGTTCATCTGTAGTGGATGCCGGTGTTGCTGCAACAGCTCTTATCTCAGTCTCCTTAAGTGTGTGTCTCAAATGACACCCTATTCCCTATCTAGTGCACTACGTTTGACCAGAGGCCTGTGGGGCACCATATGGGGAATAGGATGCTTTTTGGTATAGAGGCCAAGTCTGTAGGCCTGCTGTAAATGTGTGTGTGTGTGTGTGTGTGTGTGTGTGTGTGTTTTCAGGGAGGAGGTGAGCATGGTGGAGAGGAGTAAGTATAAGTTCTCCCCTCTCCCCTTACCAGAGGAGCTGCCTGCTCTATTCCATGGTGAGGCACCACACGCTCTCACTCACTCACTCACTCACTCACTCACTCCAGGCCTCCCTCCTACACCACACTATCCTAAGTAACTTCTCTCTTACAGCCTATGGTCCCAATTCTACTACTCCTTCCTCAAAACAGCTTCCACTGAGTCCCAATGTAGACTTCATTCAGCACCCGTTTATTCATATATACCTCTGTGTATATAACTACTTCTATTCATATATACCTCTGTATATATAACTACTTCTATTCATATATATACCTCAGTTATATATAACTACTTCTATTCATATATATACCTCTGTGTATATAACTACTTCTGTTCATATATATACCTCAGTTATATATAACTACTTCTATTCGTATATATAACTACTTCTGTTCATATATATACCTCTGTATATATAACTACTTCTATTCATATATATACCTCTGTATATATAACTACTTCTATTCATATATATACCTCTGTGTATATATAACTACTTCTGTTCATATATATACCTCTGTGTATATATAACTACTTCTATTCATATATATACCTCTGTGTATATATAACTACTTCTATTCATATATATACCTCTGTATATATAACTACTTCTGTTCATATATATACCTCTGTGTATATATAACTACTTCTGTTCATATATATACCTCTGTGTATATATAACTACTTCTGTTCATATATATACCTCTGTGTATATAACTACTTCTGTTCATATATATACCTCAGTTATATATAACTACTTCTATTCATATATATACCTCTGTATATATAACTACTTCTGTTCATATATATACCTCTGTATATATAACTACTTCTATTCATATATATACCTCTGTATATATAACTACTTCTATTCATATATATACCTCTGTGTATATATAACTACTTCTGTTCATATATATACCTCTGTGTATATATAACTACTTCTATTCATATATATATACCTCTGTGTATATATAACTACTTCTATTCATATATATATACCTCTGTATATATAACTACTTCTGTTCATATATATACCTCTGTGTATATATAACTACTTCTGTTCATATATATACCTCTGTGTATATATAACTACTTCTGTTCATATATATACCTCTGTGTATATATAACTACTTCTGTTCATATATATACCTCTGTGTATATATAACTACTTCTGTTCATATATATACCTCTGTGTATATATAACTACTTCTATTCATATATATACCTCTGTGTATATATAACTACTTCTGTTCATATATATATACCTCTGTGTATATATAACTACTTCTGTTCATATATATACCTCTGTGTATATATAACTACTTCTGTTCATATATATACCTCTGTGTATATATAACTACTTCTGTTCATATATATACCTCTGTGTATATATAACTACTTCTGTTCATATATATACCTCTGTGTATATATAACTACTTCTGTTCATATATATACCTCTGTGTATATATAACTACTTCTGTTCATATATATACCTCTGTGTATATATAACTACTTCTGTTCATATATATACCTCTGTGTATATATAACTACTTCTATTCATATATATACCTCTGTGTATATATAACTACTTCTGTTCATATATATACCTCTGTGTATATATAACTACTTCTGTTCATATATATACCTCTGTGTATATATAACTACTTCTGTTCATATATATACCTCTGTGTATATATAACTACTTCTGTTCATATATATACCTCTGTGTATATATAACTACTTCTGTTCATATATATACCTCTGTGTATATATAACTACTTCTATTCATATATATACCTCTGTGTATATATAACTACTTCTGTTCATATATATACTTCTGTTCATATATATACCTCTGTGTGTGTATATAGAACTACTTCTATTCATATATATATATACCTCTGTATATATAACTACTCAGACTACCTTTATACTAGCCTGTTGTCCTGTTCCAGTAATATACAGCTTTCCTCTAGGCTGCTCAAGTTGTACTTTTCTCTCTTTGGAGAAACACAGTGGGCAAGAGTCCAGTCGATATGTTCTGTCTTGATCTAAAGTTAATTATGATATTTTCTAATTAGCCGTGTTCTCTCACTGGGATCTTAGTTTATTAAATGCTTCTATTGATAGTGTCCTTTGATTAGCACAATGCTAATCTCTAAACCATGTGGGAAACCTGTCTGGACAAGTTGAGTCTGTAGATTATAGAAAGCTCAACATGACTGTTAACACCATGCTATTGAGAGAGGGAAGTGGTTGAGCTGCATCCCACTTGGCACTGTATTCCCTGTATAGTGCAGTGCTTTTGACCAGAGCACAGTGGGCTCAGCCTCTGGTGTGTATAATACTGCTAGCTGATGTTGGACCTATTACTAAGGCTTATGGGATCTCCATTGTCTTGATACATAGCCTTGCCTAACGAGGGCTCAACCCACATCCTGCTATTTCTCAATGCTGTCCCAGTGTGCCTTGGATTTACACATCTCTTTATGACATCACAGTATACTGGCTGTGCATACTGTCTTGTACAATGTATTGCCATTAGCCTAGTCCCAGATCTGTTGTCTCCTTCTGTAGCCTGGTCCCAGATCTGTTGTCTCATTCTGTAGCCTGGTCCCAGATCTGTTGTCTCCTTCTGTAGCCTGGTCCCAGATCTGTTGTCTCTATCTGTAGCCTGGTCCCAGATCTGTTGTCTCCTTCTGTAGCCTGGTCCCAGATCTGTTGTCTCCTTCTGTAGCCTGGTCCCAGATCTGTTGTCTCCTTCTGTAGCCTTGTCCCAGATCTGTTGTCTCCTTCTATAGCCTTGTCCCAGATCTGTTGTCTCCTTCTGTAGCCTGGTCCCAGATCTGTTGTCTCCTTCTGTAGCCTGGTCCCAGATCTGTTGTCTCCTTCTGTAGCCTGGTCCCAGATCTGTTGTCTCCTTATGTAGCCTGGTCCCAGATGTGTTGTCTCCTTCTGTAGCCTGGTCCCAGATCTGTTGTCTCCTTCTGTAGCCCGGTCCCAGATCTGTTGTCTCCTTCTGTAGCCTGGTCCCAGATCTGTTGTCTCCTTCTGTAGCCTGGTCCCAGATCTGTTGTCTCCTTATGTAGCCTGGTCCCAGATGTGTTGTCTCCTTCTGTAGCCTGGTCCCAGATCTGTTGTCTCCTTCTGTAGCCTGGTCCCAGATCTGTTGTCTCCTTCTGTAGCCTGGTCCCAGATCTGTTGTCTCCTTCTGTAGCCTGGTCCCAGATCTGTTGTCTCCTTCTGTAGCCTGGTCCCAGATCTGTTGTCTCCTTCTGTAGCCTGGTCCCAGATCTGTTGTCTCCTTCTGTAGCCTTGTCTCAGATCTGTTGTCTCCTTCTGTAGCCTTGTCTCAGATCTGTTGTCTCCTTCTGTAGCCTGGTCCCAGATGTGTTGTCTCCTTCTGTAGCCTGGTCCCAGATGTGTTGTCTCCTTCTGTAGCCTGGTCCCAGATCTGTCGTCTCCTTCTGTAGCCTGGTCCCAGATCTGTTGTCTCCTTATGTAGCCTCATCCCAGATCTGTAAGTGCTCTTGTGCACTCCATTGCTCATTGTCAAGCCAAACCTTTTGGTATGACAGTGAGCGACAAGGAGTTGGCATGATGGTACAGACTTACGCTCAGGCTAGACTGCCATGTCATCAAAACACCAACCATCAATATGTGGTTCACAGACAGCCTGTCAAAACAACAACCATCAATGTGTCGTTGGTTCACAGACAGCCTGCAGGACTGCCAGCAGATCCCAGAGGTCCTCACTCTCCGATTGGTCCATCTCCAAGGGGCCGTCATCAGTGGCAGCAAGGTAAAGCACTCCTACTGTACCTCTCTTCAGAATTGTCTTTGTGTGTGTGTGTGTGTGTGTGTGTTAACTGGTATGTGCTGTATCTATGCATTCCAGAAGAACGGCCTACTCTCTATCACCCTGCAGTCTGTGGAGGACCTTCTTTCTGTACTCCGAGCCTGGTGCCTCCGGACCTCCTCCAACCCCAAGGACCCCACGCTGCTACGGCTGACCCTGCAGTGCCTGACTGCAGTGGTGCATATCCTCCACTCCAGTAGTCCTGCAGAGCGCCGGGTGGAGATCAGGACCGTGTTGGATGGTTACTTCCAGGTAGTAGCAACAGCAGTAGGAGAAGTAGTAGCAGCAGTAGGAGAAGTAGTAGTAGCAGCAGTAGGAGAAGTAGTAGCAGCAGTAGTAGCAGCAGTAGGAGAAGTAGTAGCAGTAGTAGTAGCAGCAGTAGGAGAAGTAGTAGCAGCAGTAGGAGAAGTAGTGGCAGCAGTGGGAGTGGTGGCAGCAGTGGGAGTGGTGGGAGTAGTGGCAGCGGTGGGAGGTAGTGGCGGCGGTGGGAGAGTGGTGGCGGCAGTGGGAGAAGTGGTAGCGGCGGTGGGATGGTGGCGGCAGTGGAGAGTGGTGGGAGGTGGCTGGCGGCGGCGGCGGCGGCAGTGGTGGCAGAGTGGGGTAGCGGCGGTGGTAGTGGCGGCAAAGTGGTGGCGGCAGAAGTGGCAGAGTGGCGGCGGTAAGCAGTGGCAGCGGTGGTGGTGGCGGTGGTAGTAATGGCAGCGGTGGCAGTGGCAGCGGCGGTGGCAGCGGCGGCGGCAGTGGCAGCGGCGGTGGCTTTGGTGGTGGTGGTGGTAGTGGTGGTGGCAGCGGTGGTAGCGGTGGCTGTGGTGGTGGTGGTGGTGGTGGTGGCGGTGGCTGTGGTGGTGGTGGTGGTGGTGGTGGCAGCGGTGGTGGCGGTGGCTGTGGTTGTGGTGGCAGCGGCGGTGGCTGTGGTGGTGGTAGCGGTGGCTGCAGTGTGGTGGTGGTGGTAGTGGTGGCAGCGGTGGTAGCGGTGGCTGTGTAGTGGTGGTAGTGGCAGTGTTGGTAGCAGTGGCTGTGGTGGTGGTGGCGGTGTTAGTAGCGGTGGCTGTGGTGGTGGTAGTGGCAGCAGTGGTAGCGGTGGCTGTAGTGGTGGTGGTATGGTACTGGCAGTGGTAGCAGTGTTAGTGGCGGTGGCTGTGGTGGTGGTAGTGGTAGCGGTGGCTGGTAGCGGTATTAGTGGCGGTGGCTGTGGTAGTGGTGGTGGTGGGGTGGTAGCAGTGTTAGTGGCAGTGGCTGTGGTGGTGGTGGTGGTGGGGTGTAGCAGTGTTAGTAGCGGTGGCTGTGGTAGCGGTGTTAGTGGCGGTGGCTGTAGTAGTGGTGGTGGTGGGGTGGTAGCAGTGTTAGTAGCGGTGGCTGTGGTAGCGGTGTTAGTAGCAGTGGCTGTGGTAGTGGTGGTGGTGGGGTGGTAGCAGTGTTAGTAGCAGTGGCTGTGGTAGTAGTGGTGGCAGTGGTAGTAGCAGTGGCTGTGGTGGTGGTAGTAGCAGTGGTAGTGGCAGCAGTAGTAGCAGTGGCTGTAGTAGTGGTAGCAGTATTGTAGCAGTGGCTGTAGTAGTAGTGGTAGTAGTACTAGCAGTAGTAGCAGTATTAGTAGCAGTGGCTGTAGTAGCAGTAGTAGTAGCAGTGGCTGTAGTAGTAGAGGTAGTAGCAGTATTAGTAGCAGTGGCTGTAGTAGTGGTAGTAGTAGTAGCAGTGGCTGTAGTGGTAGTAGTAGCAGTGGCTGTAGTAGTAGTGGTGGTAGAGGTAGTAGCAGTATTAGTAGCAGTGGCTGTAGTGGTATCAGTAGTAGTAGCAGTGGCTGTAGTAGTAGTAGTGGTGGTAGTAGTAGTGGTAACAGTGGCTGTAGTAGTAGTAGTAGCAGTATTAGTAGCAGTGGCTGTAGTAGCTTGATCTTGGTGGGACAGCTGTTAGCGTCTGCTCTTTTCTGTCAATTGAAGCTTGGTTTGGTGGATGGTAGGAGTGTGGTTGGCACGGCATTAGTGTTTGTGTTAATGGAGGTATGCAACTGTTTCTGATACTTCCAGGTCCTGAACTGGAACCGGCCGCCAGGGTTAGGGAACGAGCAGGGGGACGGGCAGAGCTGGGAAGAACACCTCATCACTCTCCAGAGTCACATGCTGAGTAAGAGGGCTCATTATCCAAAATACTCTCCCCAAATATTAGTCTGGTCCCACTAATGTTTGTGCCATCATGCCCCATATGGAAAACAACCATGACAGACAAATAACAATCTTGTATGGCAGAAGAAGATTATTAGTACAGAAATTGAATAAGTAACTGGTAAGATTTAGTATGTTTTGCCTTATACACTATATGTACAAAAGTATGTGGACACCCCTTCAAATTAGTGGATTAGGCTATTTCAGCCACGAACCCAGATTTGCTGACAGGTGTATAAAATCGAGCACACAGCCATGCAATCTCCATAGACAAACATCTAGATTGTCATTGTATGCTGTAGTGTTAAGATTTCCCTTCACTGGAACTAATGAGCCTAGCCCGAACCATGAAAAACAGCCTCAGACTATTCCTTCTCCACCAAACTTTACAGTTGGCACTATGCATTGGGGCAGGTAGGGTTCTCCTGGCATCCGACAAACCCAGATTCGTCGATCAGACTGCCAGATGGTGAGGAATGATTCATTACTCCAGAGAACGCGTTTTCATTGCTCCAGAGTCCAATGGAGGGGAGTTTTACACCTCTCTAGCCCACGCTTGGCATTGCACATGGTGATCTTAGGCTTGTGTGCGGCTGCTCAGCCATGGAAACCCATTTCATGAAGCTCGCGATGAACAGTTCTTGTGCTGACGTTGCTTGCAGAGGCAGTTTGGAACTCTGTAGTGAGTGTTGCAACCGAGGACAGACGATTTTTACGCACTATGCGCTTCAGCACTCGGTGGTCCCGTTCTGTGAGCTTATGTGTCCTACCATTTCATGGCTGAGCCATTGTTGCTCCTAAATGTTTGCACTTCACAATAACAGCACTTACATTTGACTGGGGCAGAAAGCAGGGCAGAAAGTTTCTTCTTTCTTCAGTAAGTGTGACGTTGCATGACGTCAGACGGTGGTATGCAAGTGCTTTGAAATGTGTATGTGAGACCTCAGAAGGCTTAGCTGACATGTTCCCTTATGTGTTTAATATAATACATGCAGTCTGTTGTGTCTCAATGCTAACCACCATATCAGTCAGCTGATGTGACCTGCTGATGTAAAAAGGGCTTTATAAATACATTTGATTGATTGAGATATTACAATAATCTTCTATGAATCTTGGATGTGTATTTGCTGCGATATGTATTACTTCCAGGTAGAACATACAGCAATCTTGTCTTCTATATCTGATCCATATGGGGCCAACTTCATTGCTGTCCTTCTCATGCCAAACATGGCGTGATAATGAGTGACAGGGAGTTGGCATGATGGCACCAAAAGACTGGCACTCAGACTGGCACTCAGTCAAAACATGAGACATCTCTCTTCAATATGAAGGTTTCTCTCTGAAGGCCAGGTATTTATTCTTGTTGCAAAATGTGACAAGTTATGTATCGTGTTGTTGATGATGAGTCGTATTGTCCTCAACAGCTTCGGTGCCTGAGATCCTGCAGTGTTCAGACAGGCCGGTGCTGCAGGCCATCTTCCTCAACAACAACTGCTTCGAACACATCCTCCGACTCATCCAGAACAGCAAGGTCTGTCTTTCTGTCTATCCATCTGTCTGTCAAATGTCAGTGGTTGTAAAAGGTGTGTCCATGCATATCCAGAACTAACTGATGACATTCAGTTCCTGCAGTAAATGTGTTCTTCCTGCAGTAAATGTGTTCTTCCTGCAGTAGGTGTGTTCTTCCTGCAGCAGGTCTGTTCTTCCTGCAGCAGGTGTGTTCTTCCTGCAGCAGGTGGTGCCACAGTGGAGAGCCAAACATGGTCCTCTCTGAGTTGACATTGTCTTTGTCTGTCTGTCTGTCTGTCTGTTTGTCTGTGTGTCCTGTCCTGAAGCTCTATCACAGCTCTAGTAAGAGGTGTAGGTCGGAGCGTGAGGGGGTGTGTGACCTCACCACACGTTTGCTCACGGACACAGAGGTGGAAGTGGACCAGGTACTTTCCCTCCATGATCATGTTGAAATAGGTCTGACTGTCAGCAGAAAACTCAGCCTCTCTCTCTCTCCTCTCCCTCCTCACCTCCCCCTCCCACCTCATAGTCTATAGCTACATAGTATAATTGCACTACCAGCATTATTGAGGGCGACTGGCCCGACTTCCTGGTAAAGAGGCATCCTGTTTAAAGAGCTCAGAGAGATGGAGGGTAGGATGATCTTACTAGACTAGTAGCTCTCGTTCTCTTCTTTTTGTTGTTGACAATTAGTTTGTTTTTCTACACAACTCAGTCAAGTATACAGCTCCCTCCACACCCAAATCCACATACATTCATTCTCACAGAGGGATCCAGGAACAACATTTTTCCAAAACAAACTGACATTCACCAACAGAAACAAAACGGCCACTATAGAGAACATTCTCTAAGATGGTCCACATACGGGTTCCAGATTCTGTGTAATATGTCTGGTTTTATAATATAACGAGTGTTATGGTGTGTGGCTAGATAGTTCAGTCGTCCAGTGTGTTATTGCGGGTGGATATGAGCCTCTCCCTCTCTCTTCTTACACACTATATTCTCTAAGAGAGGCTGAGTGTCCTGCTGTCATCAGTAGGTCAGATGTTGTGCACATTGTGTGTGTGTGTGTGGCCTCATCTCTCCAAGCATGTATCACCTCACTGTTTCAAGGCTCCTGTCGGGATCTTCCTGCTCCTGCATGTCTGCCGGTTTGGGATCTTTCACATTGTCTTGTGGTTGTAGATGTGTGATGGAATCTTTGGTTTGGTGTGTTCTATGCAGCGCTCGGGTATTGTGTAACAATGGGTTTTGCTTGTGTGTCACATTCTTTTTTTGTGGCAGAAAACCTTTGCAATCTTATTAGTTGTGTGTTGGTTTGGGTTCTGCATGTCAGCAGCTGTCAGTAATTGAACCAGTTGTTATGGTAACTTCTGTCTTTTCCCTGTGTGCGTTTCATGTATACATGTCCCCTTGAGTTGGTGTGGGGTGTCACCTGTACATACGGTATGTTAAGTCTGCGGTGTCACATCATATTATGTCCCCCTGACTGTGTAGGTTTTGGAGAAAGGTTCCGACTGCATCACAGTCCATGCCCTTGGAGTCCTCACATCCATCATGAGCAACTCCCCTTCTGCCAAGGTAAGGATTTCTACAACTAGTGTGGCCCACTGGGTATTGAACCCTAGTCATCTGGACTACATTAGCCCACCCAGTTAAAGCCTGGGCAGTATTTCTGGGAGATTACACAAGTCTTCAGGTCTTAGGCAAGGCTCTGCATCACACAAGTATAGTTCTAGTACCATCTTCCTCTGTCTGACACACACACACACACACACACATGTTATCAGAACATAAAAATAGCCTGATAAGGCTTGACACTGTTTTCATTCTTGTTTAGACAGTCTCATTGTCCTACTGTCTGTTGTGTGGCTCTTTGCCAGGGAGGCAGTTCTTTAATTCTATCTCTGTCCCAAATGGCAACCTATTCCCTGTATAGTGCACTGATTTTGACCAGGAACCATAGGGCTCTATATAGGGAATAGGTTGCCGTTTGGGAGGGAGCCGTGTCTCTGTGCGTTACTAGCCTGTCTATAATTGTTTCTCTGTACATTACCAGCCTGTCTATATTTGTTTCTCTGTGCGTTACTAGCCTGTCTATATTTGTTTCTCTGTACATTACCAGCCTGTCTATATTTGTTTCTCTGTACATTACTAGCCTGTCTATATTTGTTTCTCTGTACGTTACCAGCCTGTCTATATTTGTTTCTCTGTACGTTACCAGCCTGTCTATATTTGTTTCTCTGTACGTTACTATCCTGTCTATAATTGTTTCTCTGTACATTTCTAGCCTGTCTATATTTGTTTCTCTGTGCGTTACCAGCCTGTCTATATTTGTTTCTCTGTACATTTACCAGCCTGTCTATATTTGTTTCTCTGTACTTTACCAGCCTGTCTATATTTGTTTCTCTGTACATTACCAGCCTGTCTATATTTGTTTCTCTGTACATTTACCAGCCTGTCTATATTTGTTTCTCTGTACTTTACCAGCCTGTCTATATTTGTTTCTCTGTACATTACCAGCCTGTCTATATTTGTTTCTCTGTACATTACCAGCCTGTCTATATTTGTTTCTCTGTACATTACTAGCCTGTCTATATTTGTTTCTCTGTACATTACTAGCCTGTCTATATTTGTTTCTCTGTACATTACTAGCCTGTCTATATTTGTGTCTGTGTTCTTCTCTCTCCAGGAGGTTTTCAAGGAGAGGATTGGCTACTCCCAGCTGTTTGACGTGCTGAAGAGCCAGGGTCAGCCCACTAAACGCCTGCTGCAGGAACTCATGAACATGGTGAGCAGAACAACACTTCTTCACTTCATCTGGTTAAAGGGATACTAATGTACAGTGTAAAGGGAGAGAAAAGCATGTTGTCATTGAAGGCCATTAGTCATTTACTTCTCATTGTTCTGTGGGTTAGATATATTTGGACTTTAACAATAACCTCTCACTCTCTTACACCTCCCTCATTGCCCTCCTCTTTTCTCTCCCTCTCCTTCTCTCCACTAGGCGGTGGAAGGGGAACACGCCCACGCCCATCACCTGGGTATCAGTAACGACCAGCCCCTCCTCCTCCTCCTACAGTGGCTGCCTGACCTGGCCCCTCAGAGGGACCTGCAGCTCCTGGTAGCCCAGTGGCTGGCTGCGGTCTGCGGGGCCTCCCTGTCCTGCCGTACGGTGGCTGTGGAGGCCGGCCTGGTGGGGGCTGTGCTCCATGTCCTCTCCCAGCCACAGAGACTGGACCGCCAGTGTGCCGACGCCCTCCTGGGGATGTTACAGGACATGGGGTCTCTCTGTCTGAGGCCTGCTGAGCTGAAGTCTCTGTTGAGGCTGCTCCGACCCCCCGACCAGGTATTGGATTTCAAATTGATGCTTTGTAATGCTTTCAATTTGTGTAATATACAGTGCAATATACAGTGTAACATGCAGTGCAACATGCAGTGCAACATCAAAGTCACCATTATTAGTCAGTTGTACAACCGAATGCCTTCAACCGAAATGTGTCTTCCGCATTTAACCCAACCCCTCTGAATCAGAGAGGTGCGGGGGGCTGCCTTAATCGACTTCCACGTCTTCGGCGCCCGGGGAACAGTGGGTTAACTGCCTTGTTCAGGGGCAGAACGACAGATTTTTCCCTTGTCAGCTCGGGGATTCGAACTTGCAACCCTCCGGTTACAAGTCCAACGCTCTAACCACTAGGCTACCTGCCGCCCCCATGCAGTGCAACATGCAGTGCAACATGCAGTGCAACATGCAGTGCAATATACCGTGTAATATACCGTGTAATATACAGTGCCCTCTGTAATTATTGGGACAATGAAGTATTTTTTAGTTTTTTTTGGCTTCGTACTCCAAATATCATACCCCCACAATGCTAACCTCCCTGTTTATTGTAATGGTGAGAGGTTAGCATGTCTTGGTGGTATATTTGTGCGTCTCAGTCATCGTTATTCACGATTCATTCAGGATTATCCGTAATCATGGTAGAATCCACATTAATGGAAAAGTGTTAAGGAACATTCTATTCTTATTTACAATAAAAGTGAATCAACACATTATTTACCATTCATTTCTATTGGGCACAAAATAATCTATAACACAACAAAAAAACAGCAAATACATCCAACAAGTTTGTAGAGTCACAAGCTCGATATAGTCATTGTGTGCTATGAAAATGGGACCAAATATTAAACGTTTGACTACTTTAATACAAATAGAAGTGAATTTGGCCCAGCACTGTTGGCCTCTGGGGGACTATGTATTAAAAAAGGCCTGTAATTTCTACATTTTTACCCCGATATAGATGAAAATACCCTCAAATTAAAGACTACGGTATGCACTTTAACCTCATAGTCATTGTCTAATTTCAAAAGAAAAAGTGCTTCACTGTCCCAGTCATTACGGAGGGCACTGTAAAACTATTCAGAATCAGAACAATTAAACCAGATAGCACCCCTCCGTCCAGATAGCACCCCTCCGTCCAGATAGCACCCCTCCGTCCAGATAGCACCCCTCCGTCCAGATAGCACCCCTCCGTCCAGATAGCACCACCCCGTCCAGATAGCACCACCCCGTCCAGATAGCACCCCTCCGTCCAGATAGCACCCCTCCGTCCAGATAGCACCCCTCCGTCCAGATAGCACCACCCCGTCCAGATAGCACCACCCCGTCCAGATAGCACCCCTCCGTCCAGATAGCACCCCTCCGTCCAGATAGCACCCCTCCGTCCAGATATCATCCTACAGTATATACAGTACATGACCACCCTTAGATAAAATTCTCTCCCTTACCAGGGGAAGGATGTGTTGGCAGGGAAGCAGACGGGGACACACCCCTACTGCGCCCGCATCATCCGGGTGTTGGCGGCGATGGCGGCCAGGGAGGGGAGGAACAGCGCCCTGCAGTATTTTGACCTGACCCACCCCCTGGCAGGGATCATGGTGCCCACGGTCCAGCGCTGGCCAGGCAGTGGGTTTTCCTTCCACGCCTGGCTCTGTCTCAACATGGACTTCCCTCCATACCACTCAGAGTTCTCCACACCCATCACCCGCTCGTCTGCTGGGGCACCAGGGGCGGCAACCCGGGGTATGGGCAAAGGCCCCCGCAGGAAACAGCTGTACAGGTACCAGACTGGAGAGATGGGGATACACCTAAGACCACACTACTGCTTGATGTGTGCTGGCCCAATGAGAGAGCCGGTGCTGGCCCAATGAGAGAGCCGGTGCTGGCCCAATGAGAGAGCCGGTGCTGGCCCAATGAGAGATAAAATCCCCCCACGTCTCTCAAGTGCTTTAATTCTACAACCACAATAAAGAATAGTTTTATTTTCAGGAAATGTTGTTGGAGGTAGGGCTGTTGAGGTGACCATATTACTATTACTGCTGTCTTAGAGCCCTGAGTACCAGGCCATTATTGTCCCTCCATCAGGTCCTAATGGGCTGGTACTCAGGGCTCTATTGTCCCTCCATCAGGTCCTAATGGGCTGGTACTCAGGGCTCTATTGTCCCTCCATCAGGTCCTAATGGGCTGGTACTCAGGGCTCTATTGTCCCTCCATCAGGTCCTAATGGCCTGGTACTCAGGGCTCTATTGTCCCTCCATCAGGTCCTAATGGGCTGGTACTCAGGGCTCTATTGTCCCTCCATCAGGTCCTAATGGGCTGGTACTCAGGGCTCTATTGTCCCTCCATCAGGTCCTAATGGGCTGGTACTCAGGGCTCTATTGTCCCTCCATAAGGTCCTAATGGCCTGGTGCTCAGGGCTCTATTGTCTCTCCATCATGTCCTAATGGGCTGGTACTCAGGGCTCTATTGTCCCTCCATAAGGTCCTAATGGCCTGGTACTCAGGGCTCTATTGTCCCTCCATAAGGTCCTAATGGCCTGGTACTCAGGGCTCTATTGTCCCTCCATCATGTCCTAATGGGCTGGTACTCAGGGCTCTATTGTCCCTCCATCAGGTCCTAATGGCCTGGTACTCAGGGCTCTATTGTCCCTCCATCAGGTCCTAATGGGCTGGTACTCAGGGCTCTATTGTCCCTCCATCAGGTCCTAATGGGCTGGTACTCAGGGCTCTATTGTCCCTCCATCAGGTCCTAATGGGCTGGTACTCAGGGCTCTATTGTCCCTCCATAAGGTCCTAATGGCCTGGTGCTCAGGGCTCTATTGTCTCTCCATCATGTCCTAATGGGCTGGTACTCAGGGCTCTATTGTCCCTCCATCATGTCCTAATGGCCTGGTGCTCAGGGCTCTATTGTCCCTCCATAAGGTCCTAATGGCCTGGTACTCAGGGCTCTATTGTCCCTCCATCATGTCCTAATGGCCTGGTACTCAGGGCTCTATTGTCCCTCTAACCACTCTGACATCTAAAATCACATCAAACACTTATCATCAAAACATTATGGTGCTTTTAAAACTCACCTCACTGTGATGATCTGAAGAGAGAGGTTCCACAGCAGGTTGAAAGCCTGTACATATTAGTAAAGACAAGATTACATTGAGAATAGAATGTTGACTGTAAAGTTGCCAAAATGACTGTAAATCTAGCGAATAGGACTGTAAATCTAGCGTATATGTTTCAAATGATCACTTTTACATTCAATATACCCACCGTGTGCTCACTCGCTCCAGAATGGGGCAAAATATCCTTTCTATTTTAAGAAATATATTCTTCTTACTATAAAATCATAAAATAATGGCACGGGACTTATAAGCATATCTTGTCAGCTAAATGAACAAGCCTATAGCCAATGGCATGGAGCATAGCCAGATAACATACAGTAAGACAACTCAAATTCAGTTCTTCTGAAATACATTTTCTTCATATCATAATGTTTCTTTTAGACCTGCCTAAAATAAATCATGGATTTATTGGGATAATTACATGGATTTATTATTAGATGTTCCAAAGGCGCGTTCTATGTTAATTACCGGTCAATTACCGTGAGACCGGCAGGCTGTTGCATAACAATAACCGGCTGGCAAAATGTCATGACCGCCGCAGCCCTAGTTGAAGGCAATATGATTTAAAGGTATGTAACAGGCAGACTACCTTTATATTCCCATCAGTCATCAGTTGGATCAAATTCAATTCCATTCAGCAAACTTTATTAATCCCCAAGGGGCAGTTATTGATGTGTTTCCTGTCTCCTTGGTGCTTAGCCTGTTGACAGCCAGTGGTACAGGTTTAGAGGCTTTCTTCACCATGGAGGGAGTGTTGGTGGTGGCTGTCTGCACTAAGAAGGACTACATGGTCGTGTCCCTGCCAGAACACCCTCTAACAGACTGCTGCTGGGTAAGATACATACACAGATATAGGGACAGAGGATGGGTACCAAATTGCACCCTATTCCCTATATAGTGCACTACGTTTAACCAGGGTTAAGAGAATAAGGTGCCATTTGGGTTTATTATGGATCCTCATTAGTTCCTGCCAAGGCAGCAGCTACTCTTCCTGGGGTTTATTATGGATCTCTATTAGTTCCTGCCAAGGCAGCAGCTACTCTTCCTGGGGTTTATTATGGATCCCCATTTGTTCCTGCCAAGGCAGCAGATACTCTTCCTGGGGTATATTATGGATCCCATTAGTTCCTGCCAAGGCAGCAGCTACCTCTTCCTGGGGTTTATTATGGATCCCCATTAGTTCCTGCCAAGGCAGCAGATACTCTTCCTGGGGTTTATTATGGATCCCCATTAGTTCCTGCCAAGGCAGCAGCTACTCTTCCTGGGGTATATTATGGATCCCCATTAGTTCCTGCCAAGGCAGCAGCTACTCTTCCTGGGGTTTATTATGGATCCCCATTAGTTCCTGCCAAGGCAGCAGCTACCTCTTCCTGGGGTTTATTATGGATCCCCATTAGTTCCTGCCAAGGCAGCAGCTACTCTTCCTGGGGTTTATTATGGATCCCCATTAGTTCCTGCCAAGGCAGCAGCTACTCTTCCTGGGGTTTATTATGGATCCCCATTAGTTCCTGCCAAGGCAGCAGCTACTCTTCCTGGGGTTTATTATGGATCCCCATTAGTTCCTGCCAAGGCAGCAGCTACCTCTTCCTGGGGTTTATTATGGATCCCCATTAGTTCCTGCCAAGGCAGCAGCTACTCTTCCTGGGGTTTATTATGGATCCCCATTAGTTCCTGCCAAGGCAGCAGCTACTCTTCCTGGGGTTTATTATGGATCCCCATTAGTTCCTGCCAAGGCAGCAGCTACTCTTCCTGGGGTTTATTATGGATCCCCATTAGTTCCTGCCAAGGCAGCAGCTACTCTTCCTGGGGTTTATTATGGATCCCCATTAGTTCCTGCCAAGGCAGCAGCTACTCTTGCTGGGGTATATTATGGATCTCCATTAGTTCCTGCCAAGGCAGCAGCTACTCTTCCTGGGGTTTATTATGGATCTCCATTAGTTCCTGCCAAGGCAGCAGATACTCTTCCTGGGGTATATTATGGATCCCCATTAGTTCCTGCCAAGGCAGCAGCTACTCTTCCTGGGGTTTATTATGGATCCCCATTAGTTCCTGCCAAGGCAGCAGCTACTCTTCCTGGGGTTTATTATGGATCCCCATTAGTTCCTGCCAAGGCAGCAGCTACTCTTCCTGGGGTTTATTATGGATCCCCATTAGTTCCTGCCAAGGCAGCAGCTACTCTTGCTGGGGTATATTATGGATCCCCATTAGTTCCTGCCAAGGCAGCAGCTACTCTTGCTGGGGTTTATTATGGATCTCCATTAGTTCCTGCCAAGGCAGCAGATACTCTTGCTGGGGTATATTATGGATCTCCATTAGTTCCTGCCAAGGCAGCAGCTACTCTTCCTGGGGTATATTATGGATCCCCATTAGTTCCTGCCAAGGCAGCAGATACTCTTGCTGGGGTATATTATGGATCTCCATTAGTTCCTGCCAAGGCAGCAGCTACTCTTCCTGGGGTATATTATGGATCCCCATTAGTTCCTGCCAAGGCAGCAGATACCTCTTCCTGGGGTTTATTATGGATCCCCATTAGTTCCTGCCAAGGCAGCAGCTACTCTTCCTGGGGTCGAGCAATATGAAGACCGTTATATACAATTTAAAATATGACATGACATTACATTTCATAACACTTTTCACAACACAGTGTGTTCCCTCAGGCCACTACTCTCAGGCCACTACTCCATTCAGGACGCACACAGAGACCGAGACACAGGCTCTCAATACGGTGTTGTTTCCCCATCTTATTTGACAGCCCTGATGTAAGCTGGGATCAGCCAGTTAGCTGCTGTGCCATCTGTTCACTACAGCTGTGTTGTTACTCCAATGAATGATCATTGTCAGGGACTGTTTAATAATGGATGTTTAACTAGTTCAAGTCACACTGATGTTTCTAGATTCTGGAGATGGTAATCTAGCAGGCATACCTTGCATAGAAGTCATATTTTACCTGCAATATACTGAGTAAAGACTTCTCTTCCCCCTGTCCCTCTCTCTCTCCTCCCTCTCTCTCCTCCTCTCACTCTCTCTCTCCTCCTTTCACTCGCTCTCTCCTCCCTCTCGCTCTCTCTCTCCTCGCTCTCGCTCTCTCTTCTCGTTCTCTCTCTTCTCCTCCCCACAGCACTCTGTGGATATAGTCCATATTCCCGGCCGCCGTCCCTTCGGTCAGAATCTGGTCACCATCTACATCGATGGAGAACAGCGCAAGACAGCCCAGCTCCGATTCCCCTCGCTCAATGAGGTGAGAGACTGAGACAATGGGGTGAAGGACATTACTAAATTAGAAAAGCAAAATATGGTTGGAATAGGACAAAGGTTGAGAGCAAAGTGCGAAAGACAGACATAGAAAATTGAAAGACAATTGTTTATGATCATCAGTTCTCTCTTTTTGTTAGATTAATCTTTTACATTTTTTACATTTTTACATCACATTTCTACGTTTTCATGGTAACTGTTGAAACCTGAGGTCTTGCTGGGTCCATTACTGCTGCATTAGCCATCCTGGGTCCATTACTGCTGCATTAGCCATCCTGGGTCCATTACTGCTGCATTAGCCATCCTGGGTCCATTACTGCTGCATTAGCCATCCTGGGTCCATTACGGCTGCATTAGCCATCCTGGGTCCAGTACGGCTGCATTAGCCATCCTGGGTCCATTATGGCTGCATTAGCCATCCTGGGTCCAGTACTGCTGCATTAGCCATCCTGGGTCCAGTACTGCTGCATTAGCCATCCTGGGTCCAGTACTGCTGCATTAGCCATCCTGGGTTTCAGGCAGAATTGTGGACTTGAGTCACATGACTTGACACAAATTTGATGACTTGAGACTTGATAGAAGATAAAATAAATCGACTTGGACTTGGAGCCTCAAGACTCGGGACTCGACTTTGACTTGAGACTGATGACTTGAACTGATCTGGCCAGCATTTGTAATGTTTCGACACTCATTTTGTGATGGGGCTTCAGTTTACTAGCATAGGCCTACTGGTCTTTTGGTATGTAACAATTGCTTGACATGTATAATTTACTTATACAGTGGGGCAAAAAAGTATTTAGTCAGCCACCAATTGTGCAAGTTCTCTCACTTAAAAAGATGAGAGAGGCCTGTAATTTTCATCATAGGTACACTTCAACTATGACAGACAAAATGAGGAAAAGAAATCCAGAAAATCACATTGTAGGATTTTTAATGAATTTATTTGCAAATTATGGTGGAAAATAAGTATTTGGTCACATACAAACAAGCAAGATTTCTGGCTCTCACAGACCTGTAACTTCTTCTTTAAGAGGCTCCTCTGTCCTCCACTCGTTACCTGTATTAATGGCACCTGTTTGAACTTATCAGTATAAAAGACACCGGTCCACAACCTCAAACAGTCACACTCCAAACTCCACTATGGCCAAGACCAAAGAGCTGTCAAAGGACACAGAAACAAAATTGTAGACCTGCACCAGATTGGGAAGACTGAATCTGCAATAGGTAAGCAGCTTGGTTTGAAGAAATCAACTGTGGGAGCAATTATTAGGAAATGGAAGACATACAAGACCACTGATAATCTTCCTCGATCTGGGGCTCCACGCAAGATCTCACCCCGTGGGGTCAAAATGATCACAAGAACGGTGAGCAAAAATCCCAGAACCACACGGGGGGACCTAGTGAATGACCTGCAGAGAGCTGGGACCAAAGTAACAAAGCCTACCATCAGTAACACACTACGCCTGCAGTGCCAGACGTGTCCCCCTGCTTAAGCCAGTACATGTTCAGGCAAGTCTAAAGTTTGCTAGAGAGCATTTGGATGATCCAGATGAGGATTGGGAGAATGTCAGATGAAACCAAAATATAACTTTTTGGTAAAAACTCAACTCGTCGTGTTTGGAGGACAAAGAAAGCTGAGTTGTATCCAAAGAACACCATACCTACTGTGAAGCATGGGGGTGGAAACATCATGCTTTGGGGCTGTTTTTCTGCAAAGGGACCAGGACGACTGATCCGTGTAAAGGAAAGAATGAATGGGGCCATGTATCGTGAGATTTTGAGTGGAAACCTCCTTCCATCAGCAAGGGCATTGAAGATAAAACGTGGCTGGCTCTTTCAGCATGACAATGATCCCAAACACACCGCCCGGGCAACGAAGGAGTGGCTTCGTAAGAAGCATTTCAAGGTCCTGGAGTGGCCTAGCCAGTCTCCAGATCTCAACCCCATAGAAAATCTTTGGAGGGAGTTGAAAGTCCGTGTTGCCCAGCGACAGCCCCAAAACATCACTGCTCTAGAGGAGATCTGCATGGAGGAATGGGCCAAAATACCAGCAACAGTGTGTGAAAACCTTGTGAAGACTTACTGAAAACGTTTGACCTCTGTCATTGCCAACAAAGGGTATATAACAAAGTATTGAGATAAACTTTTGTTATTGACCAAATACTTATTTTCCACCATAATTTGCAAATAAATAAATTAAAAATCCTACAATGTGATTTTCTGGATTTCTTTTTCTCATTTCGTCTGTCATAGTTGAAGTGTACCTATGGTGAAAATTACAGGCCTCTCTCATCTTTTTAAGTGAGAGAACTTGCACAATTGGTGGCTGACTAAATACTTTTTTGCCCCACTGTAAAGCTTGCATTTGGAATGTGTTGTTAAACTGAACTGTGGTGGAGACGCACCACATCTCTTGTCGGTACATCTCTTGTTGGTACATCTACTGGGTCTGACTGGGTGGATAGCTAACAGTAACACTACTATCTTATGTCTAACGTTCTCCACCCTCCCTTCCTCCCTCCCTACTCCCTCTTTCCCTATTCACTCCATCCCTCCCTACATCCTCCTTTCTTATTCACTGTCTACTCCCCCCTACTCCCTCTTTCCCTATTCACTCCCTACTCCCTCCCTCCCTTCCTCCCTACACCCTCTTTTCTTATTCACTCCCTACTCCCTCCCTCCCTCCTTCTCTCCCCCTCTGCTCCATACTCCCTCCCCCTGTAGCCTTTCACCTCCTGTTGTATTGGCTCAGCAGGCCACCGCACCACCACCACCACGACCTCCCCCACCCTGCCTCCCCCCTCCCTCCTCCCGGCAGAGATGGCCTTCCTCGCCCACGCCCCCCTCATTACTCGCTCCCAGTCCTTCCCAGCCTCCTTTGCGGCGGGCCGCTGGGGGCCCGGGGCCCTGCGTGACGCTCCCGTCCACACCATCCCCGCCGGGCTGCAGGACACGGAGTGGGGCACGCCCACCTCACTGGACGGGCTCCTGGGGACCGCCTTCATCTGTCATGAGGCCCTGCAGCCAGCGCACACCAAGGCCCTATACACTGCTGGTACACACACACACCAAGGCCCTATATGCTGCTGGTTCATATAGACAGACACACCAAGGCCCTATATGCTGCTGGTTCATATAGACAGACACACCAAGGCCCTATACACTGCTGGTACACACACACCAAGGCCCTATACGCTGCTGGTTCATACAGACAGACACACCAAGGCCCTATATGCTGCTGGTTCATACAGACAGACACACCAAGGCCCTATATGCTGCTGGTTCATATAGACAGACACACCAAGGCCCTATACGCTGCTGGTAGGATTAGGACTTACTTTATTGTCCTGAGGGGTAATTGGTCTGAATATTAGAAAGTGCTGCTGCTTTCACATAGAATATCACATCATCATACAGCATCAACCAATAAGCAGCCTTCCTCCCACCCACACAAGGCTGTGACTTGGTGGTCAGTTCCACATGGTTTAAGGCCTACTGGCCAGGCTCCAGTTGTTGTCTTCTAACCTCTTCTACCTCTGTCTCCCCTACTAGTTAGTAGTTTTATTTACAGGGGGACCAAACATTGTATACAGTACACACAGTACACACACTAGCTAGGCCACACACACTAGGGCCCTAAATTCTGCAGGTATCTACACATACCCAACACACTATATATAGTAACCTTGTAACCCTCCCTCCCTCCCAGGCCCCAACCATGTGTCCCTGTTCAAGGCAGATGGAGAGCTGTCGGACCTCAAAAGTAAACTGCTTCTCTACTACACTCCTCAGGTGGGTGGCTCCTCCCAGACACAGGCTCCTCCCAGACACACGCTCCTCCCAGACACACGCTCCTCTCAAAAGCTGCTTGCTGCAAGTAGTGTACTTCAGAGATTTAAAAAAGTAAACATTTGTGGACTGAATACCTAGCGGTCAAAGACAGCCCATATCTGTAGTAACAACAGGTAGTAACACTGTAGTAACAACAGGTAGTAACACTGTAGTAACAACAGGTAGTAACGCTGGAGTAACAACAGGTAGTAACGCTGGAGTAACAACAGGTAGTAACAACGGGTAGTAATGCTGGCGTAACAACAGGTAGTAACGCTGTAGCAACAACAGGTAGTAACGCTGTAGCAACAACGGGTAGTAACGCTGTAGCAACAACAGGTAGTAACGCTGGAGCAACAACGGGTAGTAACGCTGGAGTAACAACGGGTAGTAACAACAGGTAGTAACAACGGGTAGTAACGCTGGCGTAACAACAGGTAGTAACGCTGGAGTAACAACAGGTAGTAACGCTGGAGTAACAACAGGTAGTAACGCTGGAGTAACAACAGGTAGTAACGCTGGAGTAACAACAGGTAGTAACGCTGGAGCAACAACGGGTAGTAACGCTGGCGTAACAACGGGTAGTAACGCTGTAGCAACAACAGGTAGTAACGCTGGAGTAACAACAGGTAGTAACGCTGTAGCAACAACGGGTAGTAACGCTGGAGTAACAACAGGTAGTAACGCTGGAGTAACAACAGGTAGTAACGCTGGAGTAACAACGGGTAGTAACGCTGGAGCAACAACGGGTAGTAACGCTGGCGTAACAACAGGTAGTAACGCTGGCGTAACAACAGGTAGTAACGCTGTAGCAACAACAGGTAGTAACGCTGGAGTAACAACAGGTAGTAACGCTGGAGTAACAACAGGTAGTAACGCTGGAGTAACAACGGGTAGTAACGCTGGAGTAACAACGGGTAGTAACGCTGGAGTAACAACGGGTAGTAACGCTGGAGCAACAACAGGTAGCAACGCTGGAGTAACAACAGGTAGTAACGCTGTAGCAACAACGGGTAGTAACGCTGTAGCAACAACGGGTAGTAACGCTGGAGCAACAACGGGTAGTAACGCTGGAGCAACAACGGGTAGTAACGCTGGAGTAACAACGGGTAGTAACGCTGTAGCATCAACAGGTAGTAACGCTGTAGCAACAACAGGTAGTAACGCTGTAGCATCAACAGGTAGTAACGCTGTAGCAACAGCAGGTAGTAACGCTGTCATTAAACACTTGTATTTGTATCAGGCCTTCAAGAGTCAGATCTGTGTGGACCTGTCTCCTAACCACCAGTATGATGGCAGACTGACAGGCCACAGGGTGGTGAACTGGGACATCAAGGTGTGTTGCTATTCATTCTCCCTCCAACAGTTGCTACTGTCTAGGTTAACCAAGAGCTCAGTAAACTAGTTGGACCTGGCTCTGACAACATCACTGTGCTTGGGTGAGTGTTCCTCGAGTGACAAGACTGTGGCTGTGTGTATGTCTCTGTGTCTGACTGTGTGTATGTCTCTCTCTATGTATGTATGTCTCTGTGTGTGTATCCCTGTAGGATGTGTTGAACACGGTGGGGGGCATGGGGGTTCTACTGCCCCTCCTGGAACAGGTGTGTGAGGCAGAGCAGGCGGGGGGAGGAGGTCAGGAGACGTCAGACCTGCTGGGACCAGAACTAACCTGTACCTCCTCCCGAGGGCCTGTCGGCATGCTGCTACCACTGGGCAAGTCCTCTGGTCAGTAGCCTGTACAGTGTCCAGTGTGTGTATGTACTGCTGTATGTGTGTGTTGGAGATAGCAGAGAGACCGATATTATACCTTATTATCAACTGGGGGGGGGTTTCAGCCCTGAATGCTAATTGGCTGGAACAGCATTTCAGCCATGTGTATATCACACAATATACCCACAGGTATACTTGTTTACTGCTATAATTATGTTGGTAACCAGTTTATAACAGCAATAAGGCACCTCTGGTGTTTTTGGTATATGGCCAATATACAACAGCTAAGGGCTGTGTCCAGGCACTCTGCGTTGCGTCGTACATAAGATCAGCCCTTAGCCGTGGTATATTGGCCTTTTACCACACACCCCCTCGGGCCTTTATTGCTTAATTAACATACTTTACGAGGTCAGTGGGTGTTAAAGAGCTAAGTTACTGGGAATAATTATTGAATTCAGTAGTTTGGACATGGGTATGAGATTTTCATTGTGGTGCTCCGTGAACACTGATGAAGCGCTATTGTACTCAGTAGGCTTATTTTACATAATTGATGTGTGTGTGTGTGTGTGTGTGTGTGTGTGTGTGTGTGTGTGTGTGTGTGTGTGTCTCAGATGGTCGGCTGGAGAGGAACAGTGTAGCAGCTTTCCTGCTGATGGTGAAGAATCTGATTCGTCATCACCCTGTCAACCAGGAGAGCCTACTGAACTGCCACGGACCCAGCATTATAGGAGCCATGCTCACTAAGGTACTGGCCCTTTATAGGAGCCATGCTCACTAAGGTACTGGCCCTTTATAGGAGCCATGCTCACTAAGGTACTGGCCCTTTATAGGAGCCATGCTCACTAAGGTACTGGCCCTTTATAGGAGCCATGCTCACTAAGGTACTTGCCCTTTATAGGAGCCATGCTCACTAAGGTACTGGCCCATTATAGGAGCCATGCTCACTAAGGTACTGGCCCATTATAGGAGCCATGCTCACTAAGGTACTGGCCCTTTATAGGAGCCATGCTCACTAAGGTACTGGCCCTTTATAGGAGCCATGCTCACTAAGGTACTGGCCCTTTATAGGAGCCATGCTCACTAAGGTACTGGCCCATTATAGGAGCCATGCTCACTAAGGTACTGGCCCTTTATAGGAGCCATGCTCACTAAGGTACTGGCCCATTATAGGAGCCATGCTCACTAAGGTACTGGCCCATTTATAGGAGCCATGCTCACTAAGGTACTGGCCCATTATAGGAGCCATGCTCACTAAGGTACTGGCCCATTATAGGAGCCATGCTCACTAAGGTACTGGCCCATTATAGGAGCCATGCTCACTAAGGTACTGGCCCATTATAGGAGCCATGCTCACTAAGGTACTGGCCCATTATAGGAGCCATGCTCACTAAGGTACTGGCCCGTTATAGGAGCCATGCTCACTAAGGTACTGTAGGCCCATTATAGGAGCCATGTTTACTAAGGTACTGGCCCATTATAGGAGCCATGTTTACTAAGGTACTGGCCCGTTATAGGAGCCATGTTCACTAAGGTACTGGCCTGTTATGTCATCCTACAGTACTGTAGTAGCTAATGTCCAGACCAGAGCCATCATCATCCTACAGTACTGTAGTAGCTAATGTCCAGACCAGAGCCATCATCCTACAGTACTGTAGTGGCTAATGTCCAGACCAGAGCCATCATTCTACAGTACTGTAGTAGCTAATGTCCAGACCAGAGCCATCAACATCCTACAGTACTGTAGTAACTAATGTCCAGACCAGAGCCATCATAATTCTACAGAACTGTAGTAGCTAATGTCCAGACCAGAGCCATCATCCTACAGTACTGTAGTAGCTAATGTCCAGACCAGAGCCATCATAATTCTACAGTACTGTAGTGGCTAATGTCCAGACCAGAGCCATCATCATCCTACAGCACTGTAGTAAATAATGTCCAGACCAGAGCCATCATGCTACAGTACTGTAGTAGCTAATGTCCAGACCAGAGCCATCAACATCCTACAGTACTGTAGTAAATAATGTCCAGACCAAGGCCATCATGCTACAGTACTGTAGTAAATAATGTCCAGACCAAGGCCATCATGCTACAGTACTGTAGTAAATAATGTCCAGACCAAGGCCATCATGCTACAGTACTGTAGTAAATAATGTCCAGACCAAGGCCATCATGCTACAGTACATTCCAGAGGAGATTTCTAGGAGCGTAGAGGAAGGGGGGCTGGTGGTGTGACAGGATATGAGGGTATATATGACTGCTGGGCTGAGCATCCTCTTAGGAAACGCTGCTCTAACAATCCCACACAATTACCCCCAAACACACACACGGACATATGTGTGCACACGCATACACACACGCGGAGGTATGCTCGCACATGCACACACTCGCAGACATGCATACAAACACAACACACACACACGCTCCTCACACACACACACATAATGTCACACTGACTCGCACATGCACATGCACACTATCACAACACTCACACACACACACACAGTGACTCCCAGTCATAGTACCACACTGTCACACACCATGTCGCGTTGAGAGTGACTTCCTCAACGACAGTTTTACCTGACCTAGTCATTTGACCTTGGTACCTCTGATTCTCCCTACAGTAGGACAGATAAACATCTTGTATACCATTTTAATCTTCAACTCTTGTCGTGTTCCATGGAGCATGTTATGAGAAGCAAATTTCTTTGAAAGACAATCTCATCTCTCTCTCTCTCTCCCTCCCATCTCTCTCTCTCTCTCTCTCTCTCTCTCTCTCTCTCTCTCTCTCTCTCTCTCTCTCTCTCTCTCTCTCTCCCTCTCTCCCTCCCCATCTCCCTCCCCATCTCTCTCTCTCTCTCTCCCTCCCCATCTCTTACTCCTAGGTCCCAGGTAGTATGATGGATATGTCTGTTCTGATGGCGTGTCAGTTCCTGTTGGAGCAGGTATCCAGTGAGGAGAACAGTCCGTTGCTCCTGCAGCTCTACCAACACCTGCTCTTTGACTTCCGCATCTGGAGCAGCAGCCACTTCGCTGTGTGTCTGGGTAAGAGCAGTCAGCCACTGTAGCCTGGTAGCCAGTAGACTTCCACATCTGGAGCAGCAGCCACTGTAGCCTGGTAGCCAGTAGACTTCCACATCTAGAGCAGTCAGCCACTGTAGCCTGGTAGCCAGTAGACTTCCACATCTAGAGCAGCAGCCACTGTAGCCTGGTAGCCAGTAGACTTCCACATCTAGAGCAGCAGCCACTGTAGCCTGGTAGCCAGTACACTTCCGCATCTAGAGCAGTCAGCCACTGTAGCCTGGTAGCCAGTACACTTCCGCATCTAGAGCAGTCAGCCACTGTAGCCTGGTAGCCAGTAGACTTCCGCATCTAGAGCAGTCAGCCACTGTAGCCTGGTAGCCAGTAGACTTCCGCATCTAGAGCAGCAGCCACTGTAGCCTGGTAGCCAGTACACTTCCGCATCTAGAGCAGCAGCCACTGTAGCCTGGTAGCCAGTACACTTCCGCATCTAGAGCAGCAGCCACTGTAGCCTGGTAGCCAGTACACTTCCGCATCTAGAGCAGTCAGCCACTGTAGCCTGGTAGCCAGTAGACTTCCACATCTAGAGCAGTCAGCCACTGTAGCCTGGTAGCCAGTTCTGTAGGCCTTTGAACATCAGAGCAGTTGTTGGCTAAACCACAAACAGATGTGGGAGGGTAATGTCTAGCGTGTCGTCCCTACAGTGTGCAAGACTATCCCAGTATCAGCAGCCTTTGTCGGCTCTGTCAAAGCTAACTCTGCCCCTTTCATATGCGTGGAGAAGCTCTGTAAATGCTACCTCTGCCCCTTTCATATGCATGTAGCCCAGGGACTTCTAGAGACAGAATGAGACATAACCCTTTGGTACAGAGGGAATATATTATCATAACTATTACCCTCTGATTCTGTATGAATCAATGTCCTCCAGGATGTTAGTCTGTACTCTTGAGAATGGTGTTTTCCAGTGGTACATTTTCAGACTGCATTGTCAGTCAATAACATAGAAGTGAAGGACCTGTGTCCTAAATAGCACCCTATTCCCTATATAGTGCACCACTACTTTTGGTAGTGCCTTAAATAGAGAATAGGGTGCCATTCAGGACACAACCAATGTGTGCGATGTGTTGTCTGTGAAGGCCATGTCCAGTACCTCATATTGATGTGTTGTCTGTGAAGGCCATGTCTAGTACCTCATATTGATGTGTTGTCTGAAGGCCATGTCCAATACCTCCATATTGATGTGTTGTCTGTGAAGGCCATGTCCAGTACCTCATATTGATGTGTTGTCTGTGAAGGCCATGTCTAGTACCTCATATTGATGTGTTGTCTGTGAAGGCCATGTCTAGTACCTCATATTGATGTGTTGTCTGAAGGCCATGTCCAGTACCTCCATATTGATGTGTTGTCTGTGAAGGCCATGTCTAGTACCTCATATTGATGTGTTGTCTGTGAAGGCCATGTCTAGTACCTCATATTGATGTGTTGTCTGTGAAGGCCATGTCTAGTACCTCATATTGATGTGTTGTCTGA
Organism: Brachymystax lenok tsinlingensis; assembly: GCA_030435695.1. Lineage (NCBI taxonomy): Eukaryota > Metazoa > Chordata > Actinopteri > Salmoniformes > Salmonidae > Brachymystax > Brachymystax lenok. Next base: position 63,019,336 of record CM059789.1, read on the forward strand.
AGGCCATGTCCAGTACCTCATATTGATGTGTTGTCTGAAGGCCATGTCCAGTATCTCATATTGATGTGTTGTCTGAAGGCCATGTCTAGTACCTCATATTGATGTGTTGTCTGAAGGCCATGTCTAGTACCTCATATTGATGTGTTGTCTGAAGGCCATGTCCAGTATCTCATATTGATGTGTGGTATGAAGGCCATGTCCAGTACCTCATATTGATGTGTTGTCTGAAGGCCATGTCCAGTACCTCATATTGATGTGTTGTCTGTGAAGGCCATGTCTAGTACCTCATATTGATGTGTTGTCTGAAGGCCATGTCCAATACCTCCATATTGATGTGTTGTCTGTGAAGGCCATGTCCAGTACCTCATATTGATGTGTTGTCTGTGAAGGCCATGTCTAGTACCTCATATTGATGTGTTGTCTGTGAAGGCCATGTCTAGTACCTCATATTGATGTGTTGTCTGAAGGCCATGTCCAGTACCTCCATATTGATGTGTTGTCTGTGAAGGCCATGTCTAGTACCTCATATTGATGTGTTGTCTGTGAAGGCCATGTCTAGTACCTCATATTGATGTGTTGTCTGTGAAGGCCATGTCTAGTACCTCATATTGATGTGTTGTCTGAAGGCCATGTCTAGTACCTCATATTGATGTGTTGTCTGAAGGCCATGTCTAGTACCTCATATTGATGTGTTGTCTGAAGGCCATGTCCAGTATCTCATATTGATGTGTTGTCTGAAGGCCATGTCCAGTACCTCATATTGATGTGTTGTCTGAAGGCCATGTCCAGTACCTCATATTGATGTGTTGTCTGAAGGCCATGTCCAGTATCTCATATTGATGTGTTGTCTGAAGGCCATGTCCAGTACCTCATATTGATGTGTTGTCTGAAGGCCATGTCCAGTACCTCATATTGATGTGTTGTCTGAAGGCCATGTCTAGTACCTCATATTGATGTGTTGTCTGAAGGCCATGTCCAGTATCTCATATTGATGTGTTGTCTGAAGGCCATGTCCAGTACCTGTCGTCTGTGATCAAGGACGGGAAGCAGCGCATGAGGAAGAAGTATGGAGTGCAGTACATCCTGGACACCATACGGACACACTACAGGTACCTCAACACCCCTTTACACTACAGGTACCTCAACACCCCTTTACACTACAGGTACCTCAACACCCCTTTCCACTACAGGTACCTCATTAATATCCCTTTACACTACAGGTACCTCAACATCCCTTTACACTACAGGTACCTCAACACCCCTTTACACTACAGATACCTCAACACCCCTTTACACTACAGATACCTCAACACCCCTTTACACTACAGGTACCTCAATATCCCTTTACACTACAGGTACCTCAACATCCCTTTACACTACAGGTACCTCAACACCCCTTTACACTACAGGTACCTCAACACCCCTTTACACTACAGGTACCTCAACACCCCTTTACACTACAGGTACCTCAACACCCCTTTACACTACAGGTACCTCAACACCCCTTTACACTACAGGTACCTCAACACCCCTTTACACTACAGGTACCTCTATACCCCTTTACACTACAGGTACCTCATTAATATCCCTTTACACTACAGGTACCTCAACACCCCTTTACACTACAGGTACCTCAACAACCCTTTACTATGGTTATCGTCATCTTGATGACACAAATGATGACTTATCTATGCTTCTTAAAAATGATAGCCTCCATGTAGATGGCAAAAAATGTATAATAGATGTATGTACATGTGGATGTCACTGTTGTTTGTATGCCTCCATATGTACATAATCTGATTTGTTAATCTCTGTGTGTGCCTGTGTGCTCTCAGTGTGGAGAAAGATGGCAGTCCTCTGTCTGATGAAAAGCAGACTGTTCAGATCTCTCTGTTCTCTCTGCTGAGAGACTTGCTCCTCAAGTGTCCTACTCCTGAAGAGCTCCACAGCATCTTGGCCTACACACTGACTATAGGAGAGGAGCAGCAGGTAGACATGCTTACTCCCTGTCTTTATTCAGAGGCTTTTTGGATCGAACCTCCCACCTCTACCTCCCCTCTTCTCAACCTCCCACCTCTACCTCCCCTCTTCTCAACCTCCCACCTCTACCTCCCTTCTTCTCAACCTCCCACCTCTACCTCCCTTCTTCTCAACCTCCCACCTCTATCTCTCCTCTATTCCTACTCCCATCACTTATTCTCACCGTCCTCTTTTCTCCCCCCACACTCTCTCCCCACCCCTCTCTTACCCTCTCCTCTTTCCCCTCTTTCTCTCTCCACTCCCTATATTCATCCCAATCATTTACTCTCCCTCTCTCTCTCTCTCTCCCACCCCTCTCTCCCCACCCCTCTCTCCCCACCCCTCTCTTACCCTCTCCTCTTTCCCCTCTTTCTCTCTCCACTCCCTATATTCATCCCAATCATTTACTCTCCCCCTCCCTCTCTCTCTCTCTCTCTCTCTCACCCCTCCCTCTCCCTCCTCTCTCTCTCCTCTCTCTCTCCATCAGGTGGTGAGTGCGTTAGATGTGGTTTACAGTCTGTTGAGGAGCACCCCTCCCAGAGAGCAGGTCCAGGCTGTACTGTTGGAGTGGGGAGTAGAACAGCTCTACAGTCTGCTGCTCAAACCCAGCTTTGGAGACGAGGCCAGGGGGAGAGTCTTCAGGGTGAGTCAGTCTGCTGCATCACACCACCATTACACTACCACACCACCACCACATTACACTACCACCACCACACCACACTACCACCACCACCACACTACCACCACACCACACTACCACCACCACACTAACACCACCATTACACTACCACATCACACTACCACCACCACACCACACTACCACCACCACCACCACACTACCACCACATCACACTACCACCACCACCACATTACACTACCACCACCACACCACACTACCACCACCACCACCACATCACACTACCACCACCACATTACACTACCACCACCACACCACACTACCACATTACACTACCACCACCACACCACACTACCACCACCACCACACCACACTACCACCACCACCACATTACACTACCACCACCACCACCACCACACCACACTACCACCACCACCACATTACACTACCACCACCACATCACACTACCACCACCACCACATCACACTACCACCACCACACTACCACCACCATTACACCACCACATCACACTACCACCACCACCACATTACACTACCACCACCACACTACCACATTACACCACCACCACCACACCACACTACCACCACCACCACACCACACTACCACCACCACCACATTACACTACCACCACCACCACCACATTACACTACCACCACCACATCACACTACCACCACCACCACATCACACTACCACCACCACACTACCACCACCATTACACCACCACATCACACTACCACCACCACCACATCACACTACCACCACCACCACATTACACTACCACCACCACATTACACTACCACATCACACTACCACCACCACACTAACACCACACCACACTACCACCACCACACCACCACCACACCACACTACCACCACCACCACATTACACTACCACCACCACCACATTACACTACCACCACCACGCCACACCACCACCACATTACACTACCACCACCACCACATCACACTACCACCACCACCACATCACACTACCATTACACCACCACACCACACTACCACCACATCACACTACCACCACCACCACATCACACTACCATTACACCACCACACCACACTACCACCACCACCACCACCACACCACACTACCACCACCACCACATTACACTACCACCACCACCACATCACACTACCACCACCACCACATCACACTACCATTACACCACCACCACACCACACTACCACCACATCACACTACCACCACCACCACATCACACTACCATTACACCACCACACCACACTACCACCACCACCACCACCACACCACACTACCACCACCACCACATTACACTACCACCACCACACCACCACCACACCACACTACCACCACCACCACATTACACTACCACCACCACCACATTACACTACCACCACCACGCCACACCACCACCACATTACACTACCACCACCACCACATCACACTACCACCACCACCACATCACACTACCATTACACCACCACACCACACTACCACCACATCACACTACCACCACCACCACATCACACTACCATTACACCACCACACCACACTACCACCACCACCACCACCACACCACACTACCACCACCACCACATTACACTACCACCACCACATCACACTACCACCACCACCACATAACCACCACCATCACACCACACCACCACCACATCACACTACCACCACCACACCACCACCACCACATCACACTACCACCACCACCACATAACCACCACCATCACACCACACCACCACCACATCACACTACCACCACCACACCACCACCACACCACCACCACACCACACTACCACCACCACCACCACCACATCACACTACCACCACCACACCACACTACCACCACCACCACATAACCACCACCATCACACCACCACCACACTACCACCACCACCACACCACACTACCACCACCACACCACCACCACCACATAACCACCACCATCACACTACCACCACCACACTAACACCACACTACCACCACCACCACCACCACCACACTAACACCACCACACCACACTACCACCACCACCACATAACCACCACCATCACACCACCACCACACTACCACCACCACCACACCACACTACCACCACCACACCACCACCACCACATAACCACCACCATCACACTACCACCACCACACTAACACCACACCACACTACCACCACCACACCACACTACCACCACCACACCACACTACTACCACCACCACCACATAACCACCACCATCACACTACCACCACCACCACATCACACTACCACCACCACCACATAACCACCACCATCACACTACCACCACCACACCACACTACCACCACCACCACCACATAACCACCACCATCACACTACCACCACCACACTAACACCACACCACACCACACTACCACCACCACACCACACCACACTACCACCACCACCACCACACCACACTACCACCACCACACCACACTACCACCATCACCACCACATCACACTACCACCACCACACCACACTACCACCATCACCACCACATCACACTACCACCACCACCACCACCACATAACCACCACCATCACACACCCACACCACACTAACACCACACCCACACCACACTAACACCACATCACACTACCACACCACCACACCACACCCACACCACACTAACCACACCACCACACTAACCACACCACCACACTAACCACACCACCACACTAACCACACCACCACACTAACCACACCACCACACCACACTACCACCACCACACTAACACCACCATTACACTAACACCACCATTACACTACCACCACCACCACATCACACTACCACCACATCACACTACCACCACCACACCACACTACCACACCACCATCACACTACCACCACCATCACACCACCACCACACTACCACCACACTACCACCACATCACACTACCACCACATCACACTACCACCACATCACACTACCACACCACACTACCACACCACACTACCACCACACTACCACCACATCACACTACCACCACATCACACTACCACCACATCACACTACCACACCACACTACCACCACATCACACTACCACCACATCACACTACCACACCACACTAACACCACCATCACACTACCACCACCATTACACTACCACATCACACTACCACCACCACACCACACTAACACCCCCATCACACTACCACCACATCACCCCCACCACCACACTAACACCACCATCACACTAACATCACCACCACCACACCACACTAACACCACCATCACACACCCACACCACACTAACACCACCACCACACTAACCACACCACCACACTAACACCACCACCACACTAACACCACCACCACACTAACACCACCACCACACTAACCACACCACCACACTAACACCACCGCCACCACATAACCACCACCACATCACCACCACCACAATAACCACACCACCACCACCACCACATACCCACCACCATCACACTAACACCACCATTACACTACCACCACCACACCACACTAACACCACCACCACACTAACACCACCACAACACTAACCACACCACCACACTAACACCACCACATCACCACCACCACAATAACCACACCACCGCCACCACATAACCACCACCACATCACCACCACCACAATAACCACACCACCGCCACCACATAACCACCACCATCACACTAACACCACCATTACACTACCACCACCACCACACTAACACCACCACAACACTAACCACACCACCACACTAACACCACCGCCACCACATAACCACCACCACATCACCACCACCACAATAACCACACCACCGCCACCACATAACCACCACCATCACACTAACACAACCATCACACTACCACACCACACTAACACCACCATCACACTAACATCACCACCACCACACCACACTAACACCACCACCACACTAACACCACCATCACACTAACATCACCACCACCACACTAACCACACCACCATACCACACTACCACACCACCATACCACACCATTACACTACCATACCATTATACTACCACACCATTACACCACCACCACCACACCAACATCACACCACCACATCAACATCACACCACACCACCATACCACACCATCACACCACCACCATCACCAAACATGCCATGTACATTGGGGCAAAAAAGTATTTAGTCAGCCACCAATTGTGCAAGTTCTCCAACTTAAAAAGATGAGAGAGGCCTGTAATTTTCATCATAGGTACACTTCAACTATGACAGACGAAATGAGAAAAAGAAATCCAGAAAATCACATTGTAGGATTTTTAATTTATTTATTTGCAAATTATGGTGCCAAATCTCCTGCTCTCCTCCTTGGTCATTGACGCAGGTTCTGTACAAGATCCTGAAGAGTGAGCGAGTGTCTGAGCGCGCCAAGCAACGTGTCAAGTTGAAGGATTTTGGATACCTGGGTCTTGTCTGTTTCCTAGGAGACGTCCCCGTAACCAAGACCACCATTCACTGTCTGTACGAGCAGGTCCTCGCTACAGGTAGGCCTCAAATACAGCCTCTGGTCGTGTCCCAAATGGAGCTCTTACTATACAGTATAGTAAACTACTAGGGCCCGTAGTGCCCTGTCAAAAGTAGTGCACTATATAGGGATTAGGGTTCTCATAGGGCTCTGGTCAAAAGTAGTGCACTATATAGGGACTAGGGTGCCATTTGGATGCCAACAACTCTGTGTTGTTGTTTTTGTTCGCACTGCTTTGCTTTATCTTGGCCAGGTCGCAGTTGTATTGAGAACCTGTTCTCAACTGGCCGACCTGGTTAAATAATGGGGAAATAAATCAAACATTTGGAACACATCCTCTGAGAGGGACAGACAGGGGAATTCTGAGAGGAAGGAGGGAGGATGTCCATGATGTAGTTGCTAAGTAATGAGTCCATTTAAAAGGATCCATTTAAAAGGGGCTCCTGTGTGGCGCAGCGATTTAAGGCACTGCATCTCAGGGCAAGAGGCGACACTGCAGTCCCTCGTTCGAATCCAGGCTGAATCACATCCGGCCGTGATTGGGAGTCCCATAGGTCGGCGCACAATTGACCCAGCGTCGTCCGGGTTTGGCCGGGGTAGGCAGTCATTGTAAATAAGAATTTGTTCTTAACTGACTTGCCTAGTTAAATAAAGGTTCTGTCATTTTTGTTTTTTATTAAATAAAAATGTCAGGTCTGCTTTTGTCCTGCTTTTCTGTACAGTCATCCTTTTACAGTGCATTGTATTCTTGTATTGATGGCTGGTCTTCAGAAAGGCTTTAAGGCTGAATTGTCAACATGAAACAGTCCCCTCTCCTTGGTGTCCCTATAGTATGTATATCTATAGGGGATATATTTTACTGTGTATAACCCCTCTCCTTGGTGTTCCTATAGTATGTATATCTATAGGGGATATATTTTACTGTATATAACCCCTCTCCTTGGTGTTCCTATAGTATGTATATCTATAGGGGATATATTTTACTGTATATATCCCCTCTCCGTGTGGTCCCTATAGTATGTATATCTATAGGGGATATATTTTACTGTGTATAACCCCTCTCCTTGGTGTCCCTATAGTATGTATATCTATAGGGGATATATTTTACTGTGTATAACCCCTCTCCTTGGTGTCCCTATAGTATGTATATCTATAGGGGATATATTTTACTGAGTATAACCCCTCTCCTTGGTGTTCCTATAGTATGTATATCTATAGGGGATATATTTTACTGTGTACTTCTGATTGTCATTGTTTTGTGTAGATGCCACTCCTAACTTCAGAGACTTGCTGGCTGTGGCCCATCTGTCCCACCGTGCTGAGCTCAGTGTCCGTCTGGTTGTCTGTCGCAAGGTCAGTCCCTGCTTACTCAAATCCTCTTTCCCTTCCACTGTCCTCTTTCCCCTCATCTAGTCCTCTTTCCCCTCCTCTAGTCCTCTTTCCCCTCCTCTAGTCCTCTTTCCCCTCCTCTAGTCCTCTTTCCCCTCCTCTAGTCCTCTTTCCCCTCATCTAGTCCTCTTTCCCCTCCTCTAGTCCTCTTTCCCCTCCTCTAGTCCTCTTTCCCCTCCTCTAGTCCTCTTTCCCCTCCTCTAGTCCTCTTTCCCCCTTTCCCCTCCTCTAGTCCTCTTTCCCCTCCTCTAGTCCTCTTTCCCCTCCTCTAGTCCTCTTTCCCCCTTTCCCCTACTCTAGTCCTCTTTCCCCTACTCTAGTCCTCTTTCCCCTCCACTGTATATCTTCACATTCTCTCAGGTCATTACTAAGTATAGTACAATTGAAGCTAAAGGCATAGACTATTGGCCAGCTAAAGGTGTAGACTATTGGCCAGCTAAAGGTATAGACTATTGGCCAGCTAAAGGTATAGACTATTGGCCAGCTAAAGGTGTAGACTATTGGCCAGCTAAAGGTGTAGACTATTGGCCAGCTAAAGGTGTAGACTATTGGCCAGCTAAAGGTGTAGACTATTGGCCAGCTAAAGGTATAGACTATTGGCCAGCTAAAGGTGTAGACTATTGGCCAGCTAAAGGTGTAGACTATTGGCCAGCTAAAGGTATAGACTATTGGCCAGCTAAAGGTATAGACTATTGGCCAGCTAAAGGTATAGACTATTGGCCAGCTAAAGGTATAGACTATTGGCCAGCTAAAGGTGTAGACTATTGGCCAGCTAAAGGTATAGACTATTGGGCAATCTCTCTCTCTCTCTCTCTCCATCTCCCAGCTCTTCAACCTGATCTATTTCAGTGAGGACAATGTTCGTCAGCTAGCCCGTCAGCTAGCCCGTCAGCCAGGCTGGCAGGATGTGTTAACTAAGCTCTATATGAAGGAGTCCTATGAGTCTCGTGGTCCCTCCCTGACAGGCTCCAGCACCCACAGCTCCCTGGACCCCTCCTCCTCCCGTCCCCCTCTCAGGTAGGGATGAGTTCCATTAGTCGATTGAGGGAATCCGTATCGATTCGAAAAGTTGGGAATCAATAATACCTTAAGTGATATTTTATATTTCTGGACATTAAACAAGATCGTTTTTGGATTCAGTTCTTTACCCTGCTATAGGTCAGTTAACATGTGTTCAGCTCTTTACCCCTGCTATAGGTCAGTTAACATGTGTTCAGCTCTTTACCCTGCTATAGGTCAGTTAACATGTGTTCAGCTCTTTACCCCTGCTATAGGTCAGTTAACATGTGTTCAGCTCTTTACCCCTGCTATAGGTCAGTTAACATGTGTTCAGCTCTTTACCCTGCTATAGGTCAGTTAACATGTGTTCAGCTCTTTACCCTGCTATAGGTCAGTTAACATGTGTTCAGCTCTTTACCCTGCTATAGGTCAGTTAACATGTGTTCAGCTCTTTACCCTGCTATAGGTCAGTTAACATGTGTTCAGCTCTTTACCCTGCTATAGGTCAGTTAACATGTGTTCAGCTCTTTACCCTGCTATAGGTCAGTTAACATGTGTTCAGCTCTTTACCCTGCTATAGGTCAGTTAACATGTGTTCAGCTCTTTACCCTGCTATAGGTCAGTTAACATGTGTTCAGCTCTTTACCCTGCTATAGGTCAGTTAACATGTGTTCAGCTCTTTACCCTGCTATAGGTCAGTTAACACAACTCTTACTAAATGTTGAACTGCTCCCCTCTCAGGAGAGATCACAGCATGGTGATAGAGGACTCTCAGGTCGCTCACACAGACGTCTTCCTCCCTTACACCTCGCCGGACGAGGAAGAGGAGGAGGAGGGAGACGGCGAGGGCCTGGGAGGGAGGAATATCTCAGAGAGTTTCTCCGACCTCTCTCGGTCTTCCCCTAGCAGCAGTGGAGGCACGTTGAAGGACTTTGCCGACTCTCTCCAATTTAAGTCGTTTGACTCGGTAGAGCAGGGGAGCCGCTCGTCCTCCCTGTCCAACACTGTGGACATTCCCTCCACTCGGCCCCAAGAGGAGGCCGTCTACCACCCTCTGTCCCCCTTTGGCACCTCGCCCTTTGAGCTGGAGCTGGGGGGTATGAGGGGCGAGACGGGGAACTGGAGCCACACCCCTGTGGGGGGTAGTCAGGCAGGCACCCCCTCCCCCCTGGAGCACAGCCGGCCGTTCCCCTCTATGAGACCCAGGAAGAGCTCCAGTCTGTCCAACGTGCTGGACGACACCAACTATGGAACTGACCCCCGGGCAGCTGACACCATCTCCAACACCTCCAACCCACAGGTACTTCTGCCCTAACCCTAACCACAGGTACTGTTGTCCTAACCCTAACCACAGGTACTGATCATTCCTAGGAGGTATGTTGTGAGGTCTTTGAATAAACTGCACCAAATGTGTTGAATATGAAGCCCTGTGTCTTGTGAAATGTCCCATATCCATAATGCCAACGGATTTCTTTGGAAATGTGTCAGTCAGAAAACAACAAGTATTAGCATCCCTTAAGCATGTTTCAGAGTCCACAGCCGCAGAGCCGTGATAGTCTGGTAGACTCTGTGACCCCCATCTACGGGGGTCGCACACACTGACAAAAATTCCCATCCAATGTGGCTTAGTGTACATGGCTCCTATTCATCCAACGTGACTCAGTGTACATGGCTCCTATTCATCCAATGTGGCTCAGTGTACATGGCTCCTATTCAACCAATGTGGCTCAGTGTACATGTCTCCTATTCATCCAATGTGGCTCAGTGTACATGGCTCCTATTCAACCAATGTGGCTCAGTGTACATGGCTCCTATTCATCCAATGTGGCTCAGTGTACATGGCTCCTATTCATCCAATGTGGCTCAGTGTACATGGCTCCTATTCATCCAATGTGGCTCAGTGTACATGGCTCCTATTCATCCAGTGTGGCTCAGTGTACATGGCTCCTATTCAACTGAATGTGATGAGGGATAGAGCCGTTCTGAGAATTATGAAACTATGTAAACCAACGGTCTAATATCCTAGAATACGGCTGTGCAGATGTCGACGCGGTTTAGTCCATCTCCGACACAATGTACTGTGTCTGTGTGTCTGTGATTATGGTGTGTGTGTGTGTGTCATTCCTTTCAGCAGACGCCAGAGGAGGAGCTGTGTTACGTGCTGACTTGCATCATATTCTCTGTGCTGTGGAGCGGCAGCGGGTCAGAGGGGGGGGAGGACGCGGTGTGGAGGGAGAGGGGACAGGTCTTCTCTGTCCTCACCAAGCTGGGCTCCTCCTGCCAACTGGTCCGCCCGCCTGACTATATCAAATGCAGGTCAGTCGGTCGACAGCCAGCCAGTCAGCTATTTAGTTAGTTAGCCAGCCAGCCAATCAGTCAGCTATTTAGTTAGTTATCCAGTCAGCTATTTAGTTAGTTAGCCAGCCAGCCAGCCAGTCAGTCAGTCAGTCAGCTATTTACAGTGGGGCAAAAAAGTATTTAGTCAGCCACCAATTGTGCAAGTTCTCCAACTTAAGAAGATGAGAGAGGCCTGTAATTTTCATCATAGGTACACTTCAACTATGACAGACGAAATGAGAAAAAGAAATCCAGAAAATCACATTGTAGGATTTTTAATTTATTTATTTGCAAATTATGGTGGAAAATAAGTATTTGGTCAATAACAAAAGTTTATCTCAATACTTTGTTATATACCCTTTGTTGGCAATGACAGAGGTCAAACGTTTTCTGTAAGTCTTCACAAGGTTTTCACACACTGTTGCTGGTATTTTGGCCCATTCCTCCATGCAGATCTCCTCTAGAGCAGTGATGTTTTGGGGCTGTCGCTGGGCAACACGGACTTTCAACTCCCTCCAAAGATTTTCTATGGGGTTGAGATCTGGAGACTGGCTAGGCCACTCCAGGACCTTGAAATGCTTCTTCTGAAGCCACTCCTTCGTTCGGCGGTGTGTTTGGGATCATTGTCATGCTGAAAGACCCAGCCACGTTTCATCTTCAATGCCCTTGCTGATGGAAGGAGGTTTTCACTCAAAATCTCACGATACATGGCCCCATTCATTCTTTCCTTTACACGGATCAGTCGTCCTGGTCCCTTTGCAGAAAAACAGCCCCAAAGCATGATGTTTCCACCCCCATGCTTCACAGTAGGTATGGTGTTCTTTGGATGCAACTCAGCATTCTTTGTCCTCCAAACACGACGAGTTGAGTTTTTACCAAAGAGTTCTATTTTGGTTTCATCTGACATTCTCCCAATCCTCATCTGGATCATCCAAATGCTCTCTAGCAAACTTTAGACGGGCCTGAACATGTACTGGCTTAAGCAGGGGGACACGTCTGGCACTGCAGGATTTGAGTCCCTGGCGGCGTAGTGTGTTACTGATGGTAGGCTTTGTTACTTTGGTCCCAGCTCTCTGCAGGTCATTCACTAGGTCCCCGTGTGGTTCTGGGATTTTTGCTCACCGTTCTTGTGATCATTTTGACCCCACGGGGTGAGATCTTGCGTGGAGCCCCAGATCGAGGAAGATTATCAGTGGTCTTGTATGTCTTCCATTTCCTAATAATTGCTCCCACAGTTGATTTCTTCAAACCAAGCTGCTTACCTATTGCAGATTCAGTCTTCCCAACCTGGTGCAGGTCTACAATTTTGTTTCTGGTGTCCTTTGACAGCTCTTTGGTCTTGGCCATAGTGGAGTTTGGAGTGTGACTGTTTGAGGTTGTGGACAGGTGTCTTTTATACTGATAACAAGTTCAAACAGGTGCCATTAATACAGGTAACGAGTGGAGGACAGAGGAGCCTCTTAAAGAAGAAGTTACAGGTCTGTGAGAGCCAGAAATCTTGCTTGTTTGTATGTGACCAAATACTTATTTTCCACCATAATTTGCAAATAAATTCATAAGAAATCCTACAATGTGATTTTCTGGATTTTTTTTCCTCATTTTGTCTGTCATAGTTGAAGTGTACCTATGATGAAAATTACAGGCCTCTCTCATCTTTTTAAGTGAGAGAACTTGCACAATTGGTGGCTGACTAAATACTTTTTTGCCCCACTGTAGTTAGTTGGCCAGCCAGTCAGTCAGTGTCTGCCTTCCAAATGGCACCCTATGGGCCCTGGCCAGATGTGTTGTTTGGGACTTAGCCTTAGTCAGTCACTCTCACTGCAACTCCCTCTGTCTGATGTCAGTATACAGCTCATTAAGGTGACTTCAAATCAAGTTGTATTTGGCAAATGCTTGGTAAACAACAGGTGTGGACTAACAGTGAAGTGCTTACTGACGGGCCCTTCACAACCATGCAAAGAGAAACATAATAACAATGAGGAACGATAACTAGGCTACATACACAGGGTACCAGTACTGAGTCCATGTGCAGGGGTAAGAGGTAATTGATAACTAGGCTAGTACCGAGGCCAGTACCGAGTCCATGTGCAGGGAATTGATAACTAGGCTACATAAACGGGGTACCAATGATGTACTGGGCCGTACGCACTACCCTCTGTAGCGCCTTGCTGTTGAATGCAGCCAGTCAAGATGCTCTCGATGGTGCAGCTGTAGAACTTTGAGGATCTGAGGTCCCATGACATGTCTTTACCCCCTCCTGAGGGGGAATGGGGTGTTGTCGTGCCTTCTTCATGACATGTCTTTACCCCCTCCTGAGGGGGAAGAGGTGTTGTCGTGCCTTCTTCATGACACGTCTTTACACCCTCCTGAGGGGGAAGAGGTGTTGTCGTGCCTTATTCATGACACGTCGTTACCGCCTCCTGAGGGGGAAGAGGCATTGTCGTGCCTTCATGACTGTGTTGGTGTGTGTGGACCATGTTAATTCTTAAGGCTAGGCATCCCGCTAGCGGGACACAAGTCGACAACATCCAGTGAAATTGGAGGGCGCGCAATTCAAATAAATATTTGTAATATTAAACATTTATGAACATACAAGTATCTTATAACATTTAAAAGCTTAAATTCTTGTTAATCTAACTGCGTTGTCCGATTTCCAACAGCGAAAGCATACCATGAGATTGTCTGAGGACAGCACCCCACATCAATATATTTTTCAACCAGCACAGGCTTCACAAAATCACAAATAGCTATTAAATAAATCACTTACTTTTGGAAATTTTCCTCTGTTTGCAATTCCAACGGTCCCAGGTACAACATGAATGGTTGTTTTATTAGATACAATCCTTCTTTATATCCCAAAAAGTTTGTTTAGATGGCGCCATCGATTTCAGTAATCCACTCGTTCAACATGCAGACAAAGGAATCCAAAAAGCTACCTCTAAACTTTGTTCAAACAAGTCAAACTATTTAATCCTCAGGTACCCTAAAATGTAAATAAACTATCATATTTAATACGGAAAGTAGTATGTTCAATAGAAAAGTAAAATTAGTTAGTGTGCATTCTCTTCGTTGCGTGCCTACAGACTGATATTGTTCTGGTAGTCTTTGTGCCAAAACTCAAAATTCTTCCTCGTTTATGAAGAAACAAGCCTGAAACAATGATCAAAGACTGTTGACTTTCATAGCACTCACATCTGTAGCCATGAAATGCTACAGGGCGATAGTCATTTAGGCAGGTTACCTTGGCGTTCTTGGGCACAGGGACTATGGTGGTCTGCTGGAAACATGTAGGTACAGTGGATTGCGAAAGTATTCACCCCCCTTGGCATTTTTCCTATTTTGTTGCCTTACAACTTGGGGGTTTGATTAAAACAACATGCCTACCACTTTGAAGATGCAGAATGTTTTATTGTGACACAAACATGAAATAAGACCAAAAATCTGAAAACTTAAAACAAAACAAATGAAAACCCAAAGTCAATAGTTTGTAGAGCCACCTTTTGCAGCAATTACAGCTGCAAGTCTCTTGGGGTATGTCTCTATAAGCTTGGCACATCTAGCCACTGGGATTTTGCCCATTCTTCAAGGCATAACTGCTCCAGCTCCTTCAAGTTGGATGGGTTCTGCTGGTGTATAGCAATCTTTAACTCATACCACAGATTCTCAATTGTATTGAGGTCTGGGCTTTGACTAGGCCATTCCAAGACATTTAAATGTTTCCCCTTAAACCACTCGAGTGTTGCTTTAGCAGTATGCTTTGGGTCATTGTCCTGCTGGAAGGTGAACCTCCATCTCTGCCTTAATCGACTTAATCCGTAGTCGATTAAGGCAGCCCCCCGCACCTCTCTGATTCAGAGGGGTTGGGTTAAATGCGGAAGACACATTTCGGTTGAAGGCATTTGGTTGTACAACTGACTAATAATGGTGACTTTGACTTTGACTTTGAGATGGCAGCCTCGCTTCACGTTCTCAGGAACGTGGCGCCGGTCTTTTGGTCAAGCTACGTCGACGGGCGCATCGTGCACCTCTCCCGAGTATTTTAATCGCCAATGTACAGTCTCTTGACAACAAAGTAGACGAAATCGATCGAGGGTTGCCTTTCAGAGAGACATCCGAGACTGCAACGTTCTTTGCTTCACGGAAACATGGCTCACTCAGGACACGTTATCAGAGTCGGTACAGCCACCTGGTTTCTCCACGCATCGCGCCGACAGAAACAAACATCTCTCTGGTAAGAAGAAGGGCGGGGGTGTATGTCTTATGATTAACGAGACGTGGTGTGATCATAACAACATACAGGAACTCAAGTCCTTTTGTTCTCCTGAATTCCTTACAATCAAATGCAGACCGCATTATCTACCAAGAGAATTCTCCTCGATTATAATCACAGCCGTGTACATCCCCCCTCAAGCTGATACATCGACGGCACTGAAAGAAATTCATTTCACTCTAGGTAAATTGGAAACCACATATCCTGAGGCTGCATTTATTGTGGCTGGGGATTTTAATAAGGCTAATTTGAAAACAAGGCTTCCGAAATTTTACCAGCATATCGAATGTGCCACCCGGGCTGGTAAAATCCTGGATCATTGTTACTCCAACTTCCATGATGCATACAAGGCTATTCTCCGCCCTCCTTTCGGCAAATCTGACCATGACTCCATTTTGTTGCTCCCAGCCTACAAACAGAAACTAAAACAGGAAACGCCCGTTCTCAGGTCTGTTCAACGCTGGTCCGACCAATCTGATTCCATGCTGCAAGATTGCTTCGAGCACATGGACTGGGATATGTTCCGGACAGCATCTGACAACAACATTGATGTATATGCTGATTCGGTGAGCGAGTTTATTAGCAAGTGGATTGGTGGTGATGTACCCATAGCAAATATTAAAACCTTCCCCAACCAGAAACCCTGGATTGATGGCAGCATTCGCGCAAAACTGAAAGCGCGAACCACTGCTTTTAACCAGGGTAAGGCTACCGGAAACATGACTGAATACAAACAGTGTAGCTATTCCCTCCGCAAGGCAATCAAACAAGCTAAGCGTCAATATAGAGACAAAGTAGAGTCACAATTCAACGGCTCAGACACAAGAGGAATGTGGCAGGGTCTACAGTGAATCACGGACTACAAAAAGAAAACCAGCCCCGTCGCGGACCATGATGTCCTGCTCCCAGACAAACTAAACAACTTCTTTGCTCGCTTTGAGGACAATACAGTGCCACCGACACGGCCTGCTACCAAAACCTGCAGGCTCTCCTTCACCGCAGCCAACGTGAGAAAAACATTTAAATGTGTTAACCCTCGCAAGGCTGCCGGCCCAGATGGCATCCCTGGCCGTGTCCTCAGAGCATGCGCAGACCAGCTGGCTGGTGTGTTTACGGACATATTCAATCAGTCCCTATCCCAGGCTGCTGTTCCCACATGCTTCAAGAGGGCCACCATTGTTCCTGTTCCCAAGAAAGCTAAGGTAACTGAGCTAAATGACTATCGCCCCGTAGCACTCACTTCCATCATCATGAAGTGCTTTGAGAGATTAGTCAAGGATCATATCACCTCCATCCTGCCAAACACCCTGGACCCACTCCAATTTGCTTACCGTCCCAATAGGTCCACAGACGACGCAATCGCAATCACACTGCATACTGCCCTAACCCACCTGGACAAGAGGAATACTTATGTAAGAATGCTGTTCATCGACTACAGCTCAGCATTTAACACCATAGTTCCCTCCAAGCTCGTCATTAAGCTCGAGACCCTGGGTCTCGACCCAGCCCTGTGCAACTGGGTCCTGGACTTCCTGACGGGCCGGCCCCAGGTGGTGAGGGTAGGAAACAACATCTCCACCCCGCTGATCCTCAACACTGGGGCCCCACAAGGGTGCGTTCTCAGCCCTCTCCTGTACTCCCTGTTTACCCATGACTGCGTGGTCAAGCACGCATCTAACTCAATCATCAAGTTTGCTGACGACACTACAGTGGTAGGCTTGATTACCAACAACGACGAGACGGCCTACAGGGAGGAGGTGAGGGCCCTCGGAGTGTGGTGTCAGGAAAATAACCTCTCACTCAACGTCAACAAAACAAAGGATATGATCGTGGACTTCAGGAGAGGGAGCACCCCCCTATCCACATCGAGGGGGCAGTAGTGGAGAAGGTGGAAAGGTTTTAAGTTCCTCGGCGTACACATCACGGACAAACTGAATTGGTCCACCCACACAGACAGCGTGGTGATGTTGCGCCTCTTCAACCTCAGGAGGCTGAAGAAATTTGGCTTGTCACCAAAATCACTCACAAACTTCTACAGATGCACAATCGAGAGCATCCTGTCGGGCTGTATCACCGCCTGGTACGGCAACTGCTCTGCCCACAACTGTAAGGCTCTCCAGAGGGTAGTGAGGACTGCACAACGCATCACCGGGGGTAAACTACCTGCCCTTCAGGACACCTACACCACCCGATGTCACAGGAAGGCCAAAAAGATCATCAAGGACAACAACCACCCAAGCCACTGCTTGTTCACCCTGCTATCATCCAGATGGCGAGGTCAGTACAGGTGCATCAAAGCTGGGACCGAGAGACTGAAAAACAGCTTCTACCTCAAGGCCATCAGACTGTTAAACAGCCATCACTAACATTGAGTGGCTGCTGCCAACATACTGACTTAAATCTCTAGCCACTTTAAAAATAGGAATTGGATGTAACAAATGTATCACTATCCACTTTAAACTATTTTGTATATAATGTTTACTTATACAACATACTTATATCAAATGTATACACTGTACTCTAAACCATCTACTGAATCTTGCCTATGCCGTTCGGCCATCGACCCAAATCTCTAGCCACTTTAATAATTATAATTGGATGAAATAATGTATCACTAGCCACTTTAAACAATGCCATTTATATAATGTTTACATATCCTACAACTCATCTTATATATATATATATATATATATGTGTGTATATACTGTACTCCATACCATCTACTGCTTCCTGCCTCACTCATCCATATATTTATATGTACATACTCTTATTCATTCCGTTACTCTTGTGTGTATAAGGTATTTGTTGTGAATTTGTTAGATTACTTGTTAGATACTACATGGTCGGAACTAGAAGCACAAGCATTTCGCTACACTCGCATTAACATCTGCTAACCATGTGTATGTGACAAAATAAAATTTGATTTGATTTGAAATGTCTGGAAAACTGAAACAGGTTTCCCTCAAGAATTTCCCTGTATTTAGCGCCATCCATCATTGCTTCAATTCTGACCAGTTTCCCAGTCCCTGCCGATGAAAACATCCCCACAGCATGATGCTGCCACCACCATGCTCGGGGTGATGAGAGGTGTTGGGTTTGCACCAGACATAGCGTTTACCTTGATGGCCAAAAAGCTCAATTTTAGTCTCATCTGACCAGAGTACCTTCTTCCATGTGTTTGGGGAGTCTCCCACATGCCTTGTGGCGAACACCAAACATGTTTGCTTATTTCCTTCTTTAAGCAAAGTCATTTTTTCTGGCCACTCTTCCGTAAAGCCCAGGTCTGTGGAGTGTACGGCTTATAGTGGTCCTATGGACAGATACTCCAATCTCCGCTGTGGAGCTTTGCAGCTCCTTCAGGATTATCTTTGGTCTCTTTGTTGCCTCTCTGATTAATGCCCTCCTTGCCTGGTCTGTGAGTTTTCGTGGGCGGCCCTCTCTTGGCAGGTTTGTTGTGGTGCCATATGTTTTCAATGTTCAAAGTTTCTTTTTTTTTTTTTTATAACCCAACCCTGATCTGTACTTCTCCACAACTTTGTCCCGGACCTGTTTGGAGAGCTCCTTGGTCTTCATAGGGTCGCTTGCTTGGTGGTTCCCCTTGCTTAGTGGTGTTGCAGACTCTGGGGCCTTTCAGAACAGGTGTATATATACTGAGATCATGTGACAGATCATGGGGCCTTTCAGAACAGGTGTGTGTATATATACTGAGATCATGTGACAGATCATGTGACACTTATATTGCACTCAGGTGGACTTTATTTAACTAATTATGTGACTTCTGAAGGTATTTGGTTGCACCAGCTCTTATTTAGGGGCTTCATAGCAAAGGGGGTGAATACATATGCACGCACAACTTTTCTGTTATTTATTAATTTTTTTAAATAAGTTATTTTTTTCATTTCACTTCACCAAATTGGACTATTTTGTGTATGTCCATTACATGACATCCAAATAAAAATCTATTTAAATGACAGGTTGTAATGAAATAAAATAGGAAAAACGCCAAGGGGGGTGAATACTTTGCACTGTATTACAGACTGGGTCAGGGAGAGGTTGAAAATGTCAGTGAAGACACTTGCCAGCTGGTCAGCGCATGCTCTGAGTATACGTCCTGGAAATCCGTCTGACCACGCGGCCTTGTGAATGTTAACCTGTTTAAAGGTCTTACTCACATCAACCACAGAAAGACTTGAGGAATGTGAAGGGGAAAAAAAAACTTAACTTTCTTTGCAGTTCTGTGCTGTTTTGGGTGAGCAAATGTTAACTGGCTATTCTCCCTCCCTCCCTCCTCTCCACCCCCTCCTCTCTGCTGTGTTTCTGTCTCTCAGTTTGTTAGAGATGATGCTGGAGTCTTCTCTGTCAGACCTGAGGGTATCTCAGGGTGCCTCTCTACCATACTTCCCCAGTCTGCTGCGTCTCCTCAGGCTGCTCCAGGACTTCCTCTTCTCAGAGGGAACAGACAACCAGGCGCTGTGGAGTGAGAAGGTACAGTACTGCACCATGGTCCAAACGTTGTCTGCATCTCAAATGGCACCATATATTTCTATGTAATGCACTACTTTTGACCAGGACCCATAGGGCTCCCATAGGGCTCTGGTCAAAAGTAGTGCACTATATAGGGAGTACGGTGCCATTTGGGATGCAGACAATATCAGCCATGCTCAATTATTTGTGAGTGTAAAATCCGTTATCTGATGGTATCCCTTTGCATAGTGTTGACTATTCTACCAAACAACTGAGAGAGAGACTATAGATGTGTGTCGAGTACGTGCCACTGAGATGAGAGTTTGTCAGTAGAATCTGTCCACTATATAAACCATATGTTCAGGACGTCTCACCTTGATTGCAGGAAATCAGCCAAGACCTCAGAAAAAATTGTAGACCTTTACAAGTCTGGTTCATTGGGAGCAATTTACAAACGCCTGAAGGTACCACGTTCATCTGTACAAACAATAGTACGCAAGTATAAACACCATGGGACCACACAGCCGTCATACCGCTCAGGAAAGAGACGCGTTCTGTCTCTTAGAGATGAACGTACTTTGGTGTGAAAAGTGCAAATCAATCCCAGAACAACAGTAAATTACCTTGTGAAGATGCTGGAGGAAACAGGTACAAAAGTATCTATATCCACAGTAAAACGAGTCCTATATCGACATAACCTGAAAGGCCGCTCAGCAAGGAAGAAGTCACTGCTCCAAAACCGCCATAAAAAAAGCCAGACTACGGTTTGCAACTGCACATTTGGAGAAATGTCCTCTGGTCTAATGAAACAAAAATATAACTGTTTGGCCATAATGACCATCGTTATGTTTGGAGGAAAAGGGGGAGCCGAAGAACACCATCCCAACCGTGAAGCATGGGGGTAGAAGCATCCTGTTGTGGGGGTGCTTTGCTGCAGGAGGGACTGGTGCACTTCACAAAATATATGGCATCATGAGAAATTACAATTATGTGGATATACTGAAGCAACATCTCAAGACATCAGTCAGGAAGTTAAAGCTTAGTCGCAAATGGGTCTTCCAAATGGACAGTGACCCCAAGCATACTTTCAAAGTTGTGGCAAAATAGCTTAAGGACAACAAAGTCAAGGTATTGGAGTGGCCATCACAAAGCACTGACCTAAATCCTATAGAAAATGTGTGGGCAGAACTGAAAAAGCGCGGGCGAGCAAGGAGGCCTACAAACCTGACTCAGTTACACCAGCTCTGTCAGGAGGAATGGGCCAAAATTCACCCAACTTATTGTGGGAAGCTTGTGGAAGGCTACCCGAAACGTTTGACCCAAGTTAAACAATTTAAAGGCAATGCTACCAAATACTAATTGAGTGGATGTAAACTTCTGACCCACTGGGAATGTGATGAAATAAAATAAAAGCTGAAATAAATCATTCTCTCTACTATTATTCTGACATTTCACATTCTTAAAATAAAGTGGTGATCCTAACTGAAGAAAGGGAATTTTTACTAGGATTAAATGCCAGGAATTGTGAAAAACGTTTTTACATCTATTTGGCTAAGGTGTATGTAAACTTCCGAGTGTACTTCCTGTTATTGTGAAGGTATGTGTGTTTAATGTCAGTGGATGTGTCTTGTCTTGCGTGTTGGCTTTAGCTTGGTTACTGTTTTTAAGGATGTTTTGAATAGTAGTTCTAGCTATATCATTTAACTGTATGGTAACCGGTCTTGAGAATTGAGTCATTGTTATGTTGTTTTCACGTATCTGCGCTCTTGCCTACATAATTTTCCCTTGTGGCTATTGAATTGAATGAAAATGTGCTGTAGACTGTTAACAGGTGTGTTGTCGTTGTAGATTTTTGAGGGGGTGGTGAACCTGCTGGACAGACTACAGGCGTGGCACAGCACCCCTGGCACCCCCGGGGCTCCGGAGCTCCGAGAGATGGCTCAGATCGGCCTGCGCATCATCACCGGCTACATCCAGCAACAGGACTCACAGGTCAGTCACCTATGTTACGCTACGCCCACCTCCCTCTAGCCAAACTAGACTGGCTCAAACTTTGGCTTGCATGCCAAATGGCTCTGTATTCACTATATAGTACACACATTTTGACCAGGGCCCATAGGCTGGGATAGGGTTGGAATAGGGTGCTATTTGGAACACAACTTCTTTCTCCAAACTACATCCATTGAGGGCATTAGTCAAAAAAAGTTTAAACTCCAAATGTCGTGAATCCCAATGCTCTGTCTGTCAGTACACATTTACTATCAAATAAAGGTTAGACCTTTTGAGGGGAAAGTGTGTTTAGAATACCAGTCCTTCTATGGTTATCTCTGTGCACAGAGAACATAGCTAGCATTCCTCCCAAGGAGTGTTGTGTAGGACTGGGCAGCTCTTCTCTGAGTTATAACTACTGTTGGGATGCATCCCAAATGGAACCCTGTTCCCTACATAGTGCATAAACATCTGGTCAGAAGTAGTGCACTTTGTAGGGAATAGGGTGCTATTTGGCACTCCTGTAGGAGTGTGGGATCAAGTGGTCATAAATAAATGGTCAGAGGTTTTCCTTTAAGCGTTGAGATTTGTTTATTTTTTTTGAAGGAGCAAAGCTTTTTCCATCCACTTGAATTGTTGTTGTGTGTTTTGTTAGTATTAGTACCCCACTTAAAAAATACATCAGCTGAGGAATAATAATATCAGGTTTGTGTACTGAGGAAACATTTACTAGGACTTGATTTTAAGACCTGTGACAATACAAGACCAAAGAATGTCTCTCTCTCTCGCTCTCTCGCTCTCTCGCTCTCTGTCTCTCTGTCTCTCTGTCTCTCTCTCTCTGTGTGTGTGTCTGTCTCTCTCTCTGTGTCTCTCTCTGTCTCTCTCCCTCTCTCCCCAGGTGTCTGTAATGGCCTGCGTTAAACTCCACAGCCTACTGCAGACAGTTCTGTCTCTGGGCTGGGACGAGGTGTGCTTCCTGCTGGGGCGACTAGGTGCCCCCCTGTGGCCCGGCGGGGTAATGGAGGTACATTTACGTTTTACATTTCTGTCATTTTAGCAGATGCACTTATCCAGAGGGACTTAGTCAGTGCATTCAACTAAGGTAGGTAAGACAACCACATAACATAGTCATTGAAATTCAAACTTTCCTCAATAAAGCAGCTATTTGCTAAATCGGTGCTATTGTGAGAACATATTGGAATTTGGGACTTAATGGAACTTCTATTTTGACATTTTGACAAGTACGACTGTTTAGTGTAAGAAAGACAAGTACAACAGTACGTTTTTTTTTGTTGTTGTTTGTTTTTTCTTAAGGCGGGCCCCAACGGAGGACACACAGAGACCTTTTCTCAGCTGGTGCCCATCGTGCGTACTATCCTGGACCAACACGCTGACCCCCGTGACCCTGCACGGCCTGCTGCCCAGCCTGCCAGTCACCAACGGCAGCCCCACCTTCGCCCAGGACCTCCAGAGCTACAGCCACACAGTAGAGTGGCTGGACTTCTACCAACGTCACGTCAGTACTAATCAACCTTCATTTATCTATCTTCTTGTTTATATAGAGTCCATCCCAAATGGCACCCTATTCCCTATATAGTGCACTACATTTGACCAGGGACTTATAGATAGGTTGGTTGTTTAGCAACAAAACCAACGGGTCCACAACTATGTGGCAAAACAGACAGGGTTGGCTGAGATTAACACATGTAAACTATATTTCATCTCCATGTTTATTGAAACTGAGTATATGAGCACAAGGAGCTGTTTTTGTTTCTAAAATCCATCGTTGCAGTTGTTGGTTAGCTAGCTAGGGAATTTCAGCCATATTAGCATAGACATGACATCAGTCAAACACGTCAAAACAAAACATGGTATCAAGAACAACATAAGAACTAGCTGAACGAGCCACCTACTATTCCCCACAAGGCAGCTTCTTGTCATTGTTGCTAGCTATTTGACCATCCAGAATCACAACATCACACAGCCTTCTGCCCCATTGAAGCTATTTGGGACGTGATTTATTTCACACGGACAATAAATAATGAAGGTATTTCTTTAAGGAGTGGGTCAGTCCCACTGCTTTCTTTAATTGTTTTGCTTTTTTATTGAAGAGATAGTAAACTGTTTCAAAGACCGGGAAGGGTGAGTCAAAGGGCAGTGGGACGGATTCAACCCCATGCAGACTCTGGCATATGTGCTGTAACGGCTGGACCACACAGGCCATGGACAATGCACTATAATCAATGTCTCAGACTGTGTCGAACTGAGCTGGACAGCTCATTTTCCTCAGTAGTCCTTTGGTAGTTCCTGGACAGGCTAAAAACATTAGCTTCTACACTCCTCTTCTTGAGTTCAGAAACTAAACTGAGTCCGTAGGTTCTACTACTAAATGCGGTGTTGCCATTTGTCTCTTCTTTCTGGCTAGTATTTCTAGACAGGCTGATGTAACAACTCCTTTCTGCCTCAGAGTGAAAACTAAACCAGGGACAGATAATCTGTCTGTTCAGTGTTCTCTGGTCCTCCTCTCATTATTTACCTCATAGTCGACACACTGGAGGTACGTGGATGGAAGGCCAGGATTTTTTCCAAGAGAGTGGCTGCTCTCCCAGTTTAGAAATCAGAACAGAATCTGAAAGCTTTCCTTGTATTTACCGTGTGAATGTAATGGAAGAGAAGCCACCTAGCAGACCAAGAGGTTTGAGGATATGAAGCCAAAGAGACGTCTCCCCACTTGGTTCAGCTGAGGATTTATTATAAATGTGTGTGACAGTGTATAATCACAAATCTGTTTTGTTTAGATATCGTGTAAATAGAAATGTCATAGATCTGGCAGTAGAGCACAGTTTTCACCTTTGCTCCCAGTCTGATTCAGAGGGGTTGGGTTAAATGCGGAAGACACATTTCAGTTGAATGCATTCAGTTGTACAACTGATTAGGTATCCCTCTTTCCCAGTCTCTGAGCAACAGTTTGTCTGTCTGTCTGTCTGTGTGCCTGTGCGTGTGTGCCCGTTTATCAGCTTATGTTATCATTATGTCCATTACCTTTAGGGCCTTTGCCACTGTGATATGTAGTATATAACATTACTGTATATAATGAATAGGTAGTATATAACATTACTGTATATAATGAATAGGTAGTATATAACATTACTGTATATAATGAATAGGTAGTATGCAACATTACTGTATATAATGAATAGGTAGTATATAACATTACTGTATATAATGAATAGGTAGTATATAACATTACTGTATATAATGAATAGGTAGTATATAACATTACTGTATATAATGAATAGGTAGTATATAACATTACAGTATATAATGTATAGGTAGTATGTAACATTACTATATATAATGTATAGGTAGTATATAACATTACTGTATATAATGAATAGGTAGTATATAACATTACAGTATATAATGTGTGTATGTAATGTGTAGGTGCAGCCCACCATGGAGCAGTATGAACTGGATCAGTTTGGGAAGAGTCATGACCTCATGTCTAACTTCTGGAACTCATGCTTTGATGACCTGATGAGCACTGCCATACAGCGGGACAAAGAGCGGACCTACAGCAAAGACAAGTTCCAGGTAAACTATGCTAGTAGCAGGCGTCATCCTGGTACTCCTATGAGGTCATAGTACAGCCCACTGTCCTCCATTATGACATAACCTCCATTATGAAATAACCTCCATTATGACATTACCTCCATTATGACATTACCTCCATTATGACATTACCTCCATTATGACATTACCTCCATTATGACATTACCTCCATTATGACATAACCTCCATTATGACATTACCTCCATTATGACATTACCTCCATTATGACATTACCTCCATTATGACATTACCTCCATTATGACATAATCTCCATTATGACATTACCTCCATTATGACATTACCTCCATTATGAAATAAACTCCATTATGAAATAACCTCCATTATGACATTACCTCCATTATGAAATAAACTCCATTATGAAATAACCTCCATTATGACATTACCTCCATTATGACATTACCTCCATTATGAAATAACCTCCATTATGACATTACCTCCATTATGACATTACCTCCATTATGACCTAACCTCCATTATGGCATTATCTCCATTATGACATTACCTCCATTATGACATTACCTCCATTATGAAATAACCTCCATTATGACATTACCTCCATTATGACATTACCTCCATTATGACCTAACCTCCATTATGGCATTATCTCCATTATGACATAACCTCCATTATGACATTACCTCCATTATGAAATAATCTCCATTATGAAATAATCTCCATTATGACATTAATATCAAGTCAATATTATGTGGCATTGGAACTTGTTTTTGTTTAGCTTCTAGTTCTACTGTCTTCATTATATTCTGGTGATCTGGAGGTTTTGTGAAGCAGTGTATGATCAACCCACTAGAACTTGGTTTGTGCTTGTATTGCTGATTGGTCAGTAATCTACAGGTATTTCTGTGTGTGCGTGCGTGCGCGTGGGGTCTGTGTGTGCTCTCACAGGAGGTGATAGTGGACCCGTACCTGAGGCGGGTACGCAGTGAAAACAGCCGTTACCACAGTGGTCAGAAACAGAGCTCCGGCCAGCAGGAAGTAGTGTGGCGCCATTGGAAGTCCCTCCGCAGGCTGCTCACCGGCGAGAGAGGGGCCTGGGCACACAGGTCTGACTCTATCGTATCTCTATTTGTGTCCCAAATGGCACCCTATTCCCTAGGTAGTGCACTACTTTTGACCAAGGCCCATAGGGCTAATGGCAGCCTATTCTATGGGTAGTGCACTACTTTTGACCAAGGCCCATAGGGCTCTGGTCAGACCCTAAAAGTAGTCCAGACCGTATCTTTATGTGTCTGTATATTTATCTGTATGTGGTTTAAGCTCCAGGTTGTAGTTGCCTTAAGGTATATAAATATAGGCTCTGGTTATCTTCTCCATGTAAGGTGTATATATCTAGGCTCTGGTTATCTTCTCCATGTAAGGTGTATATATCTAGGCTCTGGGTATCTTCTCCATGTAAGGTGTATATATCTAGGCTCTGGGTATCTTCTCCATGTAAGGTGTATATATATATATAGGCTCTGGTTATCTTCTCCATGTAAGGTGTGTATATATCTAGGCTCTGGGTATCTTCTCCATGTCCTAACAATAAAGGAGTAGCTCATTATTTTACAACATGACGTTAGCTGGTTCCTCACCCTGAAAGTAGTCTATGGGCCAGGAGAAACTGGAATCCATGGTGCAGTTCTGTTGAATCAACCATTGTCAAACTTCAGCTAACTTTAGCCACTGCTAGCTACAAGTCAATGGACGTGATGGGGGCATGTGAGCATGTTTAGAAAGAAATACTGTCCAAGTCACCTGACATCAACTCCATATTTGGTTTGATGTTATTTTAAGATGATTTGGCCAGATAAAAAATCAACATGCTCACCCCCATCCCCCAACCCCCATCACTTCCATTGATCTTTAGCTAGCGGTTGCTAGAGTTAGCTTAAGTTCGTAATGGCTGTTTCTCCTGGCTCATAGATGGTTCCTCACCTTGAAAGTAGCCTAACATCATGTTGTAAAATAGTGAACAACTCCTTCAACCATTAGGGGTTAAAGTGCAAAACTGACCCTAGATCAACATATAGTGGGAGCTTTGCCCTGCACCAGATGGACTCAACCACTAATGTCACATATTGTAAGCTTTGTTGTGGTGCTTTGTGCCTGACTGGAATCTACTGGGATGTCTACCTCAGAGTCCCACTAGAGGTGAAATGGAAGTTGTCCAGTGCGGAGACCTATTCTAAGATGCGACTGAAACTAGTGCCTAACTACCAGTACGACACTCACCAGGAAGCCAGCGCCTCCAGAGACAATATGGGTATGCCTTATGAGATGACAAATATACATTGCATGTTAGGACTTTGTGCTTGCCATGTTATGATGTCGTAGCCATGTCTACAAGATTTCAGTGAATTGCTTTTGTTGAGCAGAAGCAAGTTTCCAATCTAAATTGGTAGGTGATCTGTTTTCGTGTGCAGGTTAGCTCAGGGCACTGCTGTGTTTTGAAGATGTGTTTATCTGTGTTCAGGTAACATTAGATTAGAACACCTTGGGGAATTCGTTTGGCATTTTAAGCTTCACAACATCAGAGAAAAAAAACCCGATCATCCTGAATCTCTGCTCAGGTAATATAGGTCTGTGAGAGTGTGCTCCGGTTCAGTAGAATGTATTGTCTGTCTGCATCAGGAGCTGATAGTCCTCGCAGTTCAGAACCCCTCCCATTGGCTGTTGCCAAGGAGGCCAAAGTGAGTGACATGGAGGACGACCAGTTAGGAGAAGAGGACATTGTCTTTCTGGACAACAAGTGAGTGACTTGATCTCCACCGCCCCCCTACCCACTCCACATATCAACCTCAGCACCAGTGACCTGATTCAACTAGTAAAATAATCAGCAAGCTGTTGGTTAGTTGAATCAGAAATGCTAGTGGTGGAATATTCATCTGATACATGTCTGTTCTCTATTGGTTCCTCAGGGTGGAGGGGGAGGACGACAGCCAGAAGGAGAAGCTGGTTCTGTCGGAGGACTGTGAGCTCATCACCATCGTGGCGGTGGTTCCCGGTCGGCTGGAGGTCACCACACATCACCTGTACTTCTACGACGCCAGCAGCGAGAAGGAGGAGACTGAAGAGGGTGAGGACATTAGACGTCCGGCAATGAACGCTATGGGGCAGTTTCCCGGACACAGCTTAAACCTAGTCTGAGCCCTTAAAGCTATATCAATGAAGATTCTCCATTCAGCATGCTTTTTAGTCCAGGACCAGGCTTCGTCTGTCCAGAGGATCTGTCTTTGTGTATGCATCATTTCCCAGTTACAGTAAAAAAACAGTCACTGCTGACATCATGATACAATTGAATCTGAAAGAGTTGTTGTTGACAAACGTCTTCTATCCAGGAATTGGTTTTGATTTCAAGCGGCCCCTGTCTCAGCTGAGAGAGGTGCACCTGAGACGCTACAACCTGCGTCGCTCTGCTGTGGAGATGTTCTTCATCGACCAGTCACACTACTTCATCAACTTCAGGAAGAAGGTATGTCTCTAGTCTAACTGCTAGATTCAAGGGCCTGAGGTCTTTGTACAGTGAAGGCTAATGAGGGGAAGACTGCTCCCAGTATTGGCTGGAATGGAGTCAATGTATTGGTATCAAACACAAGGAAACCACGTCTTTGATGTCCCAATCCAAGTGAATGATAGATACATGGCCACATGACTTGACCAGGAAGAACTGTCCCTAATCCCAGTGAATGATAGATACATAGCCACATGACTTGACCAGGAAGAACTGTCCCTAATCCCAGTGAATGACGGAATTGTATCATTATTTGACACCAATGATAATGTGAAGTGATTTGAAAAGGACCACTGTAAGAGACATGTATAACCTGTCCCCGACCTCAGGTGAGGAACATGGTGTACTCTAGGATCCTGGGGCTGCGGCCCCCCAACCTCTTCTATTTCGGCTCCCGCTCTCCTCAGGAGCTCCTCAAGGCTTCTGGACTCACACAGGTACAGCTAATAACTGGCTGCATCACACATTTCACCCTATTCTCTATGTAGGGCCCATAGGGCTGTGGTCAAAAGCAGTGCACTATGTAGGGAATAGGGTGCAATTTGGGAGTAAACTGTGTTACAACAGATAACTATTGATTCAGTAAGGACCTACTACCTCAGTAACATCTTAGTGAGTGAGTCTCAGATGATGATGTCAGACATGTCTGCTAAACTAAGAGGAAACTAACTGTTTGTGTTTTGTCATTAGAGATGGGTATGCAGAGAGGAAGCTAACTGTTTGTGTTTTGTCATTAGAGATGGGTATGCAGAGAGGAAGCTAACTATTTGTGTTTTGTCATTAGAGATGGGTATGCAGAGAGGAAGCTAACTGTTTGTGTTTTGTCATTAGAGATGGGTATGCAGAGTGGAAGCTAACTGTTTGTGTTTTGTCATTAGAGATGGGTATGCAGAGAGATTTCCAACTTTGAATATCTGATGCAACTGAACACCATCTCTGGACGTACCTACAACGACCTGTCTCAGTACCCTGTGGTAAGTCCCTGTCCCGTGAACCAGGGAGGGAGGGAGGAATGAAATTAATGAACAGAAGAATAAACAAACAAATGAATCATTGAATCTATGAATGAATGCAGGAACAAATAAGCGAACAGCATTCATGCTGTAGTCCAGTCTAATCTAATGGTGTCCCTGGGTTGGGTTGGGTTGTGTCCAGTTCCCATGGGTGCTGAGTGACTACACCTCTTCAGATCTGGACCTGGAGAACCCAGCCGTGTTCAGAGACCTGTCCAAACCCATCGGAGTCGTCAACCCCCGCCATGCACAGAACGTCAGGGAGAAGTGAGTGTTCCAGTAACCTCTCACAGAGAACTCCAGGTCTGTGTCCCAAATGCCATCCTGTTTCCTATGTACAGAGGATGTCACTATTTATAACCAGAGAATATGTGGCTCTGGTCAAAAGTAGTGCACTATGTAGGGAATATGATGCCATTTGGGACGCAGACCAGATCATCTCCAGTTCTGTTAAAACACCAAGCATAATCCTAGTATATGTGTTGTGTGATCTGAATTGAGTCTGTTTTATTATGACCAGTATTATACACAGCCTACATGCTCCACAAATACACGGTGTTACTGCCTGTGTTTCATGTTCAATTCATTGTTGTTCCTGTTAATGCACGGTACCATTTTAATCATTTTGTCTTGTCTGATCAGGTATGAGAGCTTTGAGGACTCAACGGGCACGATAGATAAGTTCCACTATGGAACACACTACTCTAACGCTGCAGGAGTCATGCACTACATGATCCGTATGGAGCCCTTCACTACCCTCCACATCCAGCTGCAGAGCGGCAGGTACAGTAACCCTCCACCACCCTCCACATCCAGCTGCAGGTACAGTAACCCTCCACCACCCTCCACATCCAGCTGCAGGTACAGTAACCCCTTCACCACCCTCCACATCCAGCTGCAGAGCGGCAGGTACAGTAACCCTCCACCACCCTCCACATCCAGCTGCAGGTACAGTAACCCTCCACCACCCTCCACATCCAGCTGCAGGTACAGTAACCCCTTCACCACCCTCCACATCCAGCTGCAGGTACAGTAACCCCTTCACCACCCTCCACATCCAGCTGCAGAGCGGCAGGTACAGTAACCCTCCACCACCCTCCACATCCAGCTGCAGGTACAGTAACCCTTCACCACCCTCCACATCCAGCTGCAGGTACAGTAACCCTCCACCACCCTCCACATCCAGCTGCAGGTACAGTAACCCTCCACCACCCTCCACATCCAGCTTCAGGTACAGTAACCCTCCACCACCCTCCACATCCAGCTGCAGGTACAGTAACCCTCCACCACACTCCACATCCAGCTGCAGGTACAGTAACCCTCCACCACCCTCCACATCCAGCTGCAGGTACAGTAACCCTCCACCACCCTCCACATCCAGCTGCAGGTACAGTAACCCTCCACCACCCTCCACATCCAGCTGCAGAGCGGCAGGTACAGCAGGGGTGTGTGTGTGGGTGTATATTGGGTTGTTTGAAGACACAAGTGTGTATCAGGGCGTATGGAGCTGTGGAAGGGAGTGTGGTGGTGTTTGAAGTTGTATGAGGGTGTAAAGTATTAACCTAACACTTCAAAGTGTGTGTGTGCCTGTTACAGTGTGGTGGCCGTGTGTGTTGCAGGTTTGACTGTGCAGACCGTCAGTTCCACTCTGTAGCAGCAGCCTGGCAGGCTCGCATGGAGAGCCCCGCTGACGTCAAAGAGCTCATCCCTGAGTTTTTCTACTTTCCAGAGTTCCTGCAGAACATCAACGGTGAGTAGCACGAAGGCTGTGTTCCCTTCACATGAGGAAGACTAAGGCTGTGTTCCCTTCACATGAGGAAGACTAAGGCTGTGTTCCCTTCACATGAGGAAGACTAAGGCTGTGTTCCCTTCACGTGAGGAAGACTAAGGCTGTGTTCCCTTCACGTGAGGAAGACTAAGGCTGTGTTCCCTTCACGTGAGGAAGACTAAGGCTGTGTTCCCTTCACGTGAGGAAGACTAAGGCTGTGTTCCCTTCACATGAGGAAGACTAAGGCTGTGTTCCCTTCACTCACTCTGGAGTGTCAAAGTGTGCTCTGGGAACTCTCTAACCAGAGTGCTCTATAATCTGAGTAGATTTCCAGAGTGTATTTATTTTTTTGGAACCTTTATTTCTACAGGTTTTTCTCATTGAGATAACAGCTCTTTTCCAAGAGAGACCTGGTCCGATAGACCTGGTCCGATAGACCTGGTCCGATCGACCTGGTCCGATAGACCTGGTCCGATAGACCTGGTCCGATAGACCTGGTCCGAGAGACCTGGTCCGATAGACCTGGTCCGATAGACCTGGTCCTAAGCATCCTAAGTGGAATGCAACGATGTTATGTTAATTCCTATTCACAAGGCCTTCCTTACACAGTATATCAACACAACAGAAATATGGCCTGTCATTAAGTTTCATATAGCCTCATATCCTACCAAATGTTGGATACTCTGTTTATGTAGCTGAGGAAGGATTGACACATATGTCTCATATATGTGTTTACTGCAGGGTTTGACCTGGGCAGTCTGCAGATGACCCATAACGATGTGACTGATGTTCTGTTACCACAATGGGCCTTGTCTAGAGAAGACTTCATCAGGAAACACAGGAAAGCTCTGGTGAGGCCTTCCGCCTGGAAAAAATAATCTATGGGAAACGCTGGTGCAACCCCCACAGCCATGCTACACTCTCTGATTGGACGCATATTAATCAAGTAATCAAATACATTTCCTTTTACAAATGCATTTGTCCCCCAATATGGAGCAGGAGTGTGAGCACGTTTCCTCTCACCTCCATGAGTGGATTGACCTGATCTTTGGCTGCAAGCAGAGAGGGGAGGAGGCGGTGGAGGCTCTCAATGTCTTCTACTACTGCACCTATGAAGGTAAGGAAAGAGGAGGGTTGAGTCCCAAATGACACCCTATTCTCTATGTAGGTCACTACTTTTTGACCAAAGCACTATGGGTCCTAGTCAAAAGTAGTGAACTGTATAGGGGAAAGGGTACAATTTGAAACTCTTCTCCCAATGTGATATGAGGAATAGGAGTGGGTGAGAGAGCTCTTCCCTCCATCCTCACTCAGACCTCACAATGTATACTAGGTACATTTCCATATCACAATATAGTTCTGTTCTGTTCTGTTCTATTGTGTTCTATTTATTCTATTCTGTTATTTTGTGTAGGTGCGGTGGATCTGGATGCCATAGCCAATGAGACGGAGCGCAAGGCCCTGGAAGGCATCATCAGTAACTTTGGACAGACGCCCTGTCAACTACTCAAGGTGTGTGTGTGTGTGTGTGTGTGTGCCTCTCTCTGAAGGTCTGACCCCTGTCACATTACATTCACAGTCCTGCTTGATTTGTTAAACACTCCCTCAATTTATAGTCTCACTCCATAAGCCAGAGGGAATGGGTGTATTTAGTCTGGCGAGTAGAATGTTTATGACTCCTGCTATGTGTGTGCGTGCGTGTATGCGAGTGTGTGTGTGTGTGTGTGTGTGTTTGACTGAATGACACAGTTTATCAGTCTGTGAATCTGACTGTCTGTAGCTCGCTGTCTGGATGTCTGTAGCTCGCTGTCTGGATGTCTGTAGCTCGCTGTCTGGATGTCTGTAGCTCGCTGTCTGGGTGTCTGTGTCTGGGTGTCTGTAGCTGGGTGTCTGGGTGTCTGTAGCTGGGAGTCTGGGTGTCTGTAGCTAGCTGTCTGGGTGTCTGTAGCTGGGTGTCTGTAGCTAGCTGTAGCTGGGTGTCTGTAGCTAGCTGTAGCTGGGTGTCTGTAGCTAGCTGTCTGGGTGTCTGTAGCTCCCTGTCTGGGTGTCTGTAGCTCCCTGTCTGGGTGTCTGTAGCTAGCTGTCTGGATGTCTGTAGCTCGGTGTCTGTAGCTCGCTGTCTGGGTGTCTGTAGCTGGGTGTCTGGGTGTCTGTAGCTGGGTGTCTGGGTGTCTGTAGCTGGGTGTCTGGGTGTCTGTAGCTGGGAGTCTGGGTGTCTGTAGCTGGGAGTCTGGGTGTCTGTAGCTAGCTGTCTGGGTGTCTGTAGCTAGCTGTCTGGGTGTCTGTAGCTGGGTGTCTGTAGCTAGCTGTAGCTGGGTGTCTGTAGCTAGCTGTAGCTGGGTGTCTGTAGCTAGCTGTAGCTAGCTGTCTGGGTGTCTGTAGCTCCCTGTCTGGGTGTCTGTAGCTAGCTGTCTGGGTGTCTGTAGCTAGCTGTAGCTGGGTGTCTGTAGCTAGCTGTAGCTGGGTGTCTGTAGCTAGCTGTAGCTGGGTGTCTGTAGCTAGCTGTAGCTGGGTGTCTGTAGCTAGCTGTAGCTGGGTGTCTGTAGCTAGCTGTAGCTGGGTGTCTGTAGCTCGCTGTCTGGGTGTCTGTAGCTAGCTGTCTGGGTGTCTGTAGCTCGCTGTCTGGGGTGTCTGTAGCTCGCTGTCTGGGTGTCTGTATCTAGATGTCTGGGTGTCTGTCTGTAGCTAGCTGTCTGGGTGTCTGTAGCTGGGTGTCTGTAGCTGGGTGTCTGTAGCTAGCTGTAGCTGGGTGTCTTTAGCTAGCTGTAGCTGGGTGTCTGGGTGTCTGTAGCTAGCTGTAGCTGGGTGTCTGTAGCTCCCTGTCTGGGTGTCTGTAGCTAGCTGTCTGGATGTCTGTAGCTCGCTGTCTGGATGTCTGTAGCTCGATGTCTGGGTGTCTGTAGCTGGGTGTCTGGGTGTCTGCAGCTGGGTGTCTGGGTGTCTGTAGCTGGGTGTCTGGGTGTCTGTAGCTGGGAGTCTGGGTGTCTGTAGCTGGGAGTCTGGGTGTCTGTAGCTGGGAGTCTGGGTGTCTGTAGCTAGCTGTCTGGGTGTCTGTAGCTAGCTGTCTGGGTGTCTGTAGCTAGCTGTCTGGGTGTCTGTAGCTAGCTGTCTGGGTGTCTGTAGCTGGGTGTCTGTAGCTAGCTGTAGCTGGGTGTCTGTAGCTAGCTGTAGCTGGGTGTCTGGGTGTCTGTAGATCCCTGTCTGGGTGTCTGTAGCTCCCTGTCTGGGTGTCTGTAGCTAGCTGTCTGGGTGTCTGTAGCTAGCTGTAGCTGGGTGTCTGTAGCTAGCTGTAGCTGGGTGTCTGTAGCTAGCTGTAGCTGGGTGTCTGTAGCTAGCTGTAGCTGGGTGTCTGTAGCTAGCTGTAGCTGGGTGTCTGTAGCTAGCTGTAGCTGGGTGTCTGTAGCTCGCTGTAGCTGGGTGTCTGTAGCTCGCTGTAGCTGGGTGTCTGTAGCTCGCTGTCTGGGTGTCTGTATCTAGATGTCTGGGTGTCTGTCTGTAGCTAACTGTCTGGGTGTCTGTAGCTAGCTGTCTGGGTGTCTGTCTGTAGCTAACTGTCTGGGTGTCTGTAGCTAGCTGTCTGGGTGTCTGTAGCTAGCTGTCTGGGTGTCTGTAGCTAGCTGTAGCTAGCTGTCTGGGTGTCTGTAGCTCCCTGTCTGGGTGTCTGTAGCTAGCTGTCTGGGTGGCTGTAGCTGGGTGTCTGTAGCTAGCTGTAGCTGGGTGTCTGTAGCTAGCTGTAGCTGGGTGTCTGTAGCTAGCTGTAGCTGGGTGTCTGTAGCTAGCTGTAGCTGGGTGTCTGTAGCTAGCTGTAGCTGGGTGTCTGTAGCTAGCTGTAGCTGGGTGTCTGTATCTAGATGTCTGGGTGTCTGTCTGTATCTAGATGTCTGGGTGTCTGTCTGTAGCTCCCTGTCTGGGTGTCTGTAGCTAGCTGTCTGGATGTCTGTAGCTAGCTGTCTGGATGTCTGTAGCTCGCTGTCTGGATGTCTGTAGCTCGCTGTCTGGGTGTCTAGCTGGGTGTCTGGGTGTCTGCAGCTGGGTGTCTGGGTGTCTGTAGCTGGGTGTCTGGGTGTCTGTAGCTGGGTGTCTGGGTGTCTGTAGCTGGGAGTCTGGGTGTCTGTAGCTGGCTGTAGCTGGGTGTCTGTAGCTAGCTGTAGCTGGGTGTCTGTAGCTAGCTGTAGCTGGGTGTCTGTAGCTAGCTGTAGCTGGGTGTCTGTAGCTCGCTGTAGCTGGGTGTCTGTATCTAGATGTCTGGGTGTCTGTCTGTAGCTAACTGTCTGGGTGTCTGTCTGTAGCTAGCTGTCTGGGTGTCTGTCTGTAGCTAGCTGTCTGGGTGTCTGTCTGTAGCTAGCTGTCTGGGTGTCTGTCTGTAGCTAACTGTCTGGGTGTCTGTAGCTAGCTGTCTGGGTGTCTGTAGCTAGCTGTCTGGGTGTCTGTAGCTAGCTGTCTGGGTGTCTGTAGCTAGCTGTCTGGGTGTCTGTAGCTAGCTGTCTGGATGTCTGTAGCTGGGTGTCTGTAGCTAGCTGTAGCTGGGTGTCTGTAGCTAGCTGTAGCTGGGTGTCTGGGTGTCTGTAGCTAGCTGTCTCGGTGTCTGTAGCTCCCTGTCTGGGTGTCTGTAGCTAGCTGTCTTGATGTCTGTAGCTCGCTGTCTGGATGTCTGTAGCTCGCTGTCTGGGTGTCTGTAGCTGGGTGTCTGTAGCTGGGTGTCTGTAGCTGGGAGTCTGGGTGTCTGTAGCTGGGAGTCTGGGTGTCTGTAGCTGGGAGTCTGGGTGTCTGTAGCTGGGAGTCTGGGTGTCTGTAGCTGGGTGTCTGTAGCTAGCTGTAGCTGGGTGTCTGTAGCTAGCTGTAGCTGGGTGTCTGGGTGTCTGTAGCTAGCTGTCTGGGTGTCTGTAGCCGGGTGTCTGGGTGTCTGTATCTAGATGTCTGGGTGTCTGTCTGTAGCTAACTGTCTGGGTGTCTGTAGCTAACTGTCTGGGTGTCTGTAGCTAGCTGTCTGGGTGTCTGTAGCTAGCTGTCTGGGTGTCTGTAGCCGGGTGTCTGGCTGTCTGTAGCTGGCTGTCTGGGTGTCTGTAGCTAGTTGTCTGGGTGTCTGTAGCTGGGTGTCTGTAGCTAGCTGTAGCTGGGTGTCTGTAGCTAGCTGTAGCTGGGTGTCAGGGTGTCTGTTGCTAGCTGTCTGGGTGTCTGTAGCCGGGTGTCTGGGTGTCTGTAGCTAGCTGTCTGGGTGTCTGTAGCTAGCTGTCTGGGTGTCTGTAGCTAGCTGTCTGGGTGTCTGTAGCCGGGTGTCTGGCTGTCTGTGTCTGGCTGTCTGGGTGTCTGGGTGTCTAGCCGGGTGTCTGGCTGTCTGGGTGTCTGTAGCTAGCTGTCTGGGTGTCTGTAGCTGGGTTTCTGGGTGTCTGTAGCCGGGTGTCTGGCTGTCTGAGTGTCTGTAGCTAGCTGTCTGGGTGTCTGTAGCTGGGGTTCTGGGTGTCTGTAGCTAGCTGTCTGGGTGTCTGTATCTAGGTGTCTGTAGCTAGCTGTCTGGGTGTCTGTAGCTAGCTGTCTGGGTGTCTGTAGCTAGCTGTCTGGGTGTCTGTAGCTAGCTGTCTGGGTGTCTGTAGCTAGGTGTCTGTAGCTAGCTGTCTGGGTGTCTGTAGCTAGATGTCTGGGTGTCTGTCTGTAGCTAGCTGTCTGGGTGTCTGTAGCCGGGTGTCTGGGTGTCTGTAGCTAGCTGTCTGGGTGTCTGTAGCTAGTATCTCAGTGGGATATTGTGACTGACTCAGTGTGCCCTGTCTCTCTCTCTCTTGTTAGGAGCCACACCCCCCTCGTATGTCATCAGAGAATGCCTCTAGGAGGCAGGCCCGCATGGACACTCTACCCCCCAACCTGTTTGAACAGCTCGACAAACTACGCCCTTTTAAGGAGGTAAAGACAGAAATCCTTCTAGAATTCATCAGAATCATAAAGTTTCTCTAGATGTCTATATCATAACCCCTATATTTAAAATTACAATAACCACTTTAGGAATCAAATGTTGTTTGTTTGTTTGTGTGTGCGCATGCGTTCGTGCGTGTGTGTGCCTAGGTGGTGTATGATGGGCGACCTCTTGTCCAGGCGGTGGTTCCCAGGAACCAGAACCGCTCCTTTATCATCCAGGGCTCTGACGTACTGGTGAGAACACAATCTCACACACACACACAGAGACACACACAGGCAGCAGGTAGCCTAGCGGTTGGAGTGTTGGGCCAGTACTGAAAGGTCACTAATTTGAATCCCCGAGCCGTCATTCTGCCGATGTGCCGTTGAGCAAGGCACTTAACACGAATTGCTCTAGGGTCTCCGTTGATAATGTCTGACCCTGGCCCTGACCTCACTCTCCCAGGGTGTCTGACCCTGACCTCACTCTCCCAGGGTGTCTGACCCTGGCCGTGACCTCACTCTCCCAGGGTGTCTGACCCTGGCCGTGACCTCACTCTCCCAGGGTGGCTGACCCTGACCTCACTCTCCCAGGGTGGCTGGCCC